>OX155966.1:14350289-14931094 GCA_944548615.1 Micropterix aruncella
TTGGATAAACATATTCTAAACTCTGAAGTAAAATATATACCAAAACCTAAAATTACTTCAAATAAAAATAATAATAATAATAATAAAATCTTCCTTAGCACCACTTATTTTCCTGGTGCTGAGAAACTGCGAGATATATTATCTGATTTATTCCCCATCATTTCTAATGATGCATCCACTAAGGATCTCTTAGATTCACCGCCAATTTTATCTTTCCGCAGACCACCTAATATTAGATCAATATTAAACAAAACAAAAAATAATCAAAATTTCTCTATTGGTAATAATACTTTTGGCCTTCAACCTTGCGGTCGTCCACGTTGTAAAACTTGTCCTCTGTTAGATCTAAGTCCTTTTTTTACCAGTCCAAATACTACTAATAGTTACAGGGTTCCCTTTCATTGCAGTTGTATTTCAAAAAATATAGTATATCAACTTCTGTGCAGGACTTGTGATGCCTTTTATATCGGTGAAACAACAACACCACTTAATATTAGACTAAATAATCATAGGGCTAGTGTAGGAAATGAAAGCCAACTCCCAATATCTTTACATGCCAGGGCGCATAATTTATCTTTTGATCAATGTTTTAAAGTTAAAATAATAAAATGCCTGGGTGATAATGCAAAAGAAAGGGACGTCAAATCTTGGGAATTAGCTTATATTTATATTTTAGGCGCTTGCAAAGGTTCCGGTCTCAATAGGCAAAATTAATAAGGTTTATCATATTATCATAATCATCAAATGCTTTTTATTTTAATTTATAATCATTCATTTAAAATAACGTTTTGCACGGTTGGTTATGGTACCTTAACTAAATCGTGTAAAATATTATTAATCCATTTCTTTTTGTTCGATTCCTTGAATTTAAATTTTCAACGAATTGTTCGATTTCAGAAATGTCACATATCTTGACGACGGCTGAGCCGAAATATTGATATACATTTTATAACAATCATTAATATTTAAGAAACACTAATCGCCTATTATTTTTCAGCATTCATTCTCGTCTCGCATTGTTGTGTTGCCGCTACCATTTTGACCAGGTTCCAATACCACAACAGGAAACACCTAGCAAGCGCTGAAGGAAGAGAAGAATAAGGCGTGGAGTCACTCCTGGTCACCACAGACCAGATAAGTGCCCTTTCATTATTTTATCATTTCATTTATTTAGTAATAAACATAATTTCAATTTGAAAAAATAATAATTTACACATTTACAATATATATATATATATATATATATATATATATATATATATATATATATATATATATATATATATATATATATATATATATATATATATTACTCTATTATAATATATAGCAAAAAATAATATGAGAAAATATTATATCCAAGAATATAATTATTAACCACACAGATTCTTAATTTAGTACCTACCAACAATGCATTCAATTCAATATGCTTTATGTACATACTTTCTCATGTACTTACTTATCTATTTATTAATTTATTAATTTATTTGTTCGCTTATGAACAAACAATACAGAAAAACCATCGCATTAAAGAGCTAAATACTAATGATATCAATTAGTAACGGTACAAATAGAATGTCGCGTAAAATAATAGCTATAATATAAGAATAAATAATAAATTGCCTGTAATTTTACCAAATGATGGCTGTGGCTAAAAATATCGAAATCTAGTGCCATCTAGATAATATAATTTAAGCGCCGCAAAGCATGCGCCAACAGGTTCCACCTCGTAAGGTTAGTGCGTGAGAACGGCTCTGAAAAAAAAATGGTGCGATCGAACGCGAAGAAAATTATAAGGTACTAAAAGATCCACCTTAGTTAATAAGCTAGGGTTATCAGTTTAGCCTCGAATCAGATTAAAAATTTAGGACATAGTCAGACTTTCTCTTCTGAGACATAGAGAATTAAAGCCAACCATGCTTGTGATATATGCTCATATCGGCCGTGTTCAATTTTAATTTTAATTTTAATTATATATTTTTTTAATTGATATGATTATTAGTGATACTTATGCATTGTTAATGAATTGTTAAATTAATTAAACAAAAAATAAATAAAAATATTCAGTTGGATACAAAAATGGTTAATATCCGTACTGATTGAAGTCCAAAAATCTCGCTTTTCCAACAATTATATAGATCCTTATGCGGATTTCAAATAGCTGCATTCGTTTTCATGTGACTTCTAAAAATAGAGTCGTACAACGTGCGCTAACCCGAATATTATTGAAGTATGTGGATTGCTGTATCACAAACCACAGAAGCTTGAAAGACGTTATAGATAGTTGCCTAATGTGGATGTTTCCGATAAACACAATTTATTTAAGACTATGGAGAACGGACATATTAGCGCGTTTGGCAGTTCAACAATTTATTATAAACGTATATCAATTATTAAGAAGAACACAGCGATCCCGGCACCGACTAGTAAATTTATGCTAAATCCTAAGAAACAAATGTTCGGTCACGCCGTGGTCGAATGGTCGCAAGCGTGGGCTCGAGATATCGTTAAATACGTCCATTAATTTCCAAATATGTTTCCGCTGACAACTCTCTATACGCTCACACCGAGAACTAAATCACGTGTGATTTAGAAAAGACATGAAAAATTCTTCTACTCAGGTTTTGCCATAACGCCAAATTTGCATTTATTCGATGTGATAAATTGTGCGATATGCCGGTCATTATTACTGATTTATTCGTTTTTTATTTAAGATTATAGTTAAATGATAGGTAGTCACAAAGAGCTTCTATAATTTTAATTAACCACTTAATTGGTTATCGTTAATTATTTAAATATTTGCGAATTTTGATTTTTTTTTTATATTGCCTGTATAATTTAGCTATGATGGTAGGAGTTCATTCAGAAGTAGTGGATTTCCGATGATTTCGCCCACGCGTATTTCCTTAATATTGTCCTTTTGATATCTTATTTCCCTAATCTGTTTGCTTCATTTATTTAATTTCAATAAAAACATACAGCATAGGTTAATAATAAAACATAAACAATACATAACGATTAGCAAAGCCAATTACTAATTAAGTTATTTACAATATATTAAAAAGGAATACAAAGTATGCTACATAATACAAAGAAACAGAAAATAATTATAAGTTAATAAGTAAGTTGGCTATGTGTGTGTGTGTGTGTGTGTGTGTGTGTATGTGGGTTCTGGTCTATGGGTGTTGGTGTATGTTTGTGTGATAGAGAGCGTATGTGTGTGTGTGTGTGTGAATCTGAGTGCATGTAGGAAGGCGGGATGCTAACACAATTCTGATTGTAACCAATAACTGGCTGAGGACAGTAGCTGACAGAGACATGGAAGACGAAGGAAGAGGCCTACGACTAGGAGTGGACCAAACCAGGCTGAGGAAGGAAGAAGAAGAAGAACACAATTCAATCAGATTTGATCTCCAGATTTTTACGGACCTCATTAACAAAGACCTACTACTGTAGTCGTTAAAGAAGTCAATTTCGTTAAAGCCTACATTGTATGTACCTATGCATAAGCACGTAGCAATAACGAATTGACACCATAATTTGTGTTACATCTATGGATGTGAAAAGTAAATTGATCGCGCGTAAATATTTAGTTGTATGATTGGGGTTTTATTAGATGTATGCTCGGCTATAGAGAAACCTCTCTTTCTTTGTAATGTACACTGTCTTTGGATATAAGCCGTTGGTTTAATCGAAACCACATCTATAGAAGCCGCACCGCATCATTTGTCTGAAGACGGAGCCACTCCTTTTCCTTTTGCTGATAAGCTCAATCTGCTCGACGATAAACACATCTCGCGGATCCATAGCGAGGTGAGACAATGGGCTAACAGCATTCAAATGGTTCGCTCGACCGCTTATAAGGCGTCGGCTGATTGGTAGACGCAGCCGACACATCGGGACGGTTCGTTCGTCATCGGCACGCATCGGGAATCTGTAAACGAGTCAGAGAACTTTGTGCGGATGGCGGCGTGCTGCTTTCTGATATTAGGATTCGATTCAATTAAATCATAGCACCCCGGCCAGGAGTTATCCTGACCCGGTCCACACAGATATATAAAGGAACGCCCGCACCAGGAATTATTAAAATTAAATGAAAGAAGTAAAATCACCGATGATTTGAGATGTCCATGATTGCTACACTATAGTGAGGTTTGGCTTGTACTTTCACATCATTTTACAGTCGAAAATTACTTAAGAGACCGTAACTCAGAATGAAAGTAGACGGAACAGTCTATTGACGGTATAGTCAATGAATAGCTTGCGTAGCAACAGCGGCAGTATGCCGCCTACCCGCAGAACGATAGTTGACGATGACCGAGCCATAAGAATTTTGATTAATCTAGACTATTGATACCCAAAGAGGACCTGTAAGGGGTCCATGTCAGGGGAAAATAATTGGGGTTCCATGAGATGTAAATGGGGGTCAACGATAGTGGATCTCGTTTAAGCAGGTGGTGACTTTAGTTTTGACTTTCTATGAATGCAATAATTAACATACATAGTAAGAGTACCTGACATTTATTGGGAGCTAATGGGCCCTGTTGCAGTTGGCTACTAAGACTCATTTGTTCAGGTTCGATCAACACCCATTCGGTAGCCTCCACGTTTGAAGTGCGAGCCCGGGTAGGACTCTGCCCCACGGATTACCCCAGGAGTCAATCTTCTGGCGCTCCTGGACGGTTTGCGCGCCGTGTGGCGAAAGCCAATCGATTGTGCATTCTGACTGACAGTTGGGGGAGTCTGGAAACAGTACTGTATTATATAGAGCGGGAGTAGTTGCTTCACCTTACGGCGACTGCTCTTGAAATGACCAATAAATAGGCTACCCGATTCTGGGTAGATGCCGTTTTTTTTATTTTTGTAATCGAAATAATTATTTTTGTAATCTAAACAATTATTTATTATTTGATTTGTAATTTAAACAATTATTTATGAGTTTTCAAGAAATTTTATTTGATTTAATTTGACATCACGTCAGTCCACCTTTGGCAAACTGTGTTAGCAACCACGCCGAAACGTCACCTGCCATTAACTTCAAGCGGTAGCATTCGTCTACATTTATTTTAGAACATCTATATTTCAATGTTGTCATTAAATCCGTCCTTATAGTAGCAAATAATTTATTATGTTTAATATTGAAAAGAAAACTGGCAACCTCGCTTTGCTGTCAGCAAGAGAGCATTACACGGCGAGCGATCAAGATTCGCGTTGTCCTGTGTCTTGTAAAGCATGTCGTTGATATCGACTCAGCAACTCAGGGCAAGCGGTCGTCTCTCTCTGTCGCTAGGCAAACAGATTTGCATCTCGCCTGACGTGTCTTGTTATTGGAGTACTGTTTCCAATGTGATTTATGAAATCAGAACTGTGTGATGAATCTGGTATGCGGTAACATGTGACTACTTCGCAGGCGCTCGCGGTTTTCTCACTTATGTTAGAGTATGCTCATTGGTCAGGTGTCTGGAATTATTTACCTCGTAAATACGAAACGTTAAGGTGAAGGTGAAACATTTCGATGCAAAACTGAGGTCATTAAACCTGCTTTCCCCACCATAAACAATATGAAAAGATAGCTAAATCACTCCGGGGTCTATTTATCTGTAACTGAACAGAATAATCATACATATACTTACTTATCATTAACATCATGTAACAGCATCTAAAGAAAAATACATTTTCTTATACCATTTACAAAATTAAACACAGCAAGGCAAGACATAAAATATTCCGGGCCAAATTACTTTAACAGGCTACCGGAAAGTTTAAAAATAATTCAAGTGGAAGCTTTTTATTCTATCTAAGAGTTTGTTAATTTTAAGTGAAGAAGAAGAAGAAGTTCATGTAAGCTAATTAATATATGCGATAAATTAATATACGATAAACTAATATAAACGATAAATTATTATATACGATAAATTAATATATACGAAACATTAATATATACAAGCGTGATTTTTGAAAAGTAGTGCACATAATAATTAAAATGAGTTCAGTTACATAATAAATATAATAATGAAAATAAGACAGAAATTAATAATTTAATAGGTCAACTCAATATCGACGGTTGGAGGGGGGGGGGGGTATTTATATATTAAGTAAATGTCCCATTACAAGGACTTACATCCAAATACACACTACAGTTACACACACGCACACACCCTCTCTTTCTCTCTCTCTCTCTCTCTCTCTCTCTCTCTCTCTCTCTCTCTCTCTCACACACACACACACACACACACACAAGTAAATGTCCCATTACAAGCTCTCACAAGCACTCACATCCACATACACACTACAGTTACACACACGCACACACCCTCACACACCCTCTCTCTCTCTCTTTCACACACACACACACACACATGTTGTCCATCACACACACACACACCAACACCCATTTACACATATCGACTTTACTCTTAATTTAAAATTCTTTATGTTGTCTTTGTAACATATTGTTTAGCATATTTTGTAATCCTTACATCGCAAAAAATTTGCAACATCATTGGCTTTATTAACGTTATATATTATGCTTATATGTTATTTTTATGCTGTATGTTTTTAATAAAATAAAAAAAAAATGTATTTAAATAATATGTATGCATGACTATAATTTGTAACAAGTATTCACATTTAATTTATTCACATTTATAACTCCTTCCTTCCCATCTCCGCCATGTGTGTTTATTCTTCAAAACATGAAATGTTTAAGTGGAAACATGTAATTGGCTTTGTCTTTGAAATTTAATAACTGTGTATCTTATGTATTGAAAAAACTGTATGTTTCCTGAATAATAATAATAACAGAAAATAACTCAATTTATTTGTATGGATGGATGTTGTAAATTAGAAAATGTGGGTTTTTACGATCACGTATTGCTAGTCACTGAAGATGAGTTCTATCGGATGGTCGACATGATCAAAGGGGACTTTTCTGGATTTGTCAAGTCTAGAAAGTAATCGAAATGTGTTGAAGTTGCTTTAAGAATCCCACCTCCTCGAAATGTAAACAGCGTAGACTTCCAGGCACATTCTGAAATGTCGCTTCCTCGATCCGAAATCATATCGTTTACAAAGCGGTAGCACGTCGAGGACATTGGACGGTTGCCGTTCGACTTTAAAGCGTAATTAAAATGGATCGTCGTCCGATCAGATATGGTGGATTTGCCCCGAGACACGGCCGGAGGGGCAGCATCCCGACTCTGAACGCATCATTTGCCAACCACTTCGACCGCACTTCCTCCTTTGAGACCTTTTTACCGACAGCCCAGTGTTAATTCGAGCGCGAACAAATTCGTTCTACCATCGCAGGGACATTGCTCTCGGTGTTGATTTAATCAGCCAAGCACTTGCCCCTGTAAACTTACATCTTCTTCTACTTCTGATGCAGTTTATTTAAATCGTTCTTGTTGTAGTGCTGCTTCTTTTTGTCTTGGACCTCCTCTTCTAAGTGCGCATTGTTATGAGTCAATCGCATGGCAATGCCAAATAAATATAATAATAAAACGATCAACCTTATAATCATATTTTATAACATGTCGGAAAATGTAAAAATGCATGACTTTTTTATTTATATCATGTATTTTACTAATTTGACTATTTTATTTTAAATTAATATGTTATTTTGATTTGACCGTATTCGCTGTCATTTTGATTTTCCTCTCCTGATTATTGGACTAATTAAAATCACAAAATTACATTACCTAGATTACTACAGTTATTACCATCGCTTACTATATTATAAAAATCAATCCTATATTATAAAAATCACAACATTAATTATTTACTAAGGTAAACACGAATAACAGGTCCCAGCCTAGTTAGGTAACGTTGCTACCCGGATTTTGCGATGTAATTATTATCTGTTATGGATTCAATAGCTCTTAAGCTCTGAAATTGTTTACTAAATATTATATTTACATTACTATAATAAATAAATAAATAAGCTTATTTTGGATATACATGTATGTATCTAACTTTTGAGCTAGTTCTCAAAATATAATTGATTGTATGTTAAAGTGCCTTTGTAAAGCATCGATTAATTTATTCAAATATGTCGCTGCCGCATCGAAAATGAGACGCATATTATCGAGTGCTTTCAGATTTGTAATATGCGCTTTGAAGCTTTTCATCTTCTTTAGGTATTAGGATTTTTGCAGATTAACAGAATCGCGTAGCAAATTCTTTTCTACACCCGTTAATTAGTTCGCTGGTTGTTGTCTTCTTTGTTGACATTAGAGTTTCCTTTTCTTCCTACTATAAAAGTTGCTTATGGTCTTCATACAAGTGCAATCCATGCAAACGACAAGGTTATTATCGCCCTTCGTATGTTTTGGCTTCCCCCTCTAGTCCAAGCAAATTAGCCCAAAGATTGACAATCAGCCCAAATAAATTACGTTTTGAATATCAATACAGTTATTCCCCAATATGTCCAAACATTCTTATAACACTTAAAACTACGTGAATTATTTGGACTCATTTGTCTAATTTTATCGGGATGTTACACTTCAGCTGAAAGTTGAGTGTGCAATTGCAAATCCTTCATAATTCGAAACACCTCGACAAACTACTCACGCAACTCACCAGCTCATTTTTCCCCAACTTCATTTACAAATATCGTGATTTCTTATTGAAAACCAATATATATCACAATAAAATATAGCCTATAGCACTCGTTGATAATACATCTTTCCATCAGCGAAAGAATTTTTGAAATCGGATAAGTAGTTTCCAAGTTTACCCCCCTACATACAAACTTACAAACATTACTACTTTATGATATTAGTATAGATTAGGTATGTTTATTACATACTATGTATTAAAACAAATTATACCGCAAGTTAGGCAATCTACACTACATACATATACATTAAGCCTACCTTAGTACAGGCGAGGCCTAGTTAGTACACTATGTAATGTGACTTTATAGATATGTCATTCTCCTTTTGGAGGTCGTGGTGCTCCTATTCGGCCGTTGATGCCAATTACTCTATTCTTGAATCAATGCAGTTAGAAGAAGATGCTAGAGGTATGTCCGCCGCCGCGCTGATCCGTTAAGATGCCGCTCTTGCGGCTAAAGCTTAACGGGCTGATACTTCTTTATTATTAGTGATTTGTTCCGCTGTCGGGAGAAGCACGATCGAGACCGCTTCAACAGGCCGATCGGTGACACTCAGCTTGACCCACAGCTTAGAGGGCCGGGTCATCTTTATCGCATCGCATCAGCCATTGCAACCACTATGTGAATGATCGCATCGATGCAGCTGGTTATTGCATGGACTCACGCAACCTTAGTTCTTCTTCGTACAGCGCCTTATTGTGCCAAGTAATTCGGCTCTACTACAGAAAATGGTTTCCAGGCGGTCTGCACAATCTACCATAGTTTTTTGTGACTTCCCATTTCCTTTATCTGCCGGCTACAATGTGAAAAATTGTAGCCGGCAGATAAAGGCAGCTTATTGGCAGCTACAATTGCTTCTTATATTACCATTTTGTTATTACGGTTTTATACAAAATAACGATGTTTCAATCGCAATTTTGTTGATTATATCCTCTAAGGATAATTTACTCGATTATATGAATCAATATTTTTCTTTACGGTTAAATACGGAAATAAGAGTATAATAAAATAACATTATGTTTCAAAATTACGGCATGGTAACTACCGTCACGCTAAAACCGTTACGCGTCATGTTAATTCATACGTATGGACCACAGTCCGCATTAAATACGTAATGCTTGTTGAAACATGCGTATTTCCATGTATTACACTCTTACCGCATGGTAGATCGGTTTCACGCCCTTCGAGCGCTGTTGGGCGGTTTGCGCATCGTGCAGCGTTAGTCAATTGACTGTGCTGTGCACTTCTGCGAATAACCGGAGTGTCTGGAAACGGTCTAATACGTTTACTAAACAGCGGGGGGTAGTTGTTGGCCTGATGTCACCCTTGCTTGAAACGGCTCCTTGGCCACCCAATCCCGCGTGAGCTTGACGGGGAAAGCGCGCCACGGTCTGCGATAAAATCACACTGAATTACTGCTAACATCGGGTGGAGGCCACACAAGCGACTTCGAATCTGGAACCAGACCGAAGGATCCGTTAAAACCTGGTAGTAAAAGGGCACGGTCGGCATTCTGGGTGGCATTCCCATTGCCTCGCGGTAAATCGTTGGACTCTTACGGGTTTGTCGGTTTACTTAAACAGTGGACTGTCCTTTGACCGCTAGTCTTTTAAGTACACTCCATGGAAGATAGATGCACCTGATGTCGTTAAAACTACCTGGGGTGACGCGTTCGCCCGTTATGGTCGATTTGGAAGTGTTGAGCTTCAATATTTTATCGCGACTTGCGGACCAGAGCAGCTAAATTTCAGTGCATATAATTTTAGACGTACTGAACTTTTGACGATATTAACCCCTATTAAACTAAATTACATTGCAGGAAAATATTACAGATCACTGAGCGCCAAAACGCACAAAAAATAGCAAATTGTAAATTATAACAGTCTGCTTACTATCAAAAAATAGTTTTCTGGATCGGAACGTCCTAAATGCTATTAAAATGGTTCCTAGAGTGGTGCTAGGCTTTTTTCTTTTATTTAGTGATGTCAACTATGTTATGGTATCGCTTTATCACAAAATTTCGTGAGACGCCTGGTAACACCACACGTCCTACATGGCTGCTATTGCATATAATGTTAAACGTACTGACCTTTGGACGATATGAACCCCTGTTAAACTAAACTACATTGCAGGAAAATATTTCAGATCACTGTAGGTAGGCCAAAACGTACAAAAAATAGCAAGCTGTTAATTATAACGGTCTGTTACTATAAAAAAAATAGCGCTCTGTGTCGGAACGTCCAAAATGCAATTAAAATAGTTCCTAGAGTGGCGCCAGGCTTTTATCTTTTGTTTAGAGATGTCAACGATGCTATTGTATTGCTTGTCATAAGATATAGTGGGACGCCTGGTAACACTACACGTCCTACATGACTGCTATTTATCAAAAATAATTTAACAGTGAAAAGTAGCAGGAGCTTTATTGCAATTGCGAATTTTACATTCGCAATTGCAATAAACAATTGCCAATTTTACAATTACAGGTTTTGACCACTCTCCAACTTTCCTGAACCTGTACTATCGGAGATTTTTGAGTCATAATTTCATCGGAGCCATGGAGTTAGTACTGCAGTGCGCGCGGCATTCGTCCTCCCGTCGCCCCATTTCAGTGGCATCATGATCTGAACACATTGTTATCCAAGCAAATGCGCCCAGGATAATATTGTCAGCAGCCAGCTAACGACGTGGTAGCGTATCTAGGAGCCGCTAAAGTCATCTACACGTGTCACGATATGCAGATTGCGCCTCTGAGGAAATATTCGAGCGGCGATCGGTACTCGCGGAGTGGGCTTCATTAGCGCCCGGATGGCCGATCACGCGATGCTGATTAGGGCGCGACCGCGACCTGGACGGTCCCTAATGCGCCCTCATTTATATAATACACGACGACGATACAGTGCAGTTATGCGATCTTGACGGATCAACCAGCTCGTTTGTCGGATGCCTTGTCCAATTAATAGTGCAGATTCCTTAAGGACGAGAGACAGTGGTGCTACTTGAGATTTTTGATAACCACCCACGTGGTGATCGCTCCCGTTTTATTCGCGAAAATTACCTTGTTACTATTTTACTTTACCGGCCATCCAACGGCAAGGGAAAGTATTGTGAACGCGCATTTTTTTGACGATATGAAGACGGAAATGTCCATTTTGTGCCCCCCTGAGACGATTAAGACTATTTCCAGCCGGAAGTCTGGAGTCTGTGTGTCTGTCGGTCTGTATGTGTGTATGTTAACCTCCACGATTACGCCCAAACATTTATTCTGACTGATCTGAATCAATCGTTTGGTCATGGCAAGAGTTGAAAATAGGTCCACTGTGGTTGAAATCGGTCCACAAGAGAGCACGCTAGTCAAACTTTTATCTCGAAATATTGGACTTAAAGTTGAAATTCGGTACACATATTATTATGCCTTGTTGTGCCGAAAGCAAATTGTGAATTTTTGGTTGAAATATCTGATATACAGCTACACTAACAATATTTATATTCCGCCTTTACATAACGCCGAGAAACGAGGCGGTTGTATACCGGAACCCAAACGGGTTCATCCGCCGGTCAAGGGCGCTCATCGATTTTATGTAATTAATATTCAAATGAAATCAGTCCTTGGCTACTTGTCCTTGCTACTTTCCTTGAAATCAGTCCTTGCTACTTTCACGACAAGTAGCCAAGCTACTTGTCGTGAAAGTCTTGAGGTGATACTACCGATTTCTTATTTGTCAAATCACTCGTTTTAGAATTATATATACCTACCCAGGTTTTAAAAAAAATGTCTCAGTACGAATCATTTACTTATTTAATTTATTTGTTTATTCTCATATTACTAATCAAAAAACATTACAGAAAAACCAATGCGTTGAAAAGTAAAATCAAGATGTTAACTAGTCACTATATAAACAGAATGTCGCGTAAAATATAGCTATCATCTAAGAATAAATAATTAATTGCTTATAATCAAAACACATAAGGGTCGGCGGGGAAAATATTGAAATTTGGTGCCATCAGTTAATGTCATTTAAGCGCGGCAAAGAACGCCCTAACAAGTTACACCTTGTACAGTTAGTGCGCGAGAACGGATTTGCGAAAAAATGGTGCGATCTAGCACGAAGATAATTATTAGGCACGGAAAGACCCACATTAGCTACTGAGCTAGAGTTATCAAATTTTCCCCGAATCAGTTAAATATATAGGACATGGTCAGCATTCCTTATCTGAGACAGAATTATAGTGGCTTAATGACATATCAAACATGTTTTTCAAACGTTCTTTACATTTGCAATTTAGTTACCACAGAGTGAACAGCCTCTTCAGAGCGTTTTGTGGTGCACTGATGTGTGAGAGTTGCTTGATAATCGTATCTCTAGACAGTCAAGCGTGCTTGTCAAGTGTTGCAAAAATATAAATTTATATCAAGCATTATCCACAGCTCGTAGATTGCATATAAAGACATCAAGCTTAGTTGTTCTTCTTCTTGTAGTACCGTCTCCTAACGTAGGTTGGCAACCGTACTGCTAATTTCTGTCTTGAAGACCGCCGCACAATGTGCCAGTACTCAGCTGGAATCACTGGCGTAGATTTTGCAGCAATGATTGCATTGGCAGCCTATGCCTCCTCTTGCTTGAATTTTCCGGAAGGTAGCGTCTCTTTATGGTTTTGAATTCCCTTTTTATTTAGTCTTTGAAGGACTGTTGTATTTCAAACCTTCTGGAACCACGATATTTTAAGCATTCTCCGATGCACCCACGTCTTAAACGCTACAAGGCGCTTGGCCATCCTTTCTGTGAGTGTCCAGGCCTCAGCTCCATATAGGAGGAAGGAGAATACGTAGCATTTTGCTATACTCGTCGTAGATTAAGCCTCAAATTACGGTCACAGAGGACTTTTCCCAGTTTTCGAAAGGCGCTACGGGCCTGCTCAATTCGGCATATAAATTCCAGACTATAGTCTCCTTTGTCGTTGAATATGACAACCAGGTATTTGTATTTGCTCGCTCTTTCAAGGTCTATATCATCGATATGGATGAAAGAGTTTGACTGCGATGATCGGCTTACTACCATGTATTTTGTCTTTTTGGCGTCGATGTTAATGTCGTACGACGCACTCGCTACGACGACGATATCCACGAGTTTCTGCAAGTTCTGCCTGGCGTCAGCTATCAAGATGGTGTTATCAGCACATAGTCATTAACTGTGATTCATTCCGAGACATCGTGCAGAGCTGCCGAAAAGATGGCCTCGGCGTATATAGCAATGGTTAGAGGATACAGCCCTGTCGCAATCCCCTGAATATTTCTACACCAGCTGAAAGGTGTTCATCGGCTCTCACATCTCACGGCCTCTAAATGCCAATATAGATTTTTGACTATTTAAAGTTTTACATGCCTAACTCGGCCGACTATTGACTATTCACTATTGAAGGCCTTCCCGTAGTTAATGAAGCAGATGTGTAACTCGCGATTTACATCAAGACATCGTTGTACGACCATTTGATATTCAAAGCTTAGTTATATTCTATTACAATAAGAGCCGGCCATATCCCACGAGGAAGTACATCGGCATGACACCAGGAATAAAACCCAGTATCTCCAACCGTTCGTAGCACGTACTGCCAAGTCCCAGGCGACTATTCGATACTTAGGCCTCAAACTTTTTGATAAATTGCTTGAAAGATTAAAAGCGATTAAAATCATCGATATTTTCAAGAGATCCATCCGAGTCTATCTGCTTAAAATCAACATGTATGCACATAACGACTTCTTAAAATATTTTGAAAATACATAGCATCGTATCTACCCATTTAATCTAATACATATTATTTACTGTTAATTATTTTGTTGTAAACTGTTACGATATAGTCTTTATTTTTGTAAATTGGTAAGTTTAAAGTTATATATTGTATATCATCTCTTGGTTAAATTGAGTAACTAGTGTAAGATTAATTAATGTCATTCCTAGACAATTATTATGGTTGTATTGGAAATAAATACTTTAATCTTTATAGACAGTCAAAATTGCTTGTTAAGCATTCCCGTGCTTGACAATCAATTTTGACTGTCTAGGTAGCGGTTTAGAACTGAACCCCGATTTCTCCACACCCCTCGCGATCGATGGCTCCGCCCACTTCGATTGGCGATGGCATGCTATGCTACGGTATGCGACGTGATCGGCTCGCTTAGCGCGATGAAAGGGCCATATTTCGTGTAAAGCGAAGGAGGCTCTCGCGCGTCGATCCTCCGATCTTAATTAAAGATAATTAACGGCCGTCCGTGACGGCGACGATGTTGATTCATCTCGGCGACGCGCGACCGACGCCGGCGACAAACCGGACGTTGCAACAAAACGCACGTAATCTTCGATCGGGAGGCGCTTTTGCGCTCTGTGGGAAGCTGGAGACTTTGTCACTTGTCACGCCGGGGTACTTCTCAAGAATGATTCGCTAAAATTGAGTGGTGCGATGCGACTCGCACGATGCAGAGGCGTATCTTTATATGCCTCAGGTATTAAATGATATGCGAAGGCATATATAAAAATTATATAAAATTTTAAAAGAAAATTATATAAAGGCATATATAAAAATTCAGCCTGCGTATGTTTGTGCTCGCAAAACTCGTAGTAGTAGTCGGTCATTGCTTTAAATTTTGACACATCGTTGCATTCGAATACGCACAACAAAAGTCTTCCGGCACCGGCGAAGTTTTCGTTGCGCTTCGACATCTGTGAGTTTTCAATTTATTTCATATCAGACTGAGCCACAGCGAAGCGTGGCCGGGTCCAGTTAGTAAGTAATAAAACTCGTACAATACTGAAATCATGCGACACATCTGGTCGGGTTTGCCGTAAGAAGAGGGAGGGGATTTGGCAACTGCCATTAGCGAGGAAAACTTTCCCGGCAAGTATCAGAATCAGAATTAATTTATTTTCCTGTTTCGTGTTTTAGAATTTCAGTCCGCTGCCTTTGTGCACGCACTCGGGTGTGTCAGCTAACTTATTACTACGAACGTCACCAGTAGACGCTTGCCAAGCCCCCACTCCCCACATGCCATCTCAATCTCCCCCTGCGTGTCGATTCGTAGTATATTTGTAGTTTTTTACCGTGACATTAAAATTCCCAAAACTTATGTAGTATTTTCTTAATATGGCGGATTAAAAACATTATTTATGTCGCTTGTATAAGAGATATTCCACCTAAAACACAGCGTGGTTTCGGTCCAACAAGGCATCTGTGTACCGAATTTCAAGACTATAAGTGCAATATTTCGAGATTGAAGTATGGCTAGCGCGCCATCTGGTGGACCGATTTCAACCACAACTCTTCCCATGATAAAATGATGCCTGCAAGCCAAATTTCAGCTCAATCGGATGAAGTGTATGGGCGCTATCGGTGAGGAATCCACACACACCCACACTCACACAGACAGATAGACACACAGGCAGACTTCAGTCTGGAAATGGTCTTAATCGTCTCGACGAGGAGGGGGGGGGGGTCAACATGAATTTATCAGTCTTCACGTCCAAAAACGATTTCAGCGCGTTCAAAATACTTTACCTCCTCTTCGGTTGGTAGGCCGGTAAAGTAAAAAAAATAAATCTCGATAATGGTTCCAATTATTGTATGTCATCTTCGGCTATTTATAGCATGGACGCTTCTACAGAAAATACCCCTAGAAATTAGAAGTTCTAATTTACAAAATAAAAATGAAAGTCCTTATTACATCCATTACAGGCCTCAAAAATCGAGCTATATTTTGGGTCGGCTTGATCAAGAGCATTCTTACCATAGTCAAGGGCGTGACAGATCGAATAAGGAAGATGTAACAGATTCGATATAAAAACGGTTTTCCAGCCGACCGAGGATGTAATACCACTGCAAACCCCGGGTGTGTATAAAGTCGATTGCAGTTGCGGTTTAGCCTACGTTGGACAAACGAAACGGCCCATAGCCACGCGATTGACAGAACACATCAAAGCTGTTAAAAACGTCCAGCGAGAAAAATCGGCGATCTGCGAACATATATTGGATAGCGGAAGTAGCCACTGGATACAGTTTCAAATCCCATTGTGCTATCCATGGAACAATTCTACTTTCCTCGCATGATCCGGTAATCCATTGAAATAAGGAGAACCACGAACTTCAATAGAGACGACGGTTACAAACTCCCTTCTACGTGGAACCCTCTTCTTAAAATGTTCCCGCCGCCGAACGCCGAACGCAAGGACGCAAGACAGGATACAGTGAGTGTTGTGGGCAAGACGGATTTTCGAAATTCGCGCGCTTCGAGCTCGGCCCCTCACCACCATGCGGCCTACCCGCGAAACAACGGATTGACAGCTCTTTCAGTCTACCCTGGACAACGGCGGCTGCAACGTCACCGAAACGTCGGGTGCTACAAATTTCACGCGGTAAATTCGTTTCTATCCTATTTATAATAGAATATTTTAGAGTTAAACTACTAAAATACGTCTAGCCAATATTTATGAAAAGAGTTATTATTTATTAATTTAATGTTAATTAGGTATAGAAAAGAATTTTATAAAAAATATATATCAAAGTTTTTCTTTACTAAGGCAGTTTTACCAATTTGGTAATTTTACAGAATATCGTCAAGCAAAAAAATAACAAAAACCTTTCACAAATAACTTTAAAAAATAACAACTACCCCAATAACTTTACCGTGTTTGCTCTATGATAATTAATTAAAGAGCTAATAAAGCAAAACAAGCAAAGTGGCCAAGAAAAAATCGAATCTATTCGTTTTTTTAAATCTCCGAAAGTTCTTCACCGATTGCTTAGAAATGTTGACAAAGCTTTGCGTTAAGATGCGCGTATATTTTTGTATACCTGTATATACGCATATAAATGAAAATGTAAATGTTCGTTTATTAAAAATCTTAAATCCATTACATTTTAAATACAGTTCTTCGCCGATTGCTATGAAATTTTGAAACAACGTTGCATTCAAATAAGCGCGTGGTAAAAAATATATATTAGAAATGAATATAATAGACACGATAACTTTCTCTCTTCTTTCGTTTCCATTTAAGCAGACCGAGCCACAGCAACGCGTGGCCGGGTACAGCTAATATGAAATTAATATATAAATTACATAAAAGGTAAGAGAGAGATAAATAAATGAGAGAGAGAACTGAATGTTGATAAATATATAGATAAAATATATAATACGTAAGTAGTAAAGATTGCCTACGAAATAACATGGTTTTATTTTTAATATGTGTTATTTATTTCTAAAAGAGACTTTTTGATGGACGGGAATGTGAATATATCATTCTTATTGCAGTTTTTATTAAAGGCATGACACATCCTACTTATGGTTGTATAATGAAATGATATTAGAGTGTGGGAAGTTAGCAAATGTGTTATTGTTTCTTGAATGCTTCTGGGGGGCGTATATGTTTGGTAAGCTACTGCCTAGCTCAGAGGTTCTCAAACTCATTCAAGACGTGACATCCAAGACGTGGCACCCAAGAGAATTAGAATTTTCCCACAGCACCACAGTCATATAATATCTGTCTGTATCATATAATATCATACTATCTTTAAGTATACTCGTAAGTACTACCGTCAAGGAACGCACATAGCAGATGAAATGTGTTTCCTTATTGCTGTCCATGGCATCATCTGATCGAAGTTCAAGTCCATTTTCTTTATTTTTTCCTATTAAGGCGACATAATACATGGAAAAAATATCTGAAATGGGTGAACCCTCGTAAGAAATAGGTGGGGTCACTTTTGTAGGGTTTGACAAATAGAAATCCAGCGTTGCGTTGCGCAGTGTTGGTATAAAAGTGTTAATGGTAAATCATATTTAGCGTCTCTCAGAGCGCTGTCACGTTTTAATTATTTGTAACTAGCTGACCCGGCGAACTTCGTACCGCCTAACAGTCAATGAATGTCGTGTTACAGATTAGCTGAACTTAATTTATGATTTTATGAAAGTAATACAATGAATACAAAATGAATATTAAGTTCGCTACATTATTAAGATAATAACACAAAAAGAAATATAAAAGTGCAAAAATTAAGTATATCAATCGCGTGTCAGCAAGACATGATTGAATTAAACTATTTACACATTGTGCAGCATGGAATGCACTCGGTTTAATTCTCTTCCTTGAAGCACCTTGTGAAATACGACATTTTTTTTATCAGGCGCAAGAACAAATAAAGCGGATGATTTGCCGACACGTGCACATGCCATGTACAACTGACCATGAGAAAAACACGGATTTACATTTTGTATGGGAAATTGTTTTTTCTTTTATTTAAATTTTTCGTTAATTTTCCAATTTTTGTTTATAATATTTATTCTGCTATTCGGGACGGAGACAAATACAACAAATAAAAAACCATAAAAATCGGTCCAGCCGTTCTCGCCGTTCTCGACTTTGTTTTATATATATAGATTAATTTAGGGCCTAAATGTGGCAAAGCGCGAGGCTAGAGAATTAACCAGTCAATATAATTAAATTAAAATAAAATACACGCACCGCTTACATTGTAGGATTAATCGCGAATGAAAGTTTTCGAAGTCAGTTTAAAGCCTGAATGTGCAAAGCAATGAGCAACTTGATGCTTTCTTTGCTACTGCCATATCGATTTTGGCCTGCAGCTGCCATATCGATTTTGCTTTTATCTCTTCTATGATCTCGAAACGTTGACCTTTCCGCGTCATTTTCAATTTGGAGAACAAAAAATAACCACATGGGGCCATACTTAGAGAATAGGGCGGTTGTGGCATCAAATTCATGTTGTTCCTTTCAAATAACTTGAGCTGTGTTTGCTGAAGCATTATCCATTAGTTGTATTTCTGAAGTTCTGGTCACGTTCTTCGAATTTTCTAAAGCAAATTGCCCAAAACTTGCAAAAAATAATCTTTAATAACTGTACCACCTGGTGGTAAGAACTCATAATATACAGATCATTATCACTCATAATCATCAGATGTCTCTTCGCGGCCATCTGGAAACCGTTTGTAGGATTCATAAATTCTCCAAATTGACATAAAATCATCGGGAAAAAGCTTTCTTCAACAACTGTACCACTTCACACAATATTTAATTTTGTTTTTAACACTAAACCTAATGCAAATTCTTTGATCGATCATTTTTGAATAATATCAAATTTAGAAATACCGCTTAACAACTCATAGGGCGTCACTTTTGAATGACTGTTATGAGAAAGTACAAAATCAATAGAGCGGAGACTCGGTGAAAATATTGCAAAATATGTGACCAACCTACGAAAAAAATAACCAGATCAATAAATTGAAACTCGCTAAAACGCAAAATTGTCGTTACCTATTTATTATACCACATATACGAGGGCCTAAGCGAAATTAGCAATGGAAAAAATAAGCGAAGTGGCATTGCTACCAGCCATCAGCCTTCCCCTCATAATAATCTCACGCGTCCGTATTAAATGGTGGCAATTAGTGAGATTAACTACAGACACGCTTGATGAGATATCTGTATTAAATGTCGGCCATCAATGACTCGACGCGGAAGGAGTGACAATATTCCAGGGCGGCGTTTAGAGGACGGCGAGAAGGAACTGGTTCCCTGAGCTCTGGGAGCAAGCGCTTGCCTTTTTATCGCCGTGCGCGTTTCTGCCGATGGTCTCGCTTCGCGGTAGTCTGAGCGCCCCTTCATCTTGTATACTCATCTGCAAAAGGTTTTCCCTGTTTCGATATTTTTATCTGCAAATAATGACGCTCTGGTGCGCCAGAGTAGGACCATTGAGTATGTAGGGTATTAGATTGATCAATGTCATAGTACGTTTGGACTTGCAGGTGGCGTTAATAACATTGTCCGGAAACAAATAACAATTTATTTGGCCATATATAACAAATGGCGATACCAACAAATGGCAATACCAACAATGATAACAAATGGAATTTTATAAGGGAGTGATTGATTACAAAATTCCAATATTTAAGCAATGTTAACAATAATAACATTCAATTTAAGTGCCGTTTATCGCATTTCTTTAAAGGATGAAATAATACGGACAGTATGTTGTCTCTTAGTCTATTTGGAACAATGTGCCCAATGAAACCTGTAAAACAAATTAAAAGTTGACAATGTAAATAATATCAAAATAATAAGAGCTATGATTTAAAAAATCGTTTGCCATTATAGTATTATTTTATTTTGAAATAGGATAAAGTAAAGCGTGTTTAGAATTTAAAGTTCGCCCCATACTGTCATATTGATAATAAGAGAAAATTCATCAATTTTTGGAACTAAGAGTGTTATCTACACGTTACGCTTTGTTGTAAAATTCTAGCCGCCAAATCATTGTACCGCGTTAAATAATCTAATACGCTACATATGTATATTATAATCAATTATATAATTCAAGTTCCCTAAACTGATATATTGAGGGTGATGACCACGATTGGTGGACTAAAATGCCTATTCTTCTTCCCAACGATGGACCAACTTATAACAATTTAATAATTAACCATTGTTCTCCATAGAATACAGATCCCATACCACAAACCACATCCTAAGTGACTCATTCTCTATTCACTCACTCTTTAACATCTAATCACTCATTCAACTATCAATAATAAATTCATCTTCAGAAAAATAACGTCGCTTTCCTTCGCTCACTGTACCCTTCTCCATTACAGAGAAAATGAGGAATTTGTATGATGGCAAGAACAAATTATCCGTTATTGGTAGCACTAAAGCGCAGTGAGGCGGTTTTCTGGTTTGGCTTTTATTACTCTATGTGACTACGACGAACTGAGGGAACGACACACGTACGGTTTCCACAACAGCGGCTCTTCCATCACGTCATCTTCCTGAGACGTTATTATGAAGAAATCCGATTTTAGGAGTTATGTCAGTTGAATGTCAGTATGTTGAATGTACAGTTTTATTAGATGTCACTATTGTAATGATGACCACTAAAATACTTTATAATATATTACAACCCCTCAAATGTGAGGCGTCCCATAAGGGATGCCTTGGCAAAATGTATACACAATGTATATACATTTATATAAATGTAAATATAAATGTAAATGTGCGCCGCTTTATAGTAATCCGCTCTATAGTAATGCTATAGCTCTATAGTAAACCCCGCTCTATGTAAATGTAAATGTAAATGTAAATATAAATTTATAAACATTTTGCCGTAGGCAACCCGAGCTAATCGCCATTCATTTGAGGGGTTAATAGGTATTTATTTATATGAAATTTAGGATTTTTAATAAATATCTCCACTGCAGAGATAAATATGCGTATCAATTACATTATAATCAACTTCTATTTCTCTTTCAGCAGTTTTAGACCCTATTATGGTTGAGGTAAATTACGCATTTGAACATATCGTGTTAGGGATATTAACCCATATTTTCGTTGATACTTCAATATGTCTATATCAGAAAATGTTAACTTTTCACAAAAGAGTAAAAACAGGTTCTATTCAACCGATTTTTGCAACATTTGGCAATTATTTAGTATTATTACAGTACAATTTTCCCAGTTGCTTCTAAATTCTTAATATTAGGTCAACAAACAGTTCTTACTGGGTTGTTTCCATAACGATTTGGAATAAAATTTTACACAAAAAAATACTTACTATTTACAGTTTCAAATATTTATTGACATTATACAGTTAATATTCTTCTAAAATTCGGTAAATATTAACAATAAACCAAAATCGATACTTATGCATTTACATTTTTAAGAAATCATGTTTAATCTTATAATCTATTGAACTTCAGCCCCTATTTAACTAGATAGACAAAATATGAAACGGCGGCATAACTACCATGAATGGTGGAATTATTATTAAAGCTTCTTTGGATAAGATTCCAATTAAGGCGACAATGTACATATGTAAATTTCGAAAATTACATTTTTTGGCAATTTTTGAATCGTCATACTGAAATAACTGATCATAATCATAATCATCATTTATTTTCCAAAAAAGACTAGATATCTACAACAAAGATACCTAATCGGTGAAATCGTCAAGAAAAAATACATATTAGATAAATTACATATTAGTTAAATTTTAAAATTAAAAACCATAGTAGAAATATAAATAGTGTCAAATTAAAAGACATCACAAAATAAAAAAATAATCGCATCAAAAAAAAATATAATAATATTAAAAAACAAAACAAAAAATTAAAATAAATAAAAAACAAAACAAAAAATATAAAAAAAGAAAATGACATTAGCCAACTGAAAAAAAGTATCGAAACTCGCGGTATCTTTCGTAAGTACATAGCCATTTCAGATTTTTATAATAGGATTGGAAAATTAAGAAAAATAAATAAATCTGGGAGCTATATTGGAAATTTTCATTTTAGAGCATTTTTTGAACCGTTCCTCACACTAAACTGCATGATCAAAAAACTCAAAAAAAATACTACGGCTTTTTAACATGAGTTATAAAGTGGAATGCTATCGCAAAAATTAAAAAAAAATAGTTTTTCTTGTTAAAAAAAAATATATAAAAAGTTCAGTTTCTTCCATATTCACTGTTAACTATTACTTATTACTGTGCATTTTTTTTCAAGTTTGTTTTTATTTTTACATGACTACGGAAATCTGTATTGCGGACAATATATTCTTGGAAGAACAACTGTTTGTTCTTCGGAGAACAAACATTTTTTAAAAAGTAGAATATGGTAATAGATTGGTAAGGGCGAAGAAATATCCAATGACTTTTAATCGAATCTATCTAAAGGAATATATTCGATGGAATTGTATTAAAAACGATAGCACAATAAACGCACCCCTGTATGACGCATTTACGGTTTCGACGCCTCCTGATAGCATTGTTATCGTACGGCTTTCCTACCACTGTATCCATTAACTACTGACTCAGTAGTAGCAGTAAAAATGTCAATTCACTGCGAGTGGCTGAGGCCTGTACGACGTGCAACGCGTACAATAGACTCTACTATTATAAACACAAGCCATGTAGCTGCATTGCATAGGTAATAATAATTGTGATGGTTATAATTCTAGAATAAAGAATAACTTTATTGGGTGAACAAAAAAACATAACATAAGGAAGTTTTAAAAAAATGCACAAATGGCGAACTAATCACTATAGCGATGTCTTACAGTCAATCATCTGATTAACAAATTTTTAATTAAAAAAATAATACAAATATATGTCCAATAAGTTATGCTAAGGTTAATGTACCATTTTTACTATTTTTGCATAGGGAAGGATAAAGAAGAGGATAAGGTGGGAGTATTTGGTTAGTGGTTGTGTGAAAGCAAATATTTCTTTAATAACTTTTTGAAAGTTAGCAACGAAGGTGCATGCCTGTGTGAAAGCAAATATTTCTTTAATAACTTTTTGAAAGTTAATAAAGCAACGTAAAACAGTACATGTAACCCGAAGAGTGATAATTGATAGTGATGAGTGATAGTTCTCTAGCTTGGTTTTGGAGGCCCAGCTAACACAGGCTGAATTAGATCAATATTAAGTTATCATACATAATACTCTGAAAGGAAAAAAAATGGAACAGGGTCAATCTTTATCTTTAAAGCGATGTAAAAGAATGATTCTAAGATCAATATATCATGAGTTATTTAAGGTATATTAACCTAGTCATCGCGTGTCACTATTCGTTACCAAGCATTCATGTTGAATATAAGACAAAGAAGGTATCTCAATCTATCGATTCTCTTTAAAAAGAGCGCAATTTGCATTTCATTAACAACCTAGTCCCTGAGTCATCACGTTTATCCCTGATTGCTTTAAAAACACACCCCAATTATCAAGCATATTTATCAGTATATTTATTATCATCATAATATTTATTATTTATTATTAGTCTTATCATGTACCATGTATCAGTCGAAAACATGTATATGATTGCCTACTTTGAAAATGATTAACATATCCTGTATTTTTCATGTAAGCCAAAAGTATTTGACAGAAAGGTTGTATAATAAGTCCTGAGGTTGAGAACCTTGTTGCAACCTAACAGAGGCATAAGATAAAATCAATATTTACGCCGATGGTTGATAGACAAATGAAGGGATTGGTGCTGGCTGGGGTAAACTCACAATCCCTTGGACTGAAGATTAAAAGATCCCTAGAGCCCAACTCTACTATTTTCTCAGCAAAAACTGCAGATATAATAATGACTGAAAGAGAAATACAAAAAAAGAAAACCGAAAGGGAAGGATATTGTATTAATGCAGATGCTATAATAATGCTATAAGAAAGGTGAAATTTCTGGCTAGCGAACATGCAGCGATTAGTGTGTATCACTCCTGCTTCCATTCAAAGATGTCTTATGCGATACTACTATGGGGTAATGCAACCGATATCCATCGCGTTTTTGTGCTACAAAAGCAAGCCGTTAGGACAATTTTTGGTGGAAGCAGAGAAACACATTGCGCCCCTTTTTTTATTAAAGCTGGTATCCTTACCATGTCGTCCATGTACATATATCAGTGCCTTTTATACGCCAAAGAGAATCTTTTAAATTGCGAGCTTCACTCCACTCGACATAGCCATAATACGCGACATAAAAACAATGTGTTATTACCTAAAGTACGCTTGACTAAATATCAAAAAACATTTTTATTTATTAGCTTTAAATTGTTCAATGCTTTGCCGTCATCGACGAGAAAACTTCAAACATGCCCTTTACAAACTGGACGACTTTTATGATATTGCGTCCACAATATTGCTTGATATGACTATACTTTCGCACTAAGTTTTAGATTTTATTGAAATTGTTTTTAATTACGCATGTTTCAGAATTTTCCTTTTTTATTGTATTGATTATTATTTATTGTTTGATTATTGATTATTTTGTAAATTTGACTATTTTTAAGTAATCACCTCTGATTACAATATTTTTTTTCTTTTAATTAATCAAAGCGGTTTTATCATCCGGTAAATTATGATTGTAAAATTTGACATGTTCCTCACTATTGTGAAATGCTTTTATGGAATGAATAAATGATGATGATGATGATGATGATGATAGTTGCTTGTAGCACACAGGGCTATAGCTATACGTATATGGCTTGTCATAAAGGTAGGTTATGTCGCAGCCCATAAAAGGCACTGCAGCCCGATTGACACATGAAGAACTTCATGTTACAGCTGATCGGTCGTCAAATTTTATGACATAAAGTAGATCGGAGAATGCTCGCGGTTTTGACCAGGGAGATATGTATCCACTTACCTATGCTACCTCGCTGGAGATAGGTGTATTTATGAGTTGGTGTCTCTTAGGAAAATGTTTTATAGTCATATAAATATCGCCCTTTGCAGCAGAGTAATACTTAGGCAAGTGGTCAGCGTAGGCTTGGTTATCTTTATTATAGTCTTCGTATAAACATTTACTAAAAAGGTAATATAAGATATCGGAAAAACAAAATTTGAAGAAGATGCTAAAACAATGGAGTGAAGATTTTAAAATTTTCTAAAAGGCCGCAATTTTGAAGCAAAATGGCGAATATCTCTCACTAGTCATCGAAATCTCGGTATTAGGATGATTTTTTTTGTACGTAATTTGGTCCGAATCGGTGGTGTGGATTTTGAAATACAGGGTACAAACGCACACACACACACACACACACACACAGAGAGAGAGAGAGAAATACATTTTCCATAAATAACTTTTTGGATTCCCAGGATCTCAAAACGCGGAGATTTCGTGAAAACACGAATTCCTCGTGAAAACAAGACCCTTCCTCTTTACATACTTCGTGTAACACGTTGATTTTTTTTTTGGGAAATTCAAAATCACATTAAGTAGGTACTTTAAGCCACATTGGAATGTGAAGAATCTCTCAATCCTGCAGGCCAGATTAAATACAATTAATTGAATAATTAAATGCGGTGTTAATTAATGAAGCGCAACACCGATACGAATGGTCGGGCAATCCGTTAATTAACTATACCGACTATTGCCAAGTTGGGAATCGCGTAATGATTCACGACTGCGCTTGCGCACAGCGGAAAGCGCGGCAAAAATGTCACGTATATAGAAAGAGGCGGGAAAAATTTACCACGACCGAGAGTAGAATTTATTATGGTTTTTGTGTAGATCTGTAGACTGGAGGCGACTAGGATACAATGTAATGTTGCAATGAGTATGCTTTCTTCACAAGGGCATAAAGTCATATTCGCACAAACGCACGCGAGATACATTGCACCCCAAATGGTCAATAAATAAGAAAAACCTTTTAAAAGATTAGAAAATATGAATAGTTTCAAAACCATAATTAATAAATAGCTATTCGAATTGGGGTGTTCTGAATAAGGAGAAAGAACTGATAATTGTAGTTCAATTTGTTTAAAATATTGTTTCTATGGAAGATGTCAATATAACTATTGTTATTATTATTATGTGTTTAATCTTTAATAGGTAGTAAATATATTATGTATTTTTAAACACCTAAATATTATCTTACATTATTATTATTATCTTTTTTTTTTTATTTATCTAATATCTTTTATTTAAAAAAAAAAAATTACTAATATCTACTAATAAGCTTTAATTTTAATGTCAGCTCGCAATCTAAAATAAGTCATAAAGCGCACATCTAAGTACGGGAGCAAGCCTAGTTAAGTAGCTGTGTGACCTGCCTTGGGTTGCATGGGATTGAGGTTTGAGATGACTCAATTTTTCACTTTATTTTAATTTGAAAGTCATTGTTTCTTCCTATTGTAATCTTAGTTGAAATAAAACATATGAAATATGTTTGTTTTCTTGTTTGTTTGTTTTTATACTCTTTTATTGTGAAATATCACATGGGGCGGGTTTATTGTCATACGACTAAGAATAAATAAATAAATAAATAAAATACATATTTGCGGTAAAGACTATTATAGCAGCTACTTAAAATTAAGTCTCTATTGAGGTTTCCCTGACAAAATATTGCAAAAATGTTGAATAATAATAAGTTTAAATCCTATAGGCTACAATCATTATTAGATGATTTCGAGGCAATTGATTTTTTGTTTGTTTGCGTCTACTCTTTATTGTGAAATTTCACAATTGGTGGGTTTATTATCATACGTCAATCTCTTAAAACCAACCTTGCTATGAAGTGTTTATATGTATGTGTGCGTGTAACACTTGTGTATAAGTGTGTGTATTGTTATTGCATTTTATCGACAGGAATGAAATGTAATTCCGTTAATTTTATCCCAAAGGAAAATGGCGACCCATCCGGGAATCAAACCCGGAACCTAACAATGTAAGATCAGGCGACCTATCTACTATGCTACTGGGCCGTGTTTGATCATGTTTTCATTGAATGGGGATCTTTACTGACGCCTTTTCTCCCTCTAGTAGGTGCCGCGGCGACCGGCCCGTGGAGGTGCGAAGTGAGCGACGCACCGCGCGTGGATCACTTTACACCTCCCTAAGCCGGTCGCCGCAGTGATCGCCGCTAGTGCTCACCTACAAAAGGTATTGCGCACACATCGTCATTGGTAAGGATATCATTAAAACAAATATAAATTAAATAGACGAAACCTTAGTGAGGTTCTTTTCCTAGTCACTTTTTATTTAAAAAAAATCGATTTATATTCGATAAAAAGAAATCAAGGATTAATAAATTATAAAATCAATATCAGGTAGCATATAGGACAATTATAACGCGCTATGTTGTGGAATAATACTGAATAACAACATTAAATTCGCGTTTAATTACTGAAGACGATGCATCCTGAGGTGGAGGAGAATCATTAAGGCGCGTTTACACAGGCGAGTGCTGTTCGGTGGGCAGCGCTTACACCAACACGCTCTTCGTAGCATACCGGTGATAATGAATTTTGCATACGAGCCTGCTTACGCTGGACACAGCGCGCGTGCAGGCAGAGACTGGGCAGCATAGGCGTACACAACCAACGACACAACTAGATTTTGTACGAGGAGTTTTCCAAAATCTGTATGGGGGCCCGTAAACATATAGGATCTATTTTTACCCTTATTAGAGGTAAGCCCCTTAATGCGACATAATGCCTGAGTAAAATATCTGAAATGGGCGGACCCGCTAAGAAATAGGCGTGGTCACATTTGTAGGGGTTGATCACTCCTGCCTGTGTATCACTCCTGCTTCCATTCAAAGATGTCTTATGCGATACTACTATGGGGTAATGCAACCGATATCCATCGCGTTTTTGTGCTACAAAAGCAAGCCGTTAGGACAATTTTTGGTGGAAGCAGAGAAACACATTGCGCCCCTTTTTTTATTAAAGCTGGTATCCTTACCATGTCGTCCATGTACATATATCAGTGCCTTTTATACGCCAAAGAGAATCTTTTAAATTGCGAGCTTCACTCCACTCGACATAGCCATAATACGCGACATAAAAACAATGTGTTATTACCTAAAGTACGCTTGACTAAATATCAAAAAACATTTTTATTTATTAGCTTTAAATTGTTCAATGCTTTGCCGTCATCGACGAGAAAACTTCAAACATGCCCTTTACAAACTGGACGACTTTTATGATATTGCGTCCACAATATTGCTTGATATGACTATACTTTCGCACTAAGTTTTAGATTTTATTGAAATTGTTTTTAATTACGCATGTTTCAGAATTTTCCTTTTTTATTGTATTGATTATTATTTATTGTTTGATTATTGATTATTTTGTAAATTTGACTATTTTTAAGTAATCACCTCTGATTACAATATTTTTTTTCTTTTAATTAATCAAAGCGGTTTTATCATCCGGTAAATTATGATTGTAAAATTTGACATGTTCCTCACTATTGTGAAATGCTTTTATGGAATGAATAAATGATGATGATGATGATGATGATGATAGTTGCTTGTAGCACACAGGGCTATAGCTATACGTATATGGCTTGTCATAAAGGTAGGTTATGTCGCAGCCCATAAAAGGCACTGCAGCCCGATTGACACATGAAGAACTTCATGTTACAGCTGATCGGTCGTTAAATTTTATGACATAAAGTAGATCGGAGAATGCTCGCGGTTTTGACCAGGGAGATATGTATCCACTTACCTATGCTACCTCGCTGGAGATAGGTGTATTTATGAGTTGGTGTCTCTTAGGAAAATGTTTTATAGTCATATAAATATCGCCCTTTGCAGCAGAGTAATACTTAGGCAAGTGGTCAGCGTAGGCTTGGTTATCTTTATTATAGTCTTCGTATAAACATTTACTAAAAAGGTAATATAAGATATCGGAAAAACAAAATTTGAAGAAGATGCTAAAACAATGGAGTGAAGATTTTAAAATTTTCTAAAAGGCCGCAATTTTGAAGCAAAATGGCGAATATCTCTCACTAGTCATCGAAATCTCGGTATTAGGATGATTTTTTTTGTACGTAATTTGGTCCGAATCGGTGGTGTGGATTTTGAAATACAGGGTACAAACGCACACACACACACACACACACACACAGAGAGAGAGAGAGAAATACATTTTCCATAAATAACTTTTTGGATTCCCAGGATCTCAAAACGCGGAGATTTCGTGAAAACACGAATTCCTCGTGAAAACAAGACCCTTCCTCTTTACATACTTCGTGTAACACGTTGATTTTTTTTTTGGGAAATTCAAAATCACATTAAGTAGGTACTTTAAGCCACATTGGAATGTGAAGAATCTCTCAATCCTGCAGGCCAGATTAAATACAATTAATTGAATAATTAAATGCGGTGTTAATTAATGAAGCGCAACACCGATACGAATGGTCGGGCAATCCGTTAATTAACTATACCGACTATTGCCAAGTTGGGAATCGCGTAATGATTCACGACTGCGCTTGCGCACAGCGGAAAGCGCGGCAAAAATGTCACGTATATAGAAAGAGGCGGGAAAAATTTACCACGACCGAGAGTAGAATTTATTATGGTTTTTGTGTAGATCTGTAGACTGGAGGCGACTAGGATACAATGTAATGTTGCAATGAGTATGCTTTCTTCACAAGGGCATAAAGTCATATTCGCACAAACGCACGCGAGATACATTGCACCCCAAATGGTCAATAAATAAGAAAAACCTTTTAAAAGATTAGAAAATATGAATAGTTTCAAAACCATAATTAATAAATAGCTATTCGAATTGGGGTGTTCTGAATAAGGAGAAAGAACTGATAATTGTAGTTCAATTTGTTTAAAATATTGTTTCTATGGAAGATGTCAATATAACTATTGTTATTATTATTATGTGTTTAATCTTTAATAGGTAGTAAATATATTATGTATTTTTAAACACCTAAATATTATCTTACATTATTATTATTATCTTTTTTTTTTATTTATCTAATATCTTTTATTTAAAAAAAAAAAATTACTAATATCTACTAATAAGCTTTAATTTTAATGTCAGCTCGCAATCTAAAATAAGTCATAAAGCGCACATCTAAGTACGGGAGCAAGCCTAGTTAAGTAGCTGTGTGACCTGCCTTGGGTTGCATGGGATTGAGGTTTGAGATGACTCAATTTTTCACTTTATTTTAATTTGAAAGTCATTGTTTCTTCCTATTGTAATCTTAGTTGAAATAAAACATATGAAATATGTTTGTTTTCTTGTTTGTTTGTTTTTATACTCTTTTATTGTGAAATATCACATGGGGCGGGTTTATTGTCATACGACTAAGAATAAATAAATAAATAAATAAAATACATATTTGCGGTAAAGACTATTATAGCAGCTACTTAAAATTAAGTCTCTATTGAGGTTTCCCTGACAAAATATTGCAAAAATGTTGAATAATAATAAGTTTAAATCCTATAGGCTACAATCATTATTAGATGATTTCGAGGCAATTGATTTTTTGTTTGTTTGCGTCTACTCTTTATTGTGAAATTTCACAATTGGTGGGTTTATTATCATACGTCAATCTCTTAAAACCAACCTTGCTATGAAGTGTTTATATGTATGTGTGCGTGTAACACTTGTGTATAAGTGTGTGTATTGTTATTGCATTTTATCGACAGGAATGAAATGTAATTCCGTTAATTTTATCCCAAAGGAAAATGGCGACCCATCCGGGAATCAAACCCGGAACCTAACAATGTAAGATCAGGCGACCTATCTACTATGCTACTGGGCCGTGTTTGATCATGTTTTCATTGAATGGGGATCTTTACTGACGCCTTTTCTCCCTCTAGTAGGTGCCGCGGCGACCGGCCCGTGGAGGTGCGAAGTGAGCGACGCACCGCGCGTGGATCACTTTACACCTCCCTAAGCCGGTCGCCGCAGTGATCGCCGCTAGTGCTCACCTACAAAAGGTATTGCGCACACATCGTCATTGGTAAGGATATCATTAAAACAAATATAAATTAAATAGACGAAACCTTAGTGAGGTTCTTTTCCTAGTCACTTTTTATTTAAAAAAAATCGATTTATATTCGATAAAAAGAAATCAAGGATTAATAAATTATAAAATCAATATCAGGTAGCATATAGGACAATTATAACGCGCTATGTTGTGGAATAATACTGAATAACAACATTAAATTCGCGTTTAATTACTGAAGACGATGCATCCTGAGGTGGAGGAGAATCATTAAGGCGCGTTTACACAGGCGAGTGCTGTTCGGTGGGCAGCGCTTACACCAACACGCTCTTCGTAGCATACCGGTGATAATGAATTTTGCATACGAGCCTGCTTACGCTGGACACAGCGCGCGTGCAGGCAGAGACTGGGCAGCATAGGCGTACACAACCAACGACACAACTAGATTTTGTACGAGGAGTTTTCCAAAATCTGTATGGGGGCCCGTAAACATATAGGATCTATTTTTACCCTTATTAGAGGTAAGCCCCTTAATGCGACATAATGCCTGAGTAAAATATCTGAAATGGGCGGACCCGCTAAGAAATAGGCGTGGTCACATTTGTAGGGGTTGACCAATAAAAACATGTCGCAGGTAGCTCGAGAAACCGAATGGCAATTGTTATAGATAGTTCTGGTCCCTCTATTTTAAGGTCAGATCCTCTACGGGCATTACAATCAGCTAAGAAAGGGAAGTCGCCTGGACCAGACTCAGTCCCGATTGAAGTATTACAACTTTTAGAGAAAGATCACACTGGATTGTTAACTGACCTCTTTAACAAGATTTACATGACTGGAGTTCTCCCTAAAGACTCGTTCAAATCGACGTTCAAAAAAACCTTGACTAAAAAACAAATTCAAAGAAGTGTGAAGAGTTTCGTACCATCAGTCTTATGAGTCGCGTGCTTAAAGTGTTTCTTACCATTGCATCGTTCATAACAGAATTTGACCTAAATGTGATGTGCAGTTGGGAGTGAGTCAGTTTGGCTTCCGTTCGGGAGTTGGTACTCGTGAAGCCCTCTTTGCTTTGAACGTCCTAATTCAAAAATGTCGTGATATGTAAACAGATGTCTATTTGTGCTTTATTGATTACGAAAAAGCATTAGACAGGGTTAGGAACGAACTGCTTATAAGGCGTTTGAATGACATTGGTTTAGACGGCAAAGACATTCGAATTATCAAAAACTTGTACATGGGAACCAAAATGCAACTGTCAGAGTGGAACAAGAATACACGGATGAGGTCGACATTTGCCGCAGGGTACGTCAGGGTTGCGTTCTGTCCCCATTACTATTCAACGTGTACTCTGAGGCGATTATGACCGAGGCCCTGGAGAATCTTGATGTGGGGGTGAAAATGAACGGAAAACGCATCAATAATCTCTACTCAGGAAGACCTACAAAGGATGGTTGACCAAGTTAATGAGAGCATTGAAAAGCTAACTTGTCAATCAATATTTTAAAGACCAAAGTCACGGTTATTACCAGGGATCCTGATTTACAACCTACTATAATAATATCGGTGGCAGGTAAAGAAGTTCTTGAGAGCGTCCGGCAGTACAAATATCTCGGTGCATGGGTGAATGAAATATGGGACTCTGATTAAGGTATATCATATCATATATATATATATATACGTATTATTCTAATAAGTTAGAATATATAAGTTTAATTATAATTTTATATAACTACGTAGCGTCAGCATTTTTTTAAATTTTAATATTTATCTTTCTTTATAATCTTATAAGAGATGAGGCTTGCCCTCTCGACAGGAGTGTGAGAAGTCAAAGAGATGAATCTTCGTTCCGAGCTAGGTTTATGTAAACAAATTGAAAAGTGTTTTGTTTTAGGATTTGATTTTTGTTGTACCTTGTATAATGAATTATGAATGTCAAAAAAAACCCTTTTTTTAAATCATTTTACTCGCTAAACTGGTATACAGTTTGTTGGCGATCTATTTAAGTACCTAGTTTCTTTTATATAACGCTCGCTATACTTTGTATGATGTTATGTATCCATCGTATAATAAGTTTTGTAAATATTTATAACTATGTATGTAAATAAATTCCAAAACGATTAACTATTAAAATTAAATTCAATTATTAATGGAAATGAATTATCTTGAGCATAAATAGGATAAAAATGTGACCGCCTCTGGTCGACTCCTGGTTAATAAAGCGTCGCGTCCCTCTCTTATGTTGCGGAAATGCCGAGAGCCATCTGACATTTAACCGAAGGTTGTTCCCTCTCTTGTCCGAGACGTGACCGCAAGAAAGGACTGAAAAGCTTTTTCTGGTTAGCGCATCGCGGAACAGACCTTACAACCTCGGAAAGGCTACGAGACTAAAGCACCTACATTGTTGGAAATTTATGCACGTATTCACCGCGTAGCCAAAGGAGAAACAACCGGGGAAGAAATAGCGGATAGAATTGCATTTCCCGATAAGTTAGATGCTTTGATTAGAAAACGTTATACCTTATTTCATGTGGCTACAAAGAAGCTAATAACTGTACCGAAAGTGTCATGTCTGTGTAGGTGCTACTGGTGCTCTAGGAATGGAACCCACCGAGGCACTCAATGATATTGGGCGAACCTTTCCTGATAGCCCGTTATAAGTTTCACCATGACATGGCTGCTGCACCCAGGGATGCCTCCCGACGAGAGGACTCCTCATCGGTCAACAGCACCGACACGAAATTTTGTATGTGTATTCAATTACGACAGCCCGTTCTAAGTTTTACCAAGACAGGACTGCGGCACCCAGGTTTGGCTTCCAATGAGGGAACGCCTCAACGGTCAACAGCACATACATACAATTTTGTATAGGCATTTAATTATGATAGCCCGTTCTAAGTATCACCATGACATGGCTTCTGCACTTATTTAATAAAATGGAGTCGGTTTTTTTTGTTAAAATTTTGTTTATTATTGATACAACCAACTTGGGTTGTCGACTACAGCGGGCGAGCCCGTCACCTCAGGAAGTTTTAACGATTAGTCGTTCTATCTCCCTGAAGTGAGCGCAGAAGATTTGAGGACAAAACAGTCCACCATCTAGCTACGCCACAAGCCCGTAAGAGGCCAACGACTTAACCGCGAGATAGCCAGGAGTGTTACCCGGCGGCCTTACACTTACGCCCTTACTTCCAATTGTGACCAGATTACTCCGGTCTCTCGATTGGTTACGAGTTCGAGGTCGCTTTCGCGGTCCTCTCTCTTACGAAGCGGTGAAACGGTGTTTAATCTATCGCGGACCACAGCGTCCTTTGCCCGGCTGTTCACCCAGGATCGGACAGCCGATGGTCGTTTCAAGAGCAGTCGCCGTAAGGTCCGCAACCACCCCCGCTCTATAGGAAACAGTAATGCTTCCAGACTCCCCCGACTGTTAGTCAGAGTGCACAGTCGATTGGCTTACGCCGCACGGTGCGCAGACCGCCCAGGAGCGGCAGAAGGTTGATTCCCAGAGGAAACTGACCATAAGGCCGGAGTCCTACCTAGGCTCGCACTTCATGCGTGGAGGCCGTCGGATAGATGTTGACCCGTGAGCGTGACTAACCCTGAACAGATACAATTGATATTGATATTGATACAAACAGAGTTGATATATACAGCCAACGTAGCGGATATGGTCAAGGCAGAAGAGCTCGATAACCAAACAAATTTGTCTACTCGCCTAGGTGGCGAAAGGTGTAGGAAGCGGTGTTCGTTATGGTGGCGGCGCTGTGCTGTTTGCCGCCGTTGCAACCTGTGAGGTTAATTGGCGAATCACGAGGTCCCTTTCGCCTCGGCTTGAGCGTGGGTGTGATAAATACCCCTTTAAGTGTGGATATCATCCGCTTCTGATGTCGACATCACGATGCCGGAACTACTACCCTCGACATCCATTTTAACGAGCATCGAGGAATTATTTATGTTCAAAATGTAATATATTGTAATATAATGCAAAAGAATAAAACTATAATATACCTAGATCGTTATATTTATATACGTGTGTATGTAGGTATGTATATGTATGTGTGTATGTGTATATGTATCTATATACGTCAGTACCTACCTACGTCAGTTAGGCTTCTCGACCTAAGTCAGAAAATAAGTCGTATGCACTGTCAGAAAATCGTAGTAATCGTAGTCGTCTGCAGTGTCAGAAGTCAGAAAATCAGTCGTATACAGGCTATATTTGGCCTAGTTGGGTATGCGCTGAGCATGGTCATGTGAATGTGGGCCGTTGTTTCTTCGCACCATTACTTGGTATGACCATTTTTTTTGTGTTTTAAAAGTATGTTTGAAATAAATAAATAATTAAGACCTAAGTTTAAAAAAAACGCCCTGAAAATGTGATCGAGAAGCAAATAATCTCTGCTGGGGTTGATCACAAGAATAACTAAGAATTTCAATAATCCTGAAAGCGTGATCCTGCTTCATTATTTATTATTGCGAGCCTTATATTGAATACAATTCAATACAATCAACTACTCCTGTAGATAGGCATTTCTACACTTGGATGCGTACCAAAATTAAATGCAAAAAATTTCATTCATAAAAACATAACTATCATGATAGTTGTCATAGCAGTAATAATATATTCAATATTATCTACATACAAATAATCAAAATATAGGGGGAAGACCTCTAACGCCGGACGGCACCTAGCGTCGGACACTAATAGTATCTCGAGAAGTCGCGGCGCGATCAATACAAAGATGTGTGAAAGGGTGCGGGGAAGCGTACGCTTTTCCTTTTCCTACGTCAAATCAAATCAAATCAAATCGCATTTATTGTCTTCAAAAAACTTTACATAGTTGTTTAGACATTTTATATAGCCGCTTAATGTTAAAATAACTTTAAAATATATACTAAATATTTCATTAGAGACTCACCACACAATTGAGTTATATCAGATATTTATAACTACAGATAGTCATGAAATTATAATATTAAAATTAAATGGTCCTGTAAGTAAGAATTATAATTGATTATGGGAGACAATTAAAAATAATAGTGATAATATAATAATCAATAAAATGGTACAAATGTCAAGTTAAATAAAAAAAAAATCGAGATGGAAATTGTCAGTAGGTAATCTAATTATAATTCGTTAATATTATATAATTCTCTCGCAAACGTCTTTGTATCGATCGCGCCGCGACTTGTCGAGATACTATTAGTGTCCGACGCTATGTGCCATCCGACGTTAGGGGACTTCCCCCTACTAATGCGGTTTAATAGTCAGGGAGAATGATATATTAAAATAGAAATGTTAATTATATGTAGAATTATCAAAATTAAATTATTTTATTTTTAATCCAGCAATATGCCTTCGTAATTTTTAATATGAATAAATGTAAAATAAATTGTATGAGAATTAAAATGTCAGCTATCATAATACCATTATGTTTAAAATTTTACAATTTTTACAAATCATCAGAATGGAAAATAAACTCAGAATTATCAAACTCCCTTAAAGCATAAATTGGGTTTCTTAGCAAATTAATTACAATTATCTTTAAAAGTGGTCCTCTCCAAGGCTTTTGATTTGCTCTGGAATATTATTATAAAGGGTGTCTCAACAAGAGCGCCGGATTTAAATTTGCCGCCATTTTGTTAATACGAGTTGTACGGTGATTTTTTTTGAAGATCATGCGTTTAAGAATATGGAGAAGTATTCAAACCAACAACGTTTAATTATTGTAAAAACACATTACAAAAATGGTAACTTTTAATGGAGTGCGGTATCGCGATATGTTAGCGGAGTTTTTGTGGCCCGAATTGGATGTATTTGATGTGGAGGACATGTTTTTCCAACAAGACGGCGCGACCTGCCACACAGCACGTGAAACAATGGTGTACTGCAGACTAAGTTTCAAGGCCGTGTAATTTCTCGATTTGGCGATCAACATTGGCCACCAAGATCGTGCGATATAACACCGATGGACTTTTTTCTTTGGGGCTACGTGAAGGAAAAGGTGTATGCGAATAAGCCTGAAACAGTTGAACATCATAAGAGCAAATACGACGCGTTATTGGTGAAATATAGCCACATTTATGCGAAAACGTTATTCGAAATTTCAACAAAAGAATAACCCTGTGTCAGGTTTCTTGGTAGCCATTTGCCTGTCGTATTTCACGTTTAATCGGAACTACTTTTCTTTATGTTGAAATAAAAATGTTTGTTTGATTCAAAAATAAATGTGTTTTTCTTTAAAATTAAATCCAGCGCTCTTGTTGGGACATCTGTAGTAACACAGATTTTAGTGAATAAAACTGTTTTGACTCTGCTAAGTCGCTGTCGGTTTATGTGGAGATTGGATTTATTCCTTGTATCGTGATGATGAAAATCACTATTCAACGGGACTTCTGCTAGGTGTCTACAAGCGTACATAATATTTTGGTAGATGTAAGATCAAAATAAAATCATGATTCCTGATTCTACGAATAGCGGCTTACAAGAACTTCTTGGAGACTATATAAACTGCGTACCGCTTATTTCCGGGAAAGAAAAAATCTGTTCTTTGGGTCTAGAATTTGGGTCCTCTATATGGAATCCACATTTTTATTAGTATTCCGATAGAGTTAAATCTATTTAAATGAAGTTTCTGCGAATACTGTCATTCAAATGCGGTGGAATCAGCTAATTGACTACTAGTAAAGAATGACTGCTTTTAAAGCTGAAACATATGAAAAACGCCGCCAGGTTGCAAATTTAGATCCCCATACCAATTTTTAAATGATAAAGTCGATACCTCTTGTATTGATTAAATATCTAATGTCACGAATACAAATATTCAGATGTGGATTATTATTGAAGGTTTTGTATATTTTTTTCCCTTTTGTATATTTTTTATTGCTGTTCTTACGTCTGTTATACTTTTTTTATTTGCTCATTTTCAAAATTATATTGTAACAAGTAAAGTACATATTTTATGTAATTCAAATTGATTATTTAATTGTTCAGTCTTTATCTCGTCTTATTGAAATTCCTTCACCTATTTATTTTATTACTATTTTATAATGGATGTCATAGAATATTATACGAGACTATATCGAAAACCTATTATTTAGATTGATGATTAATTTATAGCTACTTAGATTTATTATTATTGTTAATTATTATTATTTAGTTATAATTATTAATTAATACTTATAATTATTGGTCAATTATTTGTTGTTCTTTAATTAATTACATAATATTTGCGTGAAGCCTGATCTTACATTGTAAGGTTCCGGGTTTTCCACGAATGCACAAGCTAAAATATATTTCAACTCAAAACTAAGTTGTCCAAAATCAAAGTAGCCGGTGTGAATCAAACAGCAATTATCTAGAGGTAAGGAGCTAATTTTAAAACTACAGATTTATATTGAGAATTTCTGCACACTCCATCGTTTCAATAATAGCATTCCGCAGCGTCGTCGGTGCCGGGCCACGGTTGTTGGACGTCGAAGAAGATGAAGAGCTGCAGAAGGAGCAACAAACGAAATGGATTTGTTGTTATCAACGCCTGCGATGCTTTATTGTGGGAGGAGGACCACGCGCCCACTGCCGCCACTCGGGCAACTATGAAACCATAACCCAGTCAGGGGTTTTCAAGTTGCGGTCCGAGAACAGCAATCGTGATAATGGGCCCGATTGTCTTTCTTCGTGAACTAAAATCAGAAAAAGTTCATACGATCAAGACAGGCTGCTACGTTAGAGCGGAATAGGAAACGAATTATTGTCACTTTTCCAACACAAAATTATTAATTAAACATAAAGCGGCGTAAGAAGACCAAACGAAAAGTTTTGAATCTTATTTGGAAGGTTTAACGATTATTTTGCGACATTGCGACCATTATATTGCGCGGCCCAACCGATGCGTGAAATGTATGGAGATGCTGACGCCACGCGTACGATTATGAAGCAGCCATATGTTTCAAGTTCTATATTGCATACACTGTCTACTGATAAATTTTCAGCTTTTCCAAAACACTTTGGGAGTACTAATTAAAATTGTACCTTTCCTAGTACGCCAGCGCCAGATATATTAGTACAAAAAATGTGAAAAATATACTTCTTTATCTAAAATGTGATGTGTAGAATAAAAATAACTAATCATCCAACTAATTAATAAGTTGTCAATAAAACAAATACGTTTAAAAAAACAACCTTAAATGTAAATTAAAAAGTAAAAAAATAAAATTGAAAAAAGTAAAACCAAATAGCTTCTAGAACTTAAGTATTCAATTTGGAATGTCTATGTCGAATTTTCGTTTATTTTATTTTATTTTTTGTATATGCTATCCTTAAACTTATTCTCCTTCGTGTCGACATTCTGGAATTGATTATTGTAGCAGCGGTATATGATGTATATAATAATACAAAATTGTAACAAACGAAACCGACTTCAAATGTATTTATAAGTTCAGCAGCCATTTCCTGGTGAAACTTAGATCTGGCTGTCGTAATTGAATGCATATACAAAATTTCGTGTCTGTGCTGTTGACCGTTGAGGAGTCCCCTTGTAGGAAGCTGACCCTGGTTGCAGCAGCCGTGTCATGGTGAAACTTAAAACGGGCTATCACAACCTAATGCGTATACAAAATTTCGAGTTTATGCTGTTGACCGTTGAGGAGTCTCCTCGCCGTGATCCAACCTTGTGTGAAGAATCAGGTCATGCTTACCGTAAAAAATGCATTGTCATCGGAACTGAACCAACATGTAATTTTTCATCTCTCGTATGATAATATTTGAGGATTTCCCTAAATTCATCATGGATACCGTGATCAGAACAGGATTTAAATTAATAAAAATGGGACCAATCTGGAAGTATATCCTTTCAAATAAAAAAAGAATTTTCCAAATCGGTTCATAAATGACGGAGTTCTAAAGTAACGAACATTAAAAAAAAACATACAATCGAATTGATAACCTCCTTCTTTATTTTTTTTAAAGTCGGTTAAAAAGAGAGGTTCTGTGTGAAATACGGGTTGTCCACGTCGTTGTGGATAATTTTATGTAATAGTCCCATATCGTAATAGTACCATAATGTCTTTGTCCAAATGATGGTTTCATCCTGGGTATTACTAAATAGTTTTTTAAAACATGTCTAGTTGGTCTCCGCTTTTGAAGTATTCCGAAATTGAAATTATTGTCCAAATATAGCTTTTAGAGGTAAGTTGGTTTGTAAGCCCCGCCCGAAACGACCAAGCGGTTCGCAAGCCATTTCTCGCGGTTGGTCGTGTTGCGGCCCGGCTTCATTCTTTACAAGGTAGACAGATCGTGATTCGTTCGTATACCAGCCCCCGTCCGTACGAATTCGCTACATTCTCACTTAACGATGTTTCATTGTACCTAGTCGGTGGAATCGAGAGCCGGATAACGTATAGTCGGAGTTGTGGCGAGAAAGTGTGAGCTTTGTAGCTTTAAAAAGTACTATTGAGGGTAATTTATGGTATAAGCGAGTTTGAAAATACTGAATTTATTTTCTATGCTGATGATTTTTAAAATTTTAAAAATAATGGTATTACTTTCCTGGCAGAGAGAAAGTATTGTAAACGCGCTTAAAAAATCAGAGATGAAGACGTATTTATACATTTTGACCCTCCCCCCTCCCCCCCCCTCGAGACGATTAAGACCATATCCAGGCTGAAGTCTATCTGTGAGTTTGTGTCTGTGTATTCCTCCACGATAGCGCGATCCCATTGAGTAGAAATTTGGCAGGCAGGCATCATTTGGTCATAGCAAGAGTTGAAAATATAGTGGAATATCTCGTATATAAGCTGTTTATAAGATTAAAGCATTTTAATCAAATATAGGTAAACGCGAGCCGGGGCTATCCGAGAAAAGAACTGCGCCGCCCGAGGTGGTATCCAAGTCAATCAGGTTCGTCCGCCAGCCGAGAGAGGGCGCTAATCGATGTCATTTATGAAATTAATATTCTAATGAAATCAGTTCTTAGTACTTGCCGGGAAAGTCTTGTGGTGACACAACCGATTTTATTTTTATTTTGGTCACATGATTTTCAATGAAATATATCAATATCTGCGGTATATTATACAGGGCAAATCGATTGGAAATGAGCTCCGAGAGTAGAAGGACATTTTGGCTGAAAAAAATACGTCATTGGTTTAGTCACACCTCCACATCTCTTTCCAGAGAAGCCGCTATCAAGATAAAGGTTATGCGATGGATCGCCCACGTTAACACTTAGCGAAGAAGAATGTCAGCTAGATCGACTGTTTTAAAGGCCATGCAAAATGATGTTGATAGCGCTATTAAAGGCATTGCTGTAAATAGTGAAAGTAACAGTAATATCCATTATGTGGACGATACTGTAGTAGCAGACAATGGTGATCAATAAACATTGTTAATACTGCTTGCACAAATAGCGGATTAAATTTGAAAACCAGTAAAGCAAAATAAATGATTGTCAATAAACCGTGGCAGAGCAACGTTTGCTTAAACGGTACTTTACAACGTAGGTACCTACTTCTGAAACAAATCAAACACTATACAGTAAATACTTGTAATCCCATTACATACGGTATTTGAATTGAAGATGCATTGTTGAACGTATACTGTAATTTGGCTCTTGAGAAGGCGATAGGTGACTGACGCGGTACCGCTGGTCATCGGTGTAATTTTAAAAGTTTTGATGGCTAGTTCCTCAGAATATGCCATGTACAAAAGGCATATTCTGTCGCAATCGCAACTCTGTCGATTTGTTTATAATAATCGCCGCTTCCCAGAAATTAGCAGGCTGTTAGGCAATTTTGAAGAATGTCAGCGTGTAGCTAATAGGGAGGTCCTCAGACACCCAAAAATTAGATTCACCTATGAAGTAGAAAAGCACGGCTCTCTGCCTTTTTTGGATGCCAAGGTGACAAGAAGACGTGCCAATACTCTCAGACAAGCAGTAAATCGGAAGCCCACACATATGGACATATGTTTGCATGCCAGCTCACGCCATCATCCCTACAATCTACGTTCACTGCAAACGTCGCTTGTAAATTGAGCTCGAGATCTATGCGACGCTGACCATTTTTCGCAGGAGACGGAACATGTTAATGACGTTCTTAGGAAAAATGGTTACGGAAAATATCACGAGACATAGACACCATCCAATACAGACGAAACTCAGAAACCGAGCAGATCACGTGCATTTTTACCATACGTCCAGGGTGTAACAGATCGAGTAAGTAAGACGCTAACCAAATCCGATTTAAAAACGATCTTCAAGCCGACCCAAAATATAGCTAGATTTCTAAGGCTTGTAAAGGATGTAATGCGACTGCAAAACCTGGGTGTGTATAAAAACGAATACAGCAGTGGTTTAGCCTACGTCGGACAAACGAAAAACGATCCATAGCCACTCGACTGATGGAACCCATCAAAGCTGTTAAAAACGTTCAGTGAGAAAAATCTGCTATCTGCGAACACATATTAAATAGTGGAACTAACAACTGGGTGCAGTTTCAAAATCCCATTATAGGAATTAATTGAATATGCTTATATTTTGATGTTAAAATGATAGCACTCCAATAACAGCATATGATAAAAGATAGACAGAAAAGAATGTTATCGAATATGCCTAAATTCACAAAGTTAAAAAACACACGCGCCAAGCAGACATTCACCAAACCTGATTGACTAAACAGTGATCGGATCTCGTTAACTTCCGCATTCTCTGTTATGGCATTTTAGTAGATATGTACATATTTATTACCGTCGCGGAATTCCCGAGCTACAAACCGTTACCATTCATAAAATATATATTTTTTATTTTTACAATCTCGGATTTACTGCGTGACGGGATTCGAGGTGAAATTCCACAAAAACTGCTATGAATTATGTTATACTTACTCGTTGCAAGAAGTCACCGACGTCTGCGTCACGGTCACCAACGTCGTCGTGGTGGTGGTGAAGTGACTCCCGAGGCAAGCGCTCCTCTTTGACACGACACTCACATCACCAATCACTGACACTTCACCGTCACTGCACCGCGAAGTCCGCCTCGCCTCTTTGCGAGGGGTCGTCTTCACCGATGTTCTTTTGTACTTAAGATTGGCGAGGGTTTTGCCATCCGTGCTTACTGCAGTTTCTTCTTTCACTATTATACCATCAGCTGTCATACACTCGTTAGAAGAAGATTTACCAAACAGTTGAGGTTGACTGCCATTTCCGTTTTCTTGCCCCGGTTGTGTTCTTTGGATACCATCGAAAATCGGTAGACTTTTATCTAGTATGTTCCATTTATTCGGAAATATATTTTCATTTTGTTGATCGTTATTCGTACTCGTATTTGTTGTACCTAGCATGAATGAGTCGTAATATTGCGCTACATTTTTGGGTTTAGGAGGTCGCTTTGGCGGTAAAGTGTCATTTATTATAGCATCTGTTTGATTCAGAAGAAAATCGTCTTTTATTTCGGTAATTTGTACTCTGTTGTTGTTTCTGTGAACATCGCTGAATAGATTGTTATGATGGTTCACCCTTCCTCTTCCGTATAGTTGTCTATAATATTTCTCTTGATCTCCATGCATCCAACACACTTTCCACCATTGTTTGCACATCAATATGTTCGCCGAATTCGCCGTTTTTACGTGGCTTTTCGCCGTCGCCGACATTTTAATATTTTTATGTCACTTTTTTTAAATAATCTGGAATCAATGTGCATGTGGATTAGGAATTGTAAAAAAGCTTCATCAATGATTTCGGAATTAGAGTCAAATGATAATTCTAATAAAAAAAAAATACTGTAAAGAGGTTTAATAAACACTTTAGAATCACACAGTGAATAGTAATGGTAAAACAGAAATTGCTAGACTAATTGTGTCGCACTAGTAAGTCTATATGTTACGCCATGTTTATGTAAGAATGACACGTATCGTCAAACTATTGATTAGACGTAATGCTTTGATAGTAACATCATTGCAATGGATCCCAACGCATTGTAATGTGAAAGCATCAGTATTAATGACGCCACTGCAGGACTAAATGTCTTAGTCATCAACAGTAATCCATAAAAGACTATTGTATCGTACGTGCATCTTATACGTCGAAAGGCAACAGTTAGTCCAGAAGATAGATACTTACATAATGATAATGACGCCCCATACAATCGATTACGACACGGCTATATTCTAGCAAGATAACTGACGGTTTGGTCGGGTAAACCATAAGAGTGATACAGACGTACAGTGCGTATACCACTGCTAGGAACGCACATTCATAAACGACGTTTGACAAGCCGGCAATGGTCTTACATCATTATACTTCATACCTTATCATGCACGTATTAGCCTCTATGATCAGTGTCCTTGATTAATTATTTTTTATAGTTAGGGGGATTTTTATTCAAGAGCCATCAAGTTTTTCTCAGTGTATTTTTGAATAGGTATATAAAATATTGGTCTTCAAAATATAGCCATTGTTGTGTAATAGTAGGTAGGTGTTTATCTAATGCAGGTTATAATCGCTCATCTATTCTGAATGTCGTGTCATGTCATATGTCTTATTTATATTTATTTGCTGTGTAGCTACTTATCTAATACCTGACAGAGTTATATTATTTATATATTAACATAATAGTCAACGCGCTGATGTCAAAGTGCACCGAAGATTTCACTGGTGCGGAAAGACTTCGTCGCGCATATTCGAACGCAATTTTGTGTCTGAATTTTCAGCCAATCGACCAACTACTTTTCGAGTTTAGCGAGCACAAACATTCGCAGGCTGAATTTTTATATATAAAGATTAGGTTTATCTACGCGGATGCTATTTAAATTTCAGTTTAAACGAACACAAAGTATTGAAAAAAAATATTGGAAGTAATTTATTCAAACGTGAAAAGGATGACAAAAAATTATGTACGTTCATGTATAATAATATGAATTACGAATCATTCGTAGCATATAGAGTACACAGCTTCAACAGTCAACACCCCCTCTAAAGAATATATAGTTCACGATAAAACGAAATAATCGTATGATAGAAAAAGGAAAGCACCTGCCTTCGGATGACAAGCCACGCCCATTTCCGCCCATCTCTTATCTCCGCGTACGCTAATTCACGCGTCTGTCCTCGCCCCAGATAGGATGGACAAATCGACGCCTGCCGCCATTAGTCATTATCATATTTGCTTTCCGAGTTCATTCATCACATGCGATAAATCCGTCGTGCGCTGGCCACTGCGCAGCGCAGATATGCTACGATAACGGTACACTCAAAAGCCATCACTAACGCCTGTCAAAACGATTAAGTGCGTATATTGATGGGACGCATTATCGTACATCGAATGTGCCAAATTTCATATTTTGTACGATTGGGTATTTTGAGTCATAACAGTCTTGACGCCTATTAAATAGTTACATTGATTGATAGTACCGCTGTTGTTCGAATACTATGACTACGTAGCTAGGCGTGATGCGATACAAAGATTTTTTCCAAAATATAAATCGATAACGCCTTGCAAACGCGTCTATAGTAGAAATCTGCGGTATACACTACCGCTCAAAAGTATTTAAGAACCCACATCTTATTGTACTGATTATATACAAAAAAATATTTAGAAAATCCTGCATTTTAGCATATTTGAGTGCTACTCTTACCTATATAGTTCATAAATAAAATTTGCTAAAGCGCCCTATTACCCAGTAGATCACGAATCCTGTAATAAACGTATTGGCCATTATGAAATTTCAGGTATAAAAGGGTCATTTAAAAAAACTGGAAAGAAATTATTTTTTTCATTGTAGGTAGTCCTAATTATATTATTAAAGCTTATTTAAGCGTTGTTCGCCTAAATAAACTTTTTACATTTACGTCGTGTCCAATTGGTGGTTAAAAAGCGCTCTTGGACATGTCAAAATATTTGTGTTACGTAGTAAGTCTCATTACTACTTTAACCTTTACTTAACATGCATAGGTTGTCAAGAATTTAGCTATTAGATTGAAGTGAAATAGTATCTAAGAAAAAAAATGGAACCTACTAAAAGCTATTCATCCTAAAATCTTAATAGTGTGCTTAAACAAATTTGCTTTGTGAGCGATATCATTGCACTTCGGGAAAGTAATCAAATATGCTTAAACATGATTTTCTAAATACAGTTTTATATAATAAGTGTAATAAAAAGTGGCCGCCCAAATATTCTTGAGCGGTAAAGGTACTATCGTAAGCTTATTAAATATCAAAGTATTGAAGGAGATATAATTATTTGGCGCAACTAGTAATTGTAGTATTATTTATTCTGCATCTCTTCAATGAAGCTGGATAAGATCTTTAGCAAAATTACGATATTTAAGTCTCCACCTTAAGAAGATACAGCGATCAATAAAAATACAGATCAATACTTATTAGAGTCGTCCGCGTTGTCTTGCGATGTCTAGCATCTTAATCACACTTCAAGAAAGCTCATGAGTGGATGGAAAAGGCTGACGTTGGTGGTATTATAGCATTCCAGGACTGAGAAGGCTTCAATTATGCCAATCGGGATTGGCCATAGCCCGCTACTACATACTGTATAGCAAGCCATGGGCGCGAAGGACCAGATTGATAACTAGTAGTGTTTATTTTTTACTGCCTGTATATTGCTTAATTCTTCTTATCGATTACATTACATCATCAACCACGATTATAATTTTTTTTTCGTGGTTTCAGCAATACTTATAATTTCGTAAAAGCACAATTCCACAATTTAGTAATCATCCAATTCTATTTGCTGAAAAATATAAGTACCTATGTATGTATTGTAGATACCTGGTATTCCTATGTACTTTCTAGGAATTCGAAATTAAATATCTCGAAATAAAATCCGGTATCTTATACCTAGTTGTTTTCAACATTTTAAACATTTTCAACAACAACTAAAAAATAATGACTGCCAACGCTCGGTCATGCAATGGGCGGGGTTACACACCACAGTCAGCTATAGCCTGCGCAGCGCGGTGCGGTATCAGGGAGGCAGCTATGGTCAGTGGCCGGCTGCCCTGCGCCGTGTCTTCGTGCTTATTACTTTACCGGCCCACCAACCGACGAGGAGGGAAAGTAATGTGAACACGTTAAAAAATCGACATGAAGACGGAAGAAAATTTCGAGGGGAAAGGAAATGTCCATTTTCAGCCACCATGAGATAACTAGGACCACTTTGAGATAGTCCACCATCTGTGTGTCTGTGTGTGTAATCCTCTACGATAGCGCCCACACTTTTCATTCAATTAGGCTGAAATTTGGCAAGCAGGCATTATTTCGTCATAGCAAGAGTTGAAAAGGTTGTGGATGAAATCGGCACTAGTCATATTTCAATCTCGAAATATTGGACTTATAGAGTTGAATTTTGGTACACAAGACGTAACGCAACACTGGCACGTTCACAACACTTTCCCTCCTCGCCGAATGGTGGGCCAGGAAAGTAAAAAAATGGTCTTTTTTGTCCTTAGGATTAATTTTGACAAGAGTCCCTTAGGAATCGGACCATTTTAATTGCAATTGGCGATGTTGTAGTTAATCCAACTAGAGCTGTCGACTACAACGGGCGACCCCTTCACTTCAGGAAGTTTTAACGATATTAATCGTTCTGTCTCCCGTGAGGAGAGCGCAGAAGGCTTAGGACAAAAACAGTCCACCGTCAAGTTCCGTCAAATGTCCGTAAGAAGCCAACGCTTTACCGCGAGATAGCCAGGTATGTCACCCAGCGGGCCGATACTCGCGCCCTTACTACCAGTTGCAACCAGATTACTCCAGTCTCCCGACTGGTTACGGGTTTGAGGTCGCTTGCGCGGTTCTCTCCCTTACGTAGCGGTGAAACGGTGTCTACCGAATCTATCGCGGACCACGGCATCCTTTGCCCGGCTGTTCGCATGATATCGGGTAGCCGACTGGTTGTTTCAAGAGCAGTCACAGTAAGGTGAACAACTACCCCCGCTCTATAGGAGACAGTACTGTTTCCAGACTCCCCCGACTGTCAGTCAGAATGCACAATCGATTGTCTGACGTCGCACGGTGCTCAAACCGTCCAGGAGCGCCAGAAGATTGACTCCCGGGAAAAAATGGCCCTCAGGCCAGATTCCTACCCGGGCTCGCACCTTATACGCGGAGGCCGCCGGATGGGTGTTGACCCGTAAAAACCGACCCTGAACGAATGGGTCTTCGTGGCCAACTCAAACAGGGCGCATTAGCCCGTTTGTCTAGCACGGCTTGTTATAATAGTCGGGCATGGACTGAGGAGATGGCCGCGCGCCGCAGCGTGATGCAGTCCAGGAGTGTGTCCTCAGGCTGAATATCCTCGTAATTGCTCTGCCTGACTGCCGGTCGGCGGCATCCGGTCCATTTTAAAAGCACAGGCACGGACGCGATACTGTATAATACCAGGCACTCTCACTTTATAGAGGCAGCTCAAAACAGGCGAGGTAAAGGCCGGTTAATAATAATAATTATTATTATTTCTTTATCGTGAACTGTAAGTAGGCCGTACAAAATGGATAGGTACTATTATATGTACTATACAGTTTACCAATCAGGCTTACAATATTTATTTTTCTATAATTAAATATACCTATGTTCATTTCGCAAGTTAAAGGAAAACAAATCGGAAAAGTATTACATTTTAGACATAGGCATTAACAAAAATAATAATTACAACTATTATTTACAAATTTAGCAAATTCCCAATAAAGTAAATGCCAGTCTGTTTTTAAATTAAAATAACAAACTGTAATTATTAGACTATTTACGGTTTGTCAGATTTAAAGCTAGAATGAAATATTATAAATGTTTAAAGTTTAAAATGTTGGAGAATTACAATAAGAATATGTTATACTATTTTAATTGTCATTATCGTTTAAAAGTCATTCACGCTGTAATAGCATTTATTTTTAAGCCAATGCTTTAATGTCTGTTTGAATCCTGGTTGTTGCATTGATTTGATATTCTGTAAAAAGCGTTAAAATATTCCACAAAACATCAAATCGTTAGAATGGGCTGTTTGAGTGGGCTTGATTATGCAAGATATTAGGTGGCTCAACTCTATAGTACAATTTGCCAATCCTTCTGCTCCTACGAAATGCAGGTGGTGCTGATAGCATTGACGACGAAACTAATAGCTATTTATTTGGCCATATACATAACTTTGATACTGAATGTTTTTTGATTAAGAACTGATTGATTATAAAACCCCAATAATTTAATCAAGGATAACAATAATAATATTGAATTATTAGTGTCATCTATCGATTTTTTATATAGGCTGATTACATCACATAAATAATATGAAGAGATAAAATGCCATCTATTATTGTATCTGAACATAAAGTGCGTAATTATTGCGTATTCAAACCTGTATACCAAATTAAAAATTGACATCTTTATATAAATAATTAGAGCTATGATATCAAAAAAGATTAGTTTGATCGATATCTTATAATTATTATATACATGGATTTTTGTTTAAATGTTTGTTTTGAATGAAAAAGCACATAACATATAAGTATAAATAATACATATATACATAAGCATAAATATAAGTAATACATAAAATATAAGTGTATAATTTATATGTATAATGGATAGTAATAATATCTTATTTTTAAACCGTTATCCACTGAGAAAATAAGTTGACGTAATTAGGTGAATTGACTTTAAGCAATAGAAAACCAACAAAAAAGATAATTTCAACTAATTTATAGATGATTCCTCTTATATCATGGTGATTCCATAGTGAGTTTGTATGATGTTTAGATTTATATGTTTAGCTGTCATCTAAATTTTGCAGCATTTCTGCATGTAATTATAATGATTTTCTATTGCTCCGTACTTTACATACATACATTCATTCCACTTGGTGAACCCCTTTCCACTTGATGAATTCATAATTCTTGTTGATGAAGCCCGCATTTTACTTCATAAATTCACCGTATTTTTATATTGTCTAATAAGAACATTTTTCTTAATGTAGGTATATATAAAAAGAAGTAATATAGGAATAAAAAGAATAATAATTTAGATAAAATCTATGTATCTGCAGAATAATTGATTAAATTTAATAAAATGTGGTTGAAAACAGTGTGATCATTTACTATATGTTTTTAGTGTTTTGTTGTAGTTTATTTATATATTCTTACCTAATATCGGATACTCAATTATGATATTCTCAGTAAAAATAACTCATCAAGATACAGACCTAATTAATTGTTTTTTTTTAATGAGCTTTTAGCAGTGCTAAACAAGATGTGTCGGTTTCCCTGAATTATTTGTATTTTTACACGACTGCCCAACAAAAAAGGAGAGTAATGTGTTCAGGGTTCATCTATGTATGCTTTCCATTACTTTATTCAACCATAACTTCCAAACGCTTAAGCCAATTTAGAAGCGTGTGGTATTGTTAGAATCGTTATGTCGTCGAGTCTCATAGAGTACCTTAATTGACCAAATATCAAGTGAGTAGTTGTTTAAATTTCCAAATATCCAAATGTCAAAAAATAACATAAATATAAAGTGTTTAGTGTGAAATTAAATGTCTGTTTGAGTAAATTTCGGAAATATACACGTATCTATATAGATAAATACATAAACCAAAATTATGTAAGAAAAATAATTATAATTAAAATAGTTAACTTTCTGTAACGTTAGTCGTGTTTTTTATTCTTTAATATATTTACTTGTTGTTTCTCTAGTTAGTATGACATAATTTATTCATAGCAATATGTAATAATAAATAAATAAAAATTTATAAATAAATTATTCCTTTTATACTACTACAACTACAAATTACGCTATCAAATGGTTGACTGATATAATATCCCACAGTAAATGGATATCTATGTGTCGATAAGTCCGTGATTTATGCATGTATAATCTCATAGAACTACTGTTGTAAATAATCCGTGGTATTTATCAAACCAGGTTTTTCATTTTATTATTATTAAAATGAGCCCCGATTCGTCCCTGCCGCAAGAACACGTCTCGCCGCGTGCGGCTCGCTCTGCACTCAGAAACCAGACAAACCGATCAATTCATCGCATCGATACAGGATTACTATTGCTTCGATGTTGCAAATGAATTAGATATTTTTATAGTGCAACCTTACAAATAGTTTTAAAACCCGATATTATGCTCGCTGATGCTTCGGAATATCATACATATATACTTGCAAGTCGTAATGAGATTAAATGACGATCTCACTTAGTATTCGAAACGGGATGCGACTGATAATAAGAAAAACCAGAATATACCTAATAAGAATTTTCAAAAAATATAAAAAATAATTTTCTGCTCAACAGATTTTTTATAGTAAAATTTAAGAAGTTAAAAACATAATCATTTCAAAAACTCTTTATTACATAAATCATACAAAGATTTCATAATAATGGAACTCGGAATTCATTAACCAGAATTAGGAATTAATTAAGTGGAACTAATTCAAAATTACTTAACAAATAAGTCAAAAATGTCAATCTGTTACAGAAACAGGGAATTATAGGAAACGAATTATCATAAATATTTCGCCCTAATTCGGACAATAAGCATATTTTTAATTCAAATTCCATTTCAAATGAAAGGACGGAGCGCCTACAAAATGACAGCGTTAGGTTCGTGTTTAACCTGGGAATAAAAGGGTCACGTACCTGTCTCTCGGAATAGCATGTAATGGCTACAGTGGGGCAGTGTCAACTACGACAGGTGAATCCGTCACCCCAGGCTGGTTTAACTATATGTGATCGTTCTTTTAACTGTATGATGAGCGTTAAAGACTTACAGACAAAACAAATTTACTGTCTAGCTATGCCAACATGCCCGCTGAAGGTTGACTCCATGGATAAACAGGACCCGTGGACCTTGGACACATGAGTTTGGCCGACCCTAAACACATGAGTCTTAGTGGCCTAACTGTAACAGGGCCCATTAGCTCCAATGGAAAGATTCGAAATCGCTACAGATTCGCTCCAACGCTACAGATTCGAAATCGCAGAAATCCATGTTGCACTTGTCTAACAATCCACCTCATCTTCTTATCTGGATGGTACAAATGATAAAGGAGTCATGGTCTCCCACTCTGATCAATTCAGAATAAAATTATTTGCCATAATACTCCGTTTTATGCTCAATCGACTAGTCGTCTGTTCCGCAACCCCTGCAAATGGTTGACTATTCTTCGTATGTTAATTAGCTTTCTAAATTCTCTAGAGTGAATAAATAGTGGTTTTCGGTTAGGGGGTAAAGAAAAACTTATCAACGTCACTTTTGACTATGGGCCGTCAGTAAACGGAGACCTATAGAGTATGATTTAATATACAACTATGAAGTATATATGCATATGTGTATGTATGTGTATATGTATGTATATATGTATTTAAATTTCATATTATTCATATTATCATATTCCTACTATAAATGGACTATGGACGTATATCTCTCATATATAATATATTATATTACTTTATATTACTTAATATATTATATTACTCTCTCTCTCTCTCTCTAAATATAATATATTACTTTATTTATTACTTACTATGGATATAAAGCAATTATAGTGCAAGATACGTAAACCACACTACATACATATACATTAAGCTTACTTTAGTACAAGCAAGCCCTAGTAGGGATGGATTTGTAACTAAAATAAATGTTATTTTATTGATTTACTAAAGAAATTTGAAATTGAATTTGAATTCGAGTTAAGTAGATAGTGCCAAGTAAGCAGGCAAACAGCATTGCATAAGTGGGAAAACAGCAATTTCTTCCGTCCGTCGAACTATTAAAAACTTGAAAACTACCGGCGCTAAAGCGACAGATGGCTGACGTGTCCGGCGGCGGGCGGTAATCCCATCTCCTACTTAAGACTTACTCGGGCCAGACGACGACAAAATGATCGTTTACTCGCACGACCAGCTTCGCGTCAAAAGTAGTTTGCAATCGTACGATCGGATGAGAGATAGAGCATGCTATTATGTCGTACTTACTGCACGTCTACGGCGCGTTCTCCGGAGAGGGCCTGTTGCGATCATGATCGGAACTTCACCTCTCAAAACCGCTTAGAAAAAAGTAATTTTCTAGTACTTTAATCCTAAAACATACCGGTTTTTCAAAACGATAGACTGCGGATAAGTGCTGTGTCCCGCATATCAGCGCGATAAAAGAGATGAAATATAGAGTGATATATTGGACCACTAAGTTATCACTCATCTAACGACGCGTCCAAACTAAAAGGTGACAACGCTTCAAAGTTGCCCGATCTAGTTAGACAGTCGCCCAAAATTCACTAGACATGACTTGTCCGTTATAAGAAAATTCGCTAGAAGTCACCAATATTCAGTAATAATAATAATAATAATAAACTTTTGCAATAAGTACTTTATTATGTTTGTACTTTTAATAATACTTATTCATTCATAAAAAAAGTATTTATTCATAAGTAGGTATTATTACTTAGCGGTAGTACCTATTTCTCTATCATTATATATATTATACAAGGTGGCGCGAAATTGATCATCAAATTTTGTTATTGAATAACTTTTTTACTAAATAAAAAAAATTATTTTGAGTAATGAATTCTTTATTTGAACCTTTATATTTTTTTCTGTTAAGTGGAAAAGATGATATCCGTCAAGTGGCTGCTACCAGTGTTGATCACATTTGTGCCCGTTTTATCGCATTGGGTGATTAATTTTGCGCCACATTATATTATTATGTATATCTATATGCATATATGTGGGTATATATCTACATATGTATATTAAGTGGACGAGATAAGCTAATCAGTTGATTTAATTTAATATTACAACGGTTGACTGTAAGAAATCGTGAAGCTATAAGCCCGCCGTGTTTACTAATTAAAAATAGAATTTAAGTTTTATTTATCTTTGTTAGTGTATTGGTACAATGAAGATATTTTTATTTCTTTCTTTCTTGCTTTTAAAAAGGCTTATTATTGCAGCCTTTAATAGATATCTACCAACTTAAATACAGTGAAAATGCCCAATATAAAAAAAAACTAATAATAAGAAAATGACAAAAAAACAATGTATTTATTATGTGAATAAACAATAAAATAATTATCGCGGAATTCGTATATTTTCTGAATTAAGCTCAAGATATGATATCTTTCACTTGTTCCCATGCTACAAAATTTATTCCACTGTTACAAAGTGTAGTATAAATTTTTCTATCTGTGCAAAATTATTCTACCAGTACTAATTTAGCGCCTATCCAGATCTGTAGTCTTCTTCTCGCTAGAATCGACTGGGATTCGTTAGACAAGCATTTCTGTTTTTCAGTACTACGATTATAAACTCGTGAAGTCCACGCGCGCCGCAAATCAAGAATCTGCAAATCTAAATAATTTAGATGGCAGATAGATAGATCTTTATTGCATACTGTATGTAACAGGTACATATGGATTGGTACAGAATGGTTCAATAACGTTTTCCCACAGGGCGTACAATTTCAATATCATTTTTAAAAATGTGCTCAATGTCATATTCACTCCTTGTACTTACTTATTACAACAACTAGTTAGAAACAAGCAGTTAAATTCAACCATAACATTTTAAGAGTAAGAAATAATCAACATAACATTTAAAAAGTAAGTGTAAGCGTAACAAAAAAAATATTAAAATAGTCCAAGAATATACAAATCAAATAAAAATAAAAACAAATTAACAGTAAAAATTGCATGGTTGAAAAGTCCATAATATAATCTATAAAAAAACGAAGGAAATTAGAAAGATTGCCTCACATAAAAATATAGTGAGTAGTATTATAAAGGTGCTCCCTCGCCGGGAGTATTTGCCTGTAATGTAACGTTACAGATTCGAGCATTACATCAGCGAGGGAGAAGATCCGAGCATAACAGTACGCAGTAAAATATTTAAAGCTGTCAGATCATTAAACAAATGAATAACTAAAAATAATCTACATCAATAAAGCAAATATTCAAGATATTGAATAGTAAAAGCATGATCATATTTCATTTCCATTATCAGTTAAAATTCATTTATGCTTTAATAACATTTCTCTGTCATTATAGCATACCTAAATGAATTTTAACATCATAATTTTTTATCATTATCATTTTTTAAAGCTTGCGTGAAAGTGGCTGTTTCAGAGATATTATATTTGTTGGTGTAATATAATATTATATGAATAGGTAACCATAGTCTGACTCCAAAGTCGACTTGAGGTAAAAAATAAAAAAAATCCCTATCTGCTCTGACAGCAGAGCAGCACTGGACGCTCTGGCTAAAGCCACCACAGAATCTTCTGTGGTCTGGGACTGCATGCAAGAGCTCAACAAATTGGGAAAAACCAATAAAATCACCCTAATATGGATACCGGGTCACCAAGGCATACCCGGCAACGAAGAGGCCGACAGACTGGCAAAACTGGGCACACTGGAATGCCCGGTGGAGCCAGTTGTAGGGGTGCCTTTCGCTACAGGTAAAAAATTCATAAGGGACTGCTTGGAGCAGGAACATCGGGGTTCCTGGAAACAGAGCCAGGGATGTCGCCAGGCAAAATCCATGATGGAGCAACCACTACAAAAGAAAACCAAGGCCCTACTTGACATGAGCAAGAAGAACCTTAGAACCACTATCGGTCTCCTCACCGGACACACGACCCTTAGAGCACATCCATTCAACCTTGGCTTGACCGAGAGCAAGGACTGCCGAATATGTGGCGAAGAACCTGAAGACAGCATACACATCGTTGGTCGCTGCCCAGGCCTCGCCGCTAAAAGACACAGATTACTGGAACGAGCCTTTCTCGAACCCAGCGATCTGCCCAACTTGAGTTCAGTTGCTTGGACTAGTAAGCAGTACTGGGCTACTAGCTGACAACTGACTCAACCACAAAGTGGGTAGTTACAAAAGATCTTATAGATCTAGGTGACATCAAGGCCTGGAAACAAGCCCCCCACTCCGTCTACTACTACTACTACTACCCATAGTCTGAACCATATTTTTATGGCGTGTAAAGTCTATCTTAACCCCGCCTGCAGTATCCCTTAGCGCAGCTTGAATCATAGCAACAACTTCATCGCACGAAATTACCCGAAGGCACATAAATTCAGTACCGGTGGGCAATCTTATCTCAGGATCCGGCGCGGCGGTTGTGCTCTGGAAGAGGACTGCAGCAGAATGCCGATCGTTGCCGAGCGCCGGCGCTGCGACTTAATATAAGAATGGGGAGCGCGCCGCTGCGCCCGCGCAGAACGATCCACGCGCGATCGATAACAAGCTGAAATCACTAGACGGCGAGACGTGTACAAAGGAATTAACGAGATGTAATATCGGAGATACTGCGATACTGCGACAGGGATGTCGACAACGGTCGAGTGGCGCTCCGCAACCTACATTATGTAGTATGGGCAACAATCTTGCTACAGAAGCGTTGTTGCTGCGACCGTGTGCACTGAGAAAAATATTGGATTGATTCCCACATTACCATTTTGTTATTACGGTTCTATACCGAGCTAGTGGTAATACCCGGCGTTGCCCGTGTTATATCCGTGCTCAAATACCTATGTATATTCATTTCAATGGCGATCGGTTGAACGGTATATAAGTTGCACGGTATGCAGCGCCACCTAACTGCGACTTACAACAAAGTGAATAGCGCGAAAATATTATGCATGCTCTAATATCTATGGGCGACTTGCACCAAGCTCGGTTAAGATAGATAACCGTGTTTAAAAAGTCTAACCACAACTTGGGTTGTCGACTACAGCGGGCGAGCCCGTCACCTCAGGAAGTTTTATCGATTAGTCGTTCTATCTCCCTCGAGTGAGCGTAGAAGACTTGAGGACAGAAACAGTCCACGATCTAGCTACGTCACAAGCCCGTAAGAGGCCAACGCCTTAACCGCGAGATAGCCAGGAATAGCCTGGCGGGCCGACACTCACGCCCTTACTTCCAATTGTGACCAGATTACTCCGGTCTCTCGATTTGTTACGAGTTCGAGGTCGCTTGCGCGGTCCTCTCCCTTACGAAGCGGTGAAACGGTGCATACAGAATCTATCGCGGACCACAGCGTCCTTTGCCCGGCTGTTCACCCAGGATCGGATAGCCGATGGTAGTTTCAAGAGCAGTCGCCGTAAGGTCCGCAACCACCCCCGCTCTATAGGAAACAGTACTGCTTCCAAACTCCCCCGACTGTTAGTCAGAGTGCACAGACGATTGGCTTACGCCGCATGGTGCGCAGACCGTCCAGGAGCGCCAGAAGTTTGATTCCCAGGGGAAACTGACCAAGGCCAGAGTCCTACCCAGGCTCGCACTTCATGCGTGGAGGCCGTCGGATAGGTGTTGACCCGTGAGTGTGACCAACCCTGAACAGAATGGGTCTTTGTGGCCAACTCAGCAAGGGCCCATTAACTCCCAAACCACAGTTAAATACTCGAAACTGCTTGCACCATGCTTTGTTAAGAAAACGGCAGTTAAATACCCTAACCGAGTTGTGGTGCCCGGTTAGCGCCACTAACCAGCAGTTAGCGAGCTGTCAAACGCTAGCTGTCAATATTCGAGGTTAGATTTGATCGCGTCGCCTGCGCCGCCGTTTCTTGGCTTTTTTTGGTTTTGGCACTCGTAAAACGTTTACCTATTATGTCTGATGTTAATCACGAAAGACGCGAAAGCGAGACAAAACAAAAGCGTGTGGCAGTTTGACAGCTGATGAGCTGAGAATCTCCCATCCGCCATTTTGAACTGTGCTGTGTTTGGCTGAGGCGAGCAATCTCGATTTCAGTTGTGTCTATGGTTATGTTCCAACACTCAAAATTGTATTTTGCGGACTCCGAACGGCGTGAGTTAACCGGGACGTTCAAATAGTTGGTGCAAGCCGCCATAATTTAACCGGCTGTTAAATTGTTTATCGTGGTTAGCTAACCACGGTTAGCCGACGTTAACAGGCCGGTTGGTGCAAGTCACCATATGTATAACAATTTTCATGGCGATCGGTTGGACGGTGTATAAGTTGATACGCTGCAGCGCCACCTAATGGCGAGTTACAACAAAGTGAATAGCGCGATAATATCATGCGTACCTACTCAAATCATAGATATACAATAAGTTGGCTCCATACCCTTTCCTCGTAAATCATGTGACAGAGAGATAGAGAGCAATAAATTGAACGTATGCGATAAAATAGCGCGCCAATATGCTTCGCGGCAGCTTTCACACCGGAAACGGTCGGCTGTCTGCCAGCGGACTGCGACCAAACAACTACAGGCCGGCTTTCAGTAGTGGTTTTGAAGGGGTCATTTTCGAGCGCGAAAGGGGATCATATATCGATCTAGGGGATCATCCACTCGGGATGACATAACGATGCTAACAATACCACACACTTGTAAATCGGTTCAAGCGTTTATAAGGTATGATGGAATAAAGAGACTGAAAACATACATAAATGAACCCTGAACACATTACACTCCTTTTTTGTTGGACAGTCGTGTAATAAAATATTAACAAAAAATTAGACAAAGCGAACATCGCTTCCGTCATCTCTAAAAGAGGTACTTTAAATATACATAGATAAAAGATTACCGACCCCTGTAGAACTTAAGATGATAGATAGGTAGGACGAAGCGCAGTGGCGTACGATGAAAACGACGCACAATGGCGCCGCGCATGCGCAAGGATAGGGAGCGCAGTAAGTGCGACGCAATTATCGCATATAAATTACCGGGCGGTCGTCTGTTATCGCACATAGGGCGCAACATTCGAACGCCTGGTGATAAAAAGTACGATAAAGTACACCGAGACGTTTGAATCGAGACTGTGCGACGATGGAAATATTATTCTAGTAGCAAATGGGTTTCGTCCTTTCAAGCTCAATTACTTAATTCGCAGAAAAGAGCTTCGCGAGTTCTTACAAAGTTCGTCGCAAGAATTGGAAAGCGGATTACGAATTTCCTTCAACGATTCATTTGAAGATTGAACAAAACGGATATCAAAACTATCAACACGTTAGAATTAGACTCAGTGAGTAATGCACTGCATGAAAATAATAATAATAATATAAAAATAAAACGCTATTTTCGAAAAAAAAAACAAATCGGTGATATCTTACAGCTAAGCTTAACCTAATGGGACAACATGGTTAGCGCTAAAAAATAAGATAAAACTTATAATAAAATCACTTATAAGGGCAGCTCGTATCAAATGCATGTAATATTAAAATCCCCAGAAAATGAAACATAAATTAAAATGTTAAAAAACACGACCTATAATAACGTAGGGAAGGGGAAGGGAGAGGAGGAGAAAATTGAAATTTAATGGCGCATGTGTTCATTGAGATTACGTTTTAAACAATAAAAACTCGGTGCTGTCCTTACATGTGTGGGTAAAGCATTACAGAAACAACCGCCAAGTACGGAGAAGGAGTGCGAGTAAAAACCATTACTGTGATTAGGGATTGAGAGCAGTAGGTTGTCTTCAGATCTCAAAGGGCGCCCGTGAGCTGATAGAGCATTGAAACTACTTCTGAGATAGCTAGGATCGGCCCTCTCCAAGGTTCTAAAGAACAAACCGAGGACTCTCGAATCTCTCCTTTCTCGGGTTCTCAGCCAGTGAAATCTTGTTTTGTACTCCCAAATATGGTCATATTGCCTTAGGTCAGAAAAAAGCAAATGCAGATATTTCGCAGCCTTTCCTGGTTGCTAGATCTCATTAAAATTGGTAAATCAAGAAATATAGAAGCAAGTTAAAGCACAGACAAGTGCAGCAGCAGCAACGATATACTGATCAACTGGACGAGCAAAAAAGGCGAGTATGTATCACACAAAAATAAGACGCGTAACTATCCCAAGTGTTATCGCGTGCTCACGTGGATAAGTAATTTCCTATAATTACCGACCGACAATATCGTTTACTGGCCGCCGAGATGCCAGCCGAAGATTTGAAACTAGTAATTTCGCCTAGCTAGGAGATAATCGCATCTGTGCTAGGGGTAGCGAGCGTCGAGAAACCAGACCCGAAACTGATTACTGGTATTAACGGAGATCCTCGTATTTCAGGCGCTCTGGTTTTTTAAAGGATAAACTTACATAGGTGGATTAGAAGGTGGGATGAAAGAGGATGAACAGAAAAGTGTTCTTAACACATTGAATGCCAACTACGCAATAGTGCATAGTTGGCAGATGGCTTGGGTGCCGACTGCGTAATATTGCGTAGGACTTCCTTTTGAACTTGAAGGAAGTAGCTATGTGTTGGCACTCCGGATGATATATGGTTGGCACCTCAGCATTCAATGGGTTAAACAATCAACTAGAATTGTCAACTGCAACAGGCGAGCCCGTCACCTCAGGAAGTTTTAACGATTAGTCGTTCTGTCTCCCTGAAGTAAGCGCAGAAGCCTTGGACAAAAACAGTCCACCGTCAAGCTCCGCAATATGCCCGTAAGAGATCAACACCTTAACCGCAAGATAGCCAGAAGTGTTACTCAGCAGGCTTACACTCACGCCCATACTTCCAATTGCGACTAGATTACTCAAGTCTCTCGATTGGTTACGAGTTCGAGGTCGCTTGCGCGGTTCTCTGCCTTACGAAGCGGTGAAACGGCATATACCGAATCTATCGCGGACCACGGCATCCTTTGCCCGGCTGTTCACCCAGGATCGGGTAGCCGATGGTCGTTTCAAGAGCAGTCGCCGTAAGGTCCGCAACCACCCCCGCTTTATAGGAAACAGTACTGCTTCCAGACTCCCCCGACTGTTAGTCAGAGTGCACAGTCGATTGGCTTACGCCGCACGGTGCGCAGACCGTCCAGGAGCGCCAGAAGGTTGATTCCTAGGGCCAGAATCCTGTCCGGGCTCGCACTTCATGCGTGGAGCCCGCCGGATGGGCGTTGACCCGTGAGTGTGACCAACCCTGAACAGAATGGGTCTTCGTAGCCAACTCAGCAAGGGCCCATTAGCTCCCCAATTAAACAATCAACATCAGGGTTCGACAATCAACATCAGATAAATGAATAAATTAGAAGTATATTTTTTAAGACAAGCTTTCCTTTCTACCAGGGAATTCCAGTGGCATTATTATGGCACTATCTTCAGATCCTAGTCTTCATGTGTAATGGAAATTACTGATGACAACAAAACAAACGAGTCCAAACTTGACTATCTTAACACTTTCAATCAGGAAGTTCCAGTGGCAATACTCCGGCTCCATCTTCAGACCCTCGTTATCATGTGTACTCAAAAAAAACAAAACAAACGAGCCCAAACTTGACTATCTTAGCACTTTCCATCAGTAAGATCCATAATATTGTACCCTGGTATCTCGATAGTACCATAATATTGCATTGTCACTAAACTTACATAAGTATGCCGAATTTCACCTAACGGAGATTACCAAGTGGGTAAAAAATAGTTTGCAATTTTTATAACGGACAACTCTTACGTAAGAACATTGCAAGTCAAAATAAAGCGTGTAAAAAGTGACGACATAGACAAAACAGGAAATGTTTATAATTAAATTCAAGAGATTTAACATCAATTAAAATACACACTTTTGGTCATTTAGCTATATTTTAAATGACTGAATTCTGATCATCGTAATCAGAAAGTATTTAAAATATAGCAGTTTAAATAAGACTAAAATAACGTAAAACATGTCATTATATAGGGTGCTTATTGGCATAGTACGTTTTGCAACCCTTCTGCGTCGATGACATACAGGTGACGCTGATAGCATTGTTCGGACGAAACAAATATTAATACATTGATAATATAATTAATGTTTCTTGTAATGGACTGATTGATTTAAAAAACCGAATAATTTAACCAAATATAACATTAATATATTATTGCCATCTATTGCATTTTACAGGATGAGTTTTAAATTAGTGACATCCTTGAAGTGGGTAAATCAGAACGAGCTAATAAGCAACGTTTGATAGAAATTTAAGGGTACTTAGGTAAAACTCAAAAAAAAGTAAAACATTTTTTTTTTTAAAGTTTGAAAGTAATAATGTTTTGAAAAATAGTATAAAAATAATTAGGTACATTACGCCATCATGCGGTAGGTAAAATATTGCAAATATTGTTTATTCGCGATATTTTACATTTTTCTAGATGGCGCAGCGCGCTCTACACATGTTAAACTTTTATTTGACAGTAAAGTTCTCAAAATTTAAAAAAAAAACAAACATTTTTTTTAAAAATGTGTTTGATTTTTGCCAAAAGTTTGTATTAAAAGTTTGCTTATGTGCTCGTACTGATTCTCCACCTTCAAGGATGTCACTAATTAAAAACTCATCCTGTATATAGGCTTATTACTTGACAGAAATAACACGAAGAGATTAGGACCCCATCTATTAATCTATTTCAAGATAAAACGCGTAATTAGTATGTATTGAAACCTGTATTCCAAATGAAAACATGATATCTGTATGTAAAAATATTAAAATAGTAAGGGCTATGTTTTAAACATTGGTTTGTTATTCTATTATTATTTGATTTTGAAATAGGATACCGTATAGACGTGTTTAGAACCCTATATATATCAGGCTACTGCACATTAGAGAAGATTAATCAATGTTTGGAACTACGACAGGCATCTACACGTTGTGTTTCGTAGTAAAAGTCTAGCTGCCAATACGTAGTACGGCATTGTGCAATCTAATACTCTATATAATCTAGGCAAAAGTAAGTGTTACTTAGGCATTTTTAAAGATTTTTTAGGACGAGTGCTGTGCATTTTAATAGAAATTTTAAACCACGTTTGAAACTATGAGTGCCATCTACACGTAGTAAAATCTTAGCTGCCAAAACGTAGTACAGCATCGAGCAATATAATACCCTATATAATCGATGGTAAAAGTAAGAGTTACATAGGCGTTTTTAGTAATATGAGCCGCATTACAGCGAGTACTGTGAATTTAAAGTGAATCAGAAACCACGTTTCGACATTGTCCCCAAAGCCCGCTCCCCTCTCGCAGTTTATGTGTCTGCGACTGCGTGAATTCCGTTTTGCGGTCAGCAGTCGCTATGGCCGATGTGGTCCTTTAATTCCTTCGCCGCGTTCGTGATCTTTATATATTTGGCCATTTTAATTTGCATACAACGGCGAATCGGGTGCATGGACTAACGAGTAACAAGGAGCACCGGATGGCGGGCACGATTGCACGGATAAATCTACACGGCTTTAAAAGCGATAATCGACTGGGCGGCTTTCGCTTTGGCTGATATTTAATGGGCGCGTTTATAATGCGCTGAAAGACAAAAGACGTAACTGCCCTAATCTTAGCCAAAAATATCTGAAATCGAAACCAAGCGAGAATGCCACTATTTAGGCCCACCCTCCAATAACAATATACCATGTGTCATATAAAAGATCTTTTAATGTCTTATAATTACTTATATGCCAGCTCTTTTTAATGTGTTGTGGGTGACAAGTTACATTTATGGCAAAATATGTCGATAGTGGTTGGTTTTACTTGGTGTCGCGTGAGAGATAAGAGACAAAGGGCTGCAATCGACTCACGTGGCGGGTGTCACGTAGGCCATCAGTTGTTGTTCGCCGTTTGTTTCGTGTTGTATCCCTTTTTTAAATACTGCCCAACAAAAAAGAGTGTAAGGTGTTCAGGTTTCATCTATGGATGTTTTCCGTTTCTTTATTCCGCCATAACTTCTAAACGCTTGAACCAAATTAGAAGTGTGAGGTATTGTTAGAATCATATCATCCCGAGTGTCATAGAATACCCTAAGTAAGTATCAAGCAAATAGTTGTCTAAATGTCCAAATGTCAATAAATTGTCATAAATATAATCGTGATTAGTATCAAATGAAACGCCTGATTGAGTACATTCCGGAAATGAACATGTATATATATATATATATATATATATATATATATATATATATATATATGGATAAATATTTAAACCACAAATATTTCCTAAAAATAAACATAAAAATAAATTAAAAAAAAATAGTGTTTTTTACTACTTTTAAATATATTTACTTGTGTAGCTTTTTTATATTTTTATTTTGTGCAATAAAGAATAAATAGTAACAATTATAATAATAATGAGAAAATAATTTATTTATTTATTTTCAGGAAAACCAACAGCTAATTATAATTTAACAAAGCCGGAGTAACATAACAGAGAGCCAATTAAAGGTTTTCACGTTTAAATAACGTTCTAGAAACATATGTGATCTTTCAATTAAAGCTATCGATTAAAAATGCATAAAAATTATTCAACAATTAATGCTAAAAAATTCACTGTTCAGCCGCTGCCTAGCTGAGTTAACACTCGTACAGAATAGATCAAAGTCAAAGCGTTTAATCATGTCATTGAAATTGTCACTTGTTCGCCACAGAAATGCGTTTTGCCTATAGTTGGTACCAGCATGAGGAACATGAAGAGCAGGGTTAAATCTATTGAGTTTGGAAGGATCACGGAGATTAATTTTATTTAGTAAGTCAGGACAGTTAATATTATTGGAGGTAATTTTTAGCAAAAAGGTTAAGTCCGCGGTTTCACACCGCTTAATCAAGGGGTGGATATGAAATTTCTTGCATAAATTGAAATAGTTAGATGAGCTGTATGGAATTTTCAGATGGAAGCAGAGATATTTCACGAACTTCATTTGAATGCGCTCGATTCTATTTATATATTTGTCATAACAAGGGTTCCATACCTGAGATGCATATTCCAAGATGCTTCTGACAAAAGTGCAGTAAAGGATCTTGAAAGTTTTAGCACGGTGAAAGCAAGCTGCACTCCTCATAACAAAACCTAAAGCTTTGGAAGCTTTAGAAACAATAGATTGAACGTGATTATCGAACAGTAGATGACAATCATGAATGACACCAAGATCTTTAACCACGCTGCACCTCTGCAAGGTATGAAACTTTAATGAGTATGAGGCTAGAGTAAATATTTTTTTACGGGTGTAGGTGACAACGGTGCACTTGGATGGATTGAGGTCAATTTTATTAGAGAGACAGTAACTGTCCAATCTTGAAAGGTCCGCCTGAAGGTCGGAGACATCACCGAGCGATTTAATTATTTTGAAAATCTTCATGTCATCAGCAAAACATAGTAAGTGACTATTTAGAAAACAGCTAGCTATATCATTGATGAAAATTAAGAACAGTAATGGACCAAGTAGTGAGCCCTGCGGTACACCGCTAGGGATAGCAACCCAACTAGATATATAGTTTTTGATGACGATAGCTTGGGAGCGATTATTGATATGGGAGGAGAACCATCGGAGGAGGTCCCCTTGTATACCCATAAACTTAAGCTTGTTCAAGAGTAGTCTGTGGTCAATCCTGGCACGGCTATCAAGTAGACTACGTCTACTTGATAGCCGTGATCCATAGCTTCAGTCAAGAAGTCATTAAAAAGGATAAGATTGGACACCGTCGAGCGACCCCTGATAAAACCATGTTGCGACGGATTGATAGAGTTTTGGAGAGCGGCATATATTATAGACGACTCGTTCGAATATTTTGGCAATAACGCATAATTTCGAAATGGGTCTATAATTAGTCATTTCTTTCTTCGAGCCCTTCTTATGTATGGGTGAAACAAAAGCCGACTTCCAGATACTGGGGATAATAATAATATCTGTTAATAATTGAAATATATTGGGTTCTTACCATATGAAATTGCTGTTTTAAGGGAATTTAACCCTTGACTACACTCGCGGGGTACAAACGTACCCCACGAGATCTATTTCACATTCTAATACTGTAGTCGCGCGGGTGTCGGTGTTGTGCGTCTATGTAATCTCAGTGTCGCCAGAGAGTGTGTTTCTAAAATTAGGCTTAATTTTATCATTCATTTTATGAAACGACTATTATTTCTAGTGCAAAAACATTTATACATGATTAAAGGTTGTGTGAAAGTACCTACATATTTTCTTAGCTTAACTTACTTTATTTGAAAAAGGTAGTATTTCCGGTTGTATTTGTTAAAATTTTATATAAGGTTTGTTATGTTTTACCAGTTGGAATAATATTAGACATTCGATTCTCAAATGGCGCTTTATTCCTATGCTAAAATAAGAAATATATATAATTTCTCATTTATATTAAAATTTTCCTAAAAAAGAAATGGGGTACAAAACAACCCCACTAGTGAACATACGTGTGCCAAAACCGCGAGTGTAGTTAAGGGTTAAAGCCAAAAATTTTGTATGAAAAGTCTATATTTAAATAATAGAATTATTGACCTTTATTATCTATGCAGATTTGTCATTTTAATGGGAGTTGCTTAATTCCTCTCCTGTAAAACTCTCGTGGACATAAACAAATAAAAGCTTTGAATGCGTTTTTCACTGACTTTTGAAAGTTGATTTTTCTCGCTTGTAAAAATATATAAAAATTCTGAAAAAAATTATTTATGTAATGGAACAAGGTCTGGCAAGTGCGGTGGATGACCAAGAGTATCCAGCCGCAAATCCTGCAACTTTGTAACTGTTTGCAGTGAAATCTGTGGTTATACGTTGTTATGCAGAAGCAGTGGCTATGAGCGATTGACCGGGCTCGGTTATTTAATCCCGAGTTTCTCCATCATTGTTTGCAGTTTTTAACAGTACACATTTACGGTAACTACATAAAGCTGTAATAGAAAACATCGCCACAGGATCTCATATTTGAAAAAAATGCTAATTTTCAACGTTACCATGGTTGCACAATCGAAAATATTTGAGCAAAATAAACCACGGAAAGACAAATAAACAACTGATTCTTAAAACAGAATAACATGGTCGTGAATAAAAATTTATTTGAATTTAAATTTTTAACTCAAACCCAAGTTCAAAGTGGCCAGTGTGAAAAAACAGCAACTACATAGGTAAGGACCCAATATAAAATTGAAATAGTACTAAGATATTAGAGGTGGGATTTAGTTTTTAAATATAACTAACACATGACTTAAATATGTATGCCACTCTCAAGCTTATTGGCTGGTGAGCCCAGGGCTCATACAAATAATAGCATTGTCATTTACACATATGATGAAGCCAAGCATAATTAACTTTCTATCTCAAAAAAATATACTCTCTCGACCCGTTAGTTAGCACAGCAGGTGTTTGTTATAAGCACTCCGCTAGACTATTCGGACCACTTCTCGGAGAGATTTTACGAAATGTACTCGTATCTCAATTTTAACGATAATTTTATGAAACTATAATAATATTTTATTCGCCGCGTTTAACGAATTCCATGCGTTATGCTAATTTGAAAAATATTTATTTTAATATGCGAAGCGAGAGTGAAATTAATTCACCCGAATTCGTGATAAAAATACCGTGGTTTGTGTAACATTGAGGTTGATGGTAGTTAATTTTTTTTGTTGTGTCACCCCAAGACTTTCCCAGCAAGTAGCCAAGGACTGATTCCATCTGCATATTAATTTCATAAATACAATCAATAAACGCCCTCTCTCGGTCGGCGACCGAACCCGGTTGAGTAGCATTACAATCGCCTCAGACGGCGCGGTTTGTTTCTCGGCTAGCCTCGGGCGACTCGGCGTTAATCTATACTAATATTATAAAGAGGTAAAGTTTGTGAAGTTGTAGGAAGTAATCTCTGGATCTACTAAACCGATTTTGAAAATTCTTTTACCAATAGAAAGTCACGTTATTTTTGAGTGTCATAGGCTATATATTAATCCGAAAAATTAAAAGACTTTTTCGTGGTAGTCGGATTTGCAAAGTAAGTCGGAGAATAAGCGGTCGAACGAAAATGTTTCTAACTAACGCTGCCTTAACGATGAGAGATATATGATTCAGTTCTGGAGAAAAGTTGTAGAACTTGATAATGCCTACAAAAAACAGCAAATGTCTAACTTTTATATTTAGGTCACAAAAAGTAGTATTTTATATTTAAACAATAATTTAAATCGTTAGGTCATTATTATTGGTCATATTATCAACAAGTATGAATTCTTATCAAGATAAGTAAATTTATCGTCTCAAGTGTTTAAAACAAAAGACTTTTCCCTTTTACTGCATATAATTTCCCTTTTACTGCATAAATGGATGAGTGATAAATAAGACACTCACAAATAACGGTAATATAGTCAAATTGGCATGCAAATACATACATACATATACAGTAAAAATTAACCATTCTTTTGGCTGTTAGGAAATAAATCATAGCGCTCAATACTAACTGAACCACACTCACAATTTCATCAAAAGTAAAAAGTTTTACCGCCCAACGAAGTGGGCACGGGTCAGCTAGTATTTGATAAAAATGCATGGCGGGATTTAAATAATAATAGTGGAGTAACAATGTGATTTCACCCAAACAAGGCATCTTTGTGCCAAATTTCAGTCTCTAAGTCCAATATTTCGAGATTGATATATGGCTGGTGCGCCACCTGGTGGACTGATTTCAACCACAATCTTTTAAACGCTTGTCGTGGCCAAATGATGCCTGCACAGATAGACTTCAATCTGGAAATGGACTAAAACGTCTCAGGGGGAGGGGGGGGGGGGGGAGGTTCAAAATGGATTTTTCCGTCTTCATCTCGTTTTTTTTTTGCGCGTTCACAAAACTTTCCCTCGTTGTCGGTTGGTTGGCCGGGTAAGTAATTTAGGATAAACAATCCTAAATTACTATTAAACAAGCTATTTAAGGAAATATAATTTTCTTTTTTTGAGTATTTTATTATATTTTATTAAAAGTTTTGCGATCTTCATCGACATTAACGTTTTAAGAGCAATGCGTTTTTAATGGCTTTATTTGACTTTCTGACTATCATCTAAATTTAAGGACAAAGATCGGGTCTTTGATCTTCAATCACAAATACGTTAACGATATCGTTAACCGATTTTGATATCTGTATATAAAAATCTAGAAAGCTTAAATCTTTGATTTTTTAACCAATTTTCATTAGATCACAGTCTAGATATTGATTTAACTTTCTATAAATAAAGTCTCACCGTTTCTTTTAATCATCTCGGCCATTGATGCTAAGCCTTTACCCAACCTTTTTTGATATATTTTATTTTAAGAAGTGTTTGTTGAGTGGGTTTTTCGAAGCCAAAATATTCTCCATCGCGACTGTAAACATGCTGATGGAGCGACAGTAATGGTCGACGTAGACGGTCTTATTTGTCTTGACACTCACGGTCCGTGTTGGTTTTCTGCGTATAATATAAATAAGTGGCGCGCGCTGGTGTTTGATTTGGTTTCGAAATGCTCGAGCCAACTGTACGAGAGACCACGGGGCTCGAGGAAGGAGAAAAGAAAATAATAAGTACGAGTAAGTCGTCTGATTCTGCCTCAGCAAAGGTTATAGACATCTGGCATAATCCTACTACTATTATAAACGCGAAAGTTTGAAAGAATGTATGTATGGATGTTTGTTACTCTTTCACGTAAAAACTACTGAATGGATTTTGATGAAACTTTACAATAATATAGCTTACACATCAGAATAACACATAGGCTATAATTTATAAAGATATATAGTTTTCTATCATCATTATCACAATTTTCCATCACCACGCGGGTGAAACCGCGGGGCGCAGCTAGTCAATTATATAATATAGGAATAGAAACACATATGGAGGGAATAAGAAGCATAAAGAAGTAAATAAATTATAAAATAAAAAAAACTACGATTGCCGTTAGAGAAATATTTGTGATTTGTGGTTTATGTATTTACATGTAGGTATATTTCCGGAATGCACTCGATTAGACCTTTCATTTGACACTAAACACGAAATATTTGTGTTAATTTAATTTGGACATTTGGAAATTTAGACAACTACTTATTTGATGTTTGGACAGTAAAGGCTACTCGGATGACATCACGATTCTAACAATACTACACACTTCTAAATCGGTTAAAGCGTTTACAAGTTATGGTGAAATAAAGTAACGGAAATTTTACGTTGATGAACTTTTTGTTGGGCAGTTGTGTAAAATGGACAGTAGCATAATTCCGAATTAAATTCGGTTTAAAATATTTCTATATTTAGGGAAATTAAAGCGATCGATGACAAGTAAACTGATGTGTGACCTATGTCACTTCTTAGATTTAACATAATATAATAATATGCTTCAACCTATAATAATATCGCGGCCCAGAGAAAAAAATAAAGAGAAATGGAAACATTTCTCTCCCGCGATCGATAAATTAAAAAATAGTGTATTTAATGCTTAGATTGCGCTTGTGCTTTATCAATTAATTGTTGTCATGCTGAGCTAGTGTTCGCACCCGCGGGAAAAGTTAATTTTATCATTATGGCATCCAGGGGTGGAGGTATGGCTCTGTGCACGGACGGTGGTGATTATCTCCATCGACAGCAAATCGCCGCACAATATCAAATCAGCGCGCTGAACAAGTCGCGTTTGCGGTGCTGTATATTCTTCCATTCTCTTCTATTCTTTGTTATGCTCGCTAAATTATCAGCAGACATACTTGATCGACTAGATATATTTATTTTGGAAATTGGGGAGCTACAAGTACCCAAGCCATTATTCTGGGAGTATATCTGGTGCATATCGCTGCTACTATCGATCGTGGGGCTCGGAGCGGCCAAACGAAACAGAATAAATCAGATGAAGAAATATATTTACGGAATTGGAGTGTTTGGATTCGGACCGCTACTCTACTGCATTATACACTACTTTACGGATGTCCTGGCCTATTTACCATCCGAGGACAGAGAGGCGCTGAAAGAAATAGATGACGAGGAAGAGGGAGAAATTCAGTTGTGGCAGGGTTACCCATACCGACTGCTGTGGTACGCTTTCGTACTTCTCGCGACACAGGTACATTTCTTCTCGATATACTTCGCCACCAATTTGATATCGACGTGGAGGGTGAGGGGATCCCTGAGAAAGCTAGACTAGACACCGTTTTGAAGACTGCCGTAAGAGATTTTATCGTGTGTTCTTCGCAACGTGGAATATTCAAAATGCCCGGCTGTATTATCGTGTACTCATTTCCAATAAATTTGTATATAATTAGCACATTTTAAAAGTTACAGAAATCTATTTACAAATCTCTATGTTGTGGACGTTTTTAATTTAAAAAGTAATTATTTTTGGTTAATCGTTGATCCCCCTATTATTATTGAGTGTGTTTCACGGAAAGTTAAATAATAAGTTTTTTCTAAAAAAAAAAAAATAGGTATATTAAAAAAACTTTAAATTTAAATCAATAAAGAATGATTCTAATGCAGTGTAATAAATCCTAATGCAGTATAAGCTGCATGCTACTTTCAAATATGTAACTAAATACGAACTGCAAGGAGTGTAACACAAAGAATGCATCACAAAGAATAATTCTGTCAGCGTCACAAAGAACGATTTCTGTCGGCAACGCTATTATCATTGATTATATATGATATTAGATTGCGCAACTCCACAGTATGATTTGGCAACCCTTCGGACGGGCATTGACAGGCAAATTAATAGCAAATTATACGACCATCTATAATAACATTGATAATGATTTTTTTTATAAAGGTCTGTTTGATTATACCAACCCAATAATTAAAGCAATGATAACATTAATAAAATTAAATTATTGGTGTCATCTATCGCATTTTTATATAGGCTGATATCAGAAATAATACGCAGAGATAGAATGCCATCTATTAGCCTATCTAAACATTAATGTGCGTAATTATTGCGTATTGAACCTATAACCTGTATACCAAATTATAATTGTAAAACTTGTATATAAGGTTAAAAAATTACATCTTTAGCTAAATAATATTAAAATAATAAAAGCGATGATTTAAAAATTCGTTGTATTATATATTATATTATATTATTATTGTTTACCATATAGGCGTATTTAGAGAGTCATCTACAGTGCACCGCCGTACTGTTATACCATGAAGGTCGCCATATTAATCATAATAATAAAATATTATTAAAATTTTGGAACTATGAGCGCCATCTACACGTTAGATTTAGTAGTAAAATCCTGGTTTGGTTTCGTAGCAAATCGTATTATGAAGTTGAGCAATCTAATACGCTATATAATCGATGCTACTATAAATAGCATAAAAACGAATTTATCGCGTCAAGTTTGTAGCAATCGACGTTTCGGCGATGTTGCAACTGCCGTTGTCTAGGATAAACTGTTAGTCTACCCTGGACACGCGGAAAATTCGTTTTTATCCCATATATAATGTCAAAAAACCGCGATAGTCTTTGAATTCATGTTACACTACTAGTAGGTGATAGTGATAATAATACCGATTATATAATCATTCTATAGAATTGGATAATCTATATATATAAAACAAAGTCGGGTTTGTTCGAACGGCTGGACCGATTTTCATGGTTTTTGATTTTTAGTATTTGTCTCCGTCCCGAATAGCAGAATAACTTTTAAAAACTAAAATTGGAAAATTGACGAAAAATTAAAATAAAAGAAAAACATTTCCCCATACAAAATGTAAATCCGTGTTTTTCTCATGGTCGGTTGTAAGTGGCATGTTCACGTGTCGGCAAATCATCCGCTTTATTTGTTCTTGCGCCTGATAAAAAAAACAAAAAAATGTCATATATCACAAGGTGATTCAATGACGAGAATTAAACCAAGTGCATCCCATGCTAACAATAGTTTAATTTAATCATGTCTTGCTGAAACGCGATTGATATACCTAATTTTTATACTTTTATATTTCTTTTTGTGTTATTATCTTAATAAAGTAGTGAACTTAATATTTATTTTGTATTCATTGTATTACTTTCATAAAATCATAAATTAAGTTCAGCTAATCTGCAACACGATATTCATTGACTGTTAGGCGGTACGAAGTTCGCCGGGTTAGCTAGTGACGAAATAAAAATATAGTGTTTAATATTATAAACTACGCAATTGTCATTTGAGAAACTTAATGAATTTGAGAAGCTCGAGTTGTGTCATTTATTCATATATACTACACCGCCAATTGGCTCAGGCCTTAGCTCTTTCTTCGCTGGGTTTTGTGCTGTGTCATGATTAGCCAAGATTATCATGTCGAAGAGACGAATTAGCTGTAGCAAGTCAGCAACAATGGCCGTTACTTTCACCGTCTTAAATTTCATTATCGATTACTAACCGCTGCGCTGCAAAGTGAACATTACGAGCGACTACAAGGCAAAAAATGCACAGTCATCCATTTTATTAATGTGCCCGTTATATTCGAAATGTTATCGTAACCTTTAGAGAGTGCGGCGAAATAAATTGTATACTTTTAAATATATAAATCAATTCAAATTATATGAAGAAAAAATATTCAACATTGTGGAATAATAGTAGACATTAAAGGCATTGATGTGTCGACTACAGCGAACGAACCCGTCACCCCAGGATGTTATAACGATATATACTCGTTATTTCGGCCGTAGGATGAGCATAGAGGCTCAGAGACGTGGACAATCCACAATATAGCTACGCCAACTGGCCTACCAGAATCCAACCCCAATCCGCGGCATCGGGTATATAAACCAGCAGGCATCTAAGCGCCCTGGCTACCAGTTACTGATTTTTCTGGCCTCCTACCTTTCTGACTCCTACCTAATGTAAGCGGCAATTCAGTTCGAATCATCGCGGACCATGGCGTCCTTTGCCCGTCTTTCACTCAGGATCGGGTGACCAATTGGTCGTTTCCAGAACGGCTGTCATTAGGTCAACAGTCGCCCCCGCTATAGAGGAAACAAAGCCGTTTCCAGACTCCCCCGGTTATCGGTCGGGAAGCACAACCGATTGACGTGAGCGCCCGAAGAATCATTCCAAGGAGAAACTGTCCCACAAGGGGCACAGGAGTTCTATCCGGGCTCGAATTTCTTCTCGGTAAAATAATAGAAGGATACTTCACACGTGGGTAGGTATTCCGTGGGTATAATATCTCCCTTCTGCTGACCCTTGTCAATGTCAAATTACATGGTGTTCTGGCCATTGAACACATCAAAAAGAATAAAAAGACAACGGCAGAAAAATAACCACCACATAACAAACACAAGTGCAGTTACCAGCTTGCAATTACCTACTACATTAGAAACCCATATAAGTACAACATAAACCTATATTTCGATGTACAAAAACCTAATAATTTTTCAATATGCATACCTAAATAGAATAATAATAATAATAATTGCATATGTATAAAGTTAGATGAAATAAAAAATATGTTAAATAAATGTTCTAAAACAAAGAGTTTTTCGAAACATAGAGCTAGAGTTCATAGAAACATAAAGTTCAAAACATAGAGCTAACATAGAGTTTTTTCAAAATGATTTAGTTGAATGTCATATAAAAGGTAAAAGAAATATACCAATAGTCATAAATTGTAATTAAAATAGTCTGTGGGTTTCGTATTTCTAATACGTATAGTATTGAAAAAAAATGCAAATACAACCAAGCATTTTTATCAGTTAACTTGTTGTATTTTGTGGTTTAATAATATACTTGAATTGTTTTCTCGGTAAGTTTAAAATTTCTTCGGGAACTTTATCTAGAAATTAAAAAAACCCTAGAGATTGAAATACAACTATTGCGTCAGATTCAGCAGACATTTTACATTAAAATTAGACCTTGGTCTAATTTTAATGAATTTTAGTGGACCTTGGTCTTCAAGTGGATTTTATTAATATTAGAAGTGTATCGTTCAGCAATATCTCCATTTTTTAAAGTTATATCATAATTATGATTGTGGTCTTTTTATGGTCTCGTCCTGGATATAAGCCCCCTCAAATGTCTTTCACGTGTATTGTCGTCTATATCTATTGTAAAACTGTCCGAAACGCCAAAACAATCAAGAATCTTTTCACGATAAAGGTTGGGTTCTGATATGCTCTTTCTATTGCAAGTATCTTAAACGACAGCAAAATTAAGTTTTCTAGTTATAAATGAATAAAAATAATATTCAGCGACTTTTCCGAATATTTGCGAGTTTAAAACTGCCATAACCGCTTAGAATATCATTGAAATACGACTAGTGCTTGAAAATACTTCAAAGACATCTTAAACTACCTTAAACGTCAAAGACATTTTTAATACCTACTTGAATATCACTGAGATTGGACATCTTCATGTAAACTCTTTAAAAAAGTGTGGTAATTTAGCCGTATCTGTACACACACTGCCATTATCGCTATTTGACTAAGCTGATAATCCAAACCTCCAGGCATAATTAAATATAATATGGTGCTTAAAATATTCCACAGAAGAAGTGGCTGAACTGGTTAACGGACTAGCTCACAGTTTATCGTTGGCTGTTAAAATGGAGTTTAATTACAAAATAGCAATATGTGGAGATACAGATATGCAGTGCAACATTGATGGCAAAAATCATTTACTACTCAATAATATAAGAAAATTATGAGATTGTATAAAAAGGATGACATCTTCTTATAAGGCTGCTATATGAGTAGTCTTCTTCTTATAGTGTCTCTCCTTAAGGAGGTTGGCTGTCAGCTCTGTGAATTTTTCCCTGTCTTAGGCCAAGCGAGATAGTACTTCTACGCTTGACATGTTTATCCACTCTCGGATGTTGCAGAGCCAAGACTTTTTTCTTTTTCTAGTCCGTCGTTTACCGCAAACTTCCCCCATAATAATAAGCTGAAGCGTTGGTATCGCGCACGTCTCAGCTCGTGGTCCAGGTACGCCACTTTCCTTTGCTTGATTATGGGTAAAAGTTCGCGATCTCTACCGACAAGTTGGAGTACTCTAATATTGGGAACTCTCTGGATCCAGCTAATGCGGAGCATTCTACGGTAGCACCACATCTGATTTGATTTGATTTGATTCTACCCTTTATTGCGAAATTTTGCAATGGGCGGGTTTATTGTCATATGACAATTTCTTACAACCAACCCTCCTATGACGTGTTTATATGTATGTATGCGTGTAACATGTGTGTAAGTGCGTGTCTTGTTATTGCATTCGATCGACAGAATTGAAAATGCAATTCCGGTAATTAGATCCCAACGGAAAATGGTGACCCAGCCGGGAATCGAACCCGGGACCTTACAACGTAAGATCAGGCGACCTAACCACTATGCCACCGGGCCGTGTTAGGTTAGGTTAGGTTAGGTTCAAACATCTCAAATGCTTAGAGACGCTTCTGTGTGTCAACTTTCAGGGTACAAGCTTCGCTGCCATAAAACACCACAGGCCACGAGTAGTAAGCATACTATTAGGTATTTATGTATGAAAATAACGTTTTGTCAGGCAGGCTACTTTAAATTTAAAATACTTCTGTTTGAGTGTGTTTCAAAATTTTAATTAACAAATAAACGTTATCTGTTTTCTATAAATAACGTTCAGTTATCGACACTGATTAACATTCCTTCGCTTTTATAAATAAGTCGATTGTGTCACCCTGTTATAATAAATCGACAAAAACTTTGATAGGCTATATGCAGATCTATCGATAACTATCGAAGTTTTTATCGACTTATTTTTTTATACTGTCACATCTTTCACATTAGTTTCGTAGACGCTCATCGCTCACAAAATCAAATTGCCTCATTAGGGAGTTGCTTATACCCAGTTCAGGGTTCTAACACAGTAAACCAAACAGTAGGTTTACTCTCAAGCTATAGGGCATTGCGGGTACGTCTCGACGAATGGCTTTGGTTAGCGTTACGCGCAGGTAAAGGCTGGCGACGTTTCGAAAGTTTGCGTATCCGCGTTGGCGAGTAGCGGGATATCTGGCGGCCATATCCGAGCACTTACGACTGACGTATTCGCTTCGATAACGTATTCGCTTCGATTTTACTGTCTGGTATACTATACGTCTTCTATGTTCATCCCACGGCTGAAAGAACGATCCATATCGTTATACGAACCTGGGTTCGCCCGTTGTAGTTGGCACCGCTCTACTGCCTGGTATAATGTGGTACTAGTGTATTAGAGGATAATGGAAGGTACTCTGAATCCGATTGTTACTTTCGAGTATCTTGTATGAAATGGAACTGTACGCATTTATCATAGTAATTGATTACAGGAGATTAATCTAAATAATGTGCATAACGCAAGATCAGAAAAAAGAAGCTAATGGTAATCGTCTGGTGGTCCTGTGCCGGTGTTCTTCGGTCTCGCAATACAGGTAACACAAATATGCAGTACCAATAACTGCAAGCAATAGTGAATAAACAACCAAGCCTTGTTAGCCACTGCTTCTGCGTGACAATTCACGACCACACATTTGAAAGAAAACAATCGCAAAATTAAAGGATTTCCGACTAGAGACTCTTCGTCCCTCACTGTATTCACCAGTCGTTGCTGCAACAGACTTATAAATTTTTCGGAATTAGGGTATTTTTTACAGGGCAAAAAAATAACTCCAAAGAGACAGTGAAAAATACGTCATAGCATTCGTTGATTCCTGTCTAAAAGAGTTCTACAAATGAGGCGGTAATTCACTCCTTTTAAAATGGCAAATCTATTGAGATAGTGGGGGTCAAAATTTCGACTAATTTTATTTATTTATTTATTTATTTGTTTCCAACATAATTATAAAACACATAAAATGATCATACCAAGTAATGGTGCGAAGAAACAACGGGCCACATTCACATGACCATGCTCAGCGCATACCAAATATAGCCTGTATCTGGGCATACGACTTATTTTCTGACTTAGGGTGGAGAAGCCTAACTGACGTAGGTACTCATATAGATACATATACACATACACACATACATATACATACATACACAAATATATAAATATAACGATCTAAATATATTATAGTATTATTCTTTTGCATTATATTACAATATAGTACATTTTGTTTAATATCTTATATCTTATTATATAGTATAATAGTAAAGACTTGCAGAAGTTCATTCTCTGTTCTTGAACGACCTATGTTTTTTGAATAAAATGGTATTTTCTATTTCCTTTATTTTGTCATCAAGACGGTTGAATATTTTAGGTGCTATATAGTTGAATTGTCTTTGGGCAAATGAAGAATTAACTATACATTTAGCTATACATAAGACACAAGCTATAACACATAATACATAAGCTATACACGTAACTATACATATAACTATACATAAGAATTAAATTTACATTTTTCATATAAAATTTTTGGCTTTACATTTCCTTTATAGAAGGGAGAATTTATAGGTACTATTTAAACAAATAGCTAACTTGCCAAGAAGCATATTTCAAAATACTGCACTTATTGCATGTCATTTGTACCCTTCAGAAATTATATGCATGCCATTAATTTATAAAAGCGAGTGAGAGGTTAAATGCGCTAAAACTAGTCTCGGCTCGCTTTCGAAATGATCGTAATATCAGACTCGATGTGTTCCTCTGACATCTCTCACGCTGGCCGCAGTTTGACCTACATTTTCTACTGCCAGCAACCTACACGTTTATCGTGTCGTGGTCGCGGATAATTATTGAGATTATTCGAAGTGTCTATCGTATGCCGTATCGTGTATCGTATCGTATGTCACGTCTGACATAGAGATGGTCAGTTTCTAAAGCAATGGTAACTCTGCAGAGCATGGCATTCAAGGAAGTATTTTACAACCACAACATTGCCAAAAAAGGAACTAAATATTATTATTTTGTGATTTTGACACGGTATATCACGGCCCGGTGGCACAGTGGTTAGGTCGTCTGATATTACTTACAATGTAAGGATCCGAGTTCGATTCCCGGCTGGGTCGACTTTTTCTATAGGGATAACATTAACCGAATCGCATTTTAATTCTGTAGGTCCAATGCAATAACAAAATACACTTTTACACATACTACACAAACACATGCTTATAAACACTTCATAGTAAGGTTGGTTGTAAGAGATAGACGTATGATAATAAGCTTGTCCATTGTGAAATTTCAAAATAAAATGTTTGAACAAACAAAAACAAACAAAAAATGTTTTGAAAATGTAATGAATTTTCTAGGGTACATTATTCTGAATTACAGAGTATCTTTATCAGAGAATGTTTTCATAAAAAAAGCTTTTCGTCATGATAAAAATTTCGAGGACATTTTTTTATTCGAGCAGTTTTGTTTTTTTAAGGGGAGTTGCTTAATATTCTGTTTACTTTACTACAGATACTTTTTCTGTTTACCCTTGGACTGAATGCCTTGAAGGCGGTTTTCACCGCTTCATCGAAATTATTTTTTACCCCATAAAAAGTGGTTCGAATTTTGAAAAAAATGGCGGTCTATCGTAGCAAGGTCTGTCTACAACAGTCTACGTCTGTACAAGAGTTCTACAAATGTCTACAAGAGCTCTACGTGTACGTCGTATGACAGAGTCCACAGCCGCAACTCCTCTAACTTTACAGCTGTTTGCTGTGGCGCGTGTTGTTGTGCGTTGTTCTGTACTGGGGAAGAGCGATTAGTCAGGTTTGGTTGTTTAACCACGAGCGTTTCCATCGTTGTTTGCTGTTCTAAATTGTATGAATTTGCGACAATTATTGTGCCAACCGGAAAAATCTTCGGCACAGGACCTCATATTCGAAAATTACGTGATTTAGCAATAACTAGCAACAGAAAGACAAGTGAATAATTAAATTTAAACATGACCTGGAATAAAAAAAATATATATTTCAACACAATCATTGAAGAAAAACGAAGATAACGTAAATAAGGACCTAATACATAGATATATCATTCCATTAAAAAAAATCTATAATTTTTTTAAACGGTATTTACCAAGAGAAAATACATATTTCTTATTATTTACTTATTTAAATATGTTTATTATCTAATATATTTGTAACTCCTCAAACATCGACTACTACATTAATCATGAAATTGGATTTCCAAGTAAATTATATTTAAAAAAATATTTTAATTATTAGACAAATAAACCTTAAACACCACACCATTCACCAGCTCTAAAAATAAAGCAGACTTATATATTACTTTTATATTGCATAAGTCAATTTGTTTAGATTGAGAATATAGCACGGCAGAAAAGTGGCATTGTTTTAATAATATATAGTCGTATCTTGGCGACAGCCTAAAGTGCGGCGATATTATCGCTGAATAAAACAATGACTCTGAAAGAAATCGTCTTTTTCTACGTGTCGTCAGTCGCAAATGGGTTACCGAGTTAATTGCAAAGACGGCCAGCTATTTCAAAATTACGTTGACAGACAATTATTATGCTTCGTTAAGGCAATTCTAAAGAGACGCGCCGTTTACAAACCGTAGATACGTGTGAAATGAAGTACTGAAGATAGATAGGGAAGGACGTCATATATGCTATAGAGCTGATAAAATAAACCCCGTGAAACTACTGTCGTCTATCTTATTAGTTGTTGTAATAATTAATGGGGAGACCATAGTATTTCTGTCAAGTTGAAACGGAGAAGCATCTATACATCTTTAAGTACTGGTGGGAGATTGATTAAAAAGTATACAGAAATACCTAGATAAAATTTGAAAAGTTAAGGAAGGATGTATTAACGTTCGTATTCAACATTTTTAAGTAAATTATGAAATAAAATTTAATGAAACGCTGATAGCAACGTAAGTGATTAAGGACCCCTAATCGCAGAGCGAAACTCTCAATTTAGAGGATTTCAAAACCATGCCATTTCACATTATGTGCATTTTTGTGATACATAACAAGATATATTGCGATAAATAGAGTCCACAACCATGACTGGAGATTATTGAAAATTGCTAGCGCCAGTGCCGTCACTAAAAAATATGTGCCCCGGTGCAAAATTGAACAAAAGGCCCCTGCTCCTACTTACTTACATTCATTATGTTATATAGGATGTAATGACTGTATACTTTGCTACATTATATATTTATACTGTAGCTACATCTTTATACTATAGCTACATTATAAATTGGCGTAATCATTTGGGAGCATTGCCTCGAATATGTTAGTACTAAGTGCGAAACTGCTAAGATTTAAAAATACCCACAATATTATTACAAATACCAATCTTTGAATATATACATATTTAAATTAACTACTCAATGTATTGTAAAAAATATGAATGAATACATTTCAAGAATGGTTTTCGTCTTTATTTGCTCTCTGCAAAATCATTGATCAGTTTTGAGAGGTCAATTTTTTCGACTACTTTATCTTAGTAGTAGAGTTGGATGGAATGTCGATAGTAACGGAAGTTTCATTTAGGGCCCCCGAACTATCGTGCGACGCACCGGCTGCACCGGCTTAGTTACGCCACTGGCTAGCGCCCAGTTACATGTATATTTCCAGTATTGGCGCGATTCCAGCATTTTGGATATAGTAATCAAATGGCTTACTCGTATATAAATGAAGCTTATTTGAATTTCAATATAATTCAATAATATCAGGTATGTATGTCTAACATGGAATATAATATTAAAATTACATTGCTACAGTTATTACATACGTAATTTCATAAAAAAATATGTACAATAATATTCAGAGACTAATATCTTTTGTATAAAACCGACTTTGACCAAATCATTTCATTACATACATAGATATGTAGCTACTTAGAAACGATATCAAATTCAAAGAAAAATTTTCAGCGTAAATACTTTTGAAGACCTCGACGAACAGAAGGATATGCAGACTTAGCCCTAATATCAATGTTATTAAAACGGTGCCCTAGCTCAATGGCAATCGTAACGACATAACGCAGTGATAGCTACCGAGAAAACGAAACCGACTTTCGTGTGAAAATAGTCGACGCGATGACGCCGCCACTCGAGTCGACTTCTACAAGTCAGGGGTCACTTTTGAAGGTCGCTTCTGCATTGTCTGGGAGGCAGGTGCTACCAGAGAAATTACTCATATGCGCGAGAGTAGAAAGCAAATATAGTTATGAGCTGTTGTACTGTAATAGGTACCTATAATGTATATTGAAAAAGTCATTGTGAGGCTGACAATAAGATTTATAAAGAGTAAGCTTATGAAAGTACCGACATCTACATTCTTGAAAATCAAAACACCTGCTCATCCAACATTTTAATGTTAATGGTAAGCGTAGCGTGAATAAAATTTACCAAAATCATAGTATCCTAAGTCTATTAGTATGAACTGCCAAATAGTTATATGGCGGCCTATAGGGATCGATGCCTGGGCTGAGCGATGACACGTTACTACTAGGTTAGGCATATTGCCTAACCGAGTATTCTCGGTATATTATAGTACACGTTACATTTGTATAATGATAACATACCTGACGAGTATTTACGTCGAATAACTCTACTCTGATTGTGAAAAACTAGGCTGAACAAGAGTCGACCCGCAACGTTATTGTAGTTTTAGAGTTGGCCAAGCAAGGTGAACGTTACCCTCAGATATGAGTGGATAATTAATTAGTTTTCGGGTTAGACTCGGAAAACGGTCAAGTGATAATCGAAATGCTTTGTTACATTCACTACCATGTAGCCGATTGGAAACACAATCGCTGTTTTCTTTACTCCTTAATTTCCATTTTAATCCCATGTAGCCCCCTTTTAGTACCCTATTATATTTTCTAATATTTATTTATACATATAACTATAAATATTACATATATAACTTTAGCCAAATCGTCAGTTAAAGTGCAAATATTTTTTCTGATTCTATATGTTATTTTGCGTAACTCCTAATGAATTATTAGATAAAATGCTAATTAAATATGTGGCAATGTTATAATCTGTAGGAACAAAAAGTGGTGGAATAAAATCTAGGATTCCAATAACAGGCTTATTTTTAATCATTTGCAAATTTGGTATAGACATTATGGCGACGAAACCCATTCTATTTTATACTCATCCTAATTCTGGATCCAAAATTAAATGAAGCCACAAGGAATCGCCGGGTTCCAAAAGACCAGAGAAGTGAGCCGTGAAGAATAAAGGCTGACCGAATCCTACAACCAAGGACTGTCATTCAGACAACCAAGAACTGCATATTAACCGTAAGTCTAGTCATGAGGATGTGTGTGGAATTTAATAAACAACTCGTTACTTACAGATATGTTTAAAAATCTGCATATAAATATATGTGGCTTTAATATTTCCAGCAAACTTCTTAAGAGACTACACTAGAAGAAGAAGAAAAATAATATTTCCATCAATATTATTAACGAATATTTAGTACTGATCATAACGCCCACTGATAGATTTTACCCGATGTCAGATATGATAGTACTGTAATTTCTTTGCGACTATATCCTAACTGAAAACCTAGGAGATATCAACGAACGGTCATTATACAAAAGGTTTCGCGCTCAACAAAAATCAACGCTATTACGCTATTGCCACGAATATTACTACATTTACTTCGCGTTTCTATATTCACATCTGGTGTAGTAGTAATTTAATATCATGATTCGTTCAAGAACTGCTTAAGTAGTAAACACCAACTTCAGCTAAATGAATAGAATCCTTTATACTATACTATAAAAAAACGACCTAATTAAGTCGTTTCACTCCGATGAATACGTGCGAAACCTGAACCCTGAAAAAAGGCTATACAAATAAGATAAAGAATTGCGACATGAGCACGCTGAAAAAGCGTTTTTAAAGTGTCGATAACTTGTATTTAACGTTAGAGTTCCAATCTATATAATACTTCATGTGATCTTGGAAGCCATGGTTGCTGCAAGAATTATTATTATTATACTTACTTACATTGAAAAATTACGAGGGTTTCCTACATCGAAATATAGGGTATATTTCTTATGTTCACTTGCTGTGTAGTAAAGTGCTTGTTGGTAGTGTAGTAGGTACTTGTTTTCCGTATTTCTCTTTTCTTTCTGTTGCATGTGTTTAATGTCTAGAGCATCACGGACAATAATATTTACAAGTTACCGGATTAGACATATAATATGGAAATACATGAAAAAATATGTGTATGTAAAATCATTCTGTTTTTTTTTAAATTCAGTGTTTTGACGTTCAGCATATATAATTGTGCGCATGGCTGTATTTTGTATGTTCTGTATGTAGAATAAATTTGTACATTGGGAGCTTTAGGCCGAGTGCAGTGAGCCACTATGACCCATGACTTAGGGTCGGCCTACCTCACAGGTCAACACCTATCCGGTAGCCTCCACACATAAGTGCAAGCCCGGGTAGCACTCTGTGCCTGCGGACCAGTTCCTCTGGGAATCGCTGCATCAGCCAATCGACTGTGCATTCCGACAAAACCGGAGGAGTCTGGAAGCGGCTTTGTTTCCTATAGAGCGGGGGCGTTGTTAACCCTGTGGCTACCGATCTTGAAACGACCATTCGGCTACCTGCTACCAGGTGAACAGCCGGTCAAAGGACGCCGTGGTCCACGATAGATTCGGTAGACACCGAATCACCGCTACACAAGGGAGAGAACCGCGCAAACGACCTCGAACCCGCAACCAGTCGGGAGGCGGGAGAAATCTGGCTAAAACTAGTATCGAGGGCGCTTTGACAGCCCGATTGGACAAAAATTTTCTAAGATTAGAAAAAATCCTGAGAATCCGCTTAAGGTTGCGGCTGTTAAAAACAGCAAATGGCCAAACCGCCTATAATGTGTCAAGTATTTTTTCACAATTCAAGAAAAAAAGCTAATTGAGGGATAGGTACTTTGATTATATATGAAATTTGTAAGAAATGAACGAATAGAAATAATTCCATAAAATAATCATTTTCGCGATATTTGTGTGTTTCTACAGTCAAATACAAACAAGCCATGAACTTGTCGGATCGAGGCATTCTCAGAAAACTCAATTTTTATATTACAGAAAAAAATATCAAACTAAAAAAGAAACTTTCGGATATTTTGGTATTTCCAGAGCAATTTCTAAAATTAAAATACTGATAAAAATGCAGTAATTCGCATGCTTGCAAAAAGCAAGCCGCTGTGCCGGCGCTAGCATATAGCCAAATTAGTTTGAAATTAACAAGGTTTGAAGGTGCAATACAAAAAATCGGTGAAGATAGCTTTCTTTCCATTTTGAAGTTTCTATACAGCGCTAACGCAAATTATCCTTCAATAAAAAAATGCGAGAGTACCCCTTTACCGACCCCTTAAGTTAAGCTTCAGAATAAGCTTCAATTTAGATTGTTGTTACCTTCGTGTAAAATATGTATGAATTTACCTTTTAAGAAAAGGTATTATTACTTAGCATAGTGGAACATATTTTTAAAGTTTGGAAAATATGTTGAGCTATTTAAAATAATTACCATAATATCAAATCCGAAAATTAGGATTTTAAAATAAGGATCAGATCCAATTTTCCAGTAATCCACATGCACGTTATTCTCACACTGAACATTAGCACTCGATCCACACTGAAGCACAGGGAAAGAGCGTCGACACTTTTGGCGCGAGTTTTGACGTTAGATCGCGCGCGCTGCGCACGCGCACAACCGCACGCCGCGGAACATGGCGGCAACTGACGGAATCAAAATCGACACAGTACCGCGGGGCCGATGGGGCCGCTCGCCACTATAGCAGCCGCATGATATTATCTCAATTGCATATTTCAATCTCCGACCACGCTCATTCTTGCCGGATAATCTGTATCGGAAGATGTACTCCTCCGTCTCCTTTCAGATTACGAACTGAGAAGAAGAATTCCATTACCAGGCATTCGAAACGGACCGCCGCAAAACGTGACTTGGTAAAATATGTATCTGAATCTAATTTTAATAAGTCTTGGAATTGCTGATGCATTCTTGGAGTCACTTTATAAACCCTTGACCGCTGATTTAATTTTTCTAACGCTACCACTGATGTAGGTCTCACAGACTCTCTTACCAACTATAAATAGAATAAAAATGAATTTACCGTGTGAAGTTTGAAGCACTCGACGTTTCAGCGATGTTGCAACCGCAATTGTCCAGTCTATCATGGACGACTGCGGTTGCAAAATCGCTGAAACGTCGAGTGCTCAAACTTCACGTGGCAACCTCGTTTCTGTCCTATATATATACACTTGGAGGTGTCGACTACAACGGGCAAACCCGTCACCCCAGGAAGTTTTCACGCTAATCGTCGTTCTGTCTCCCGTGGGGTGAGCGTAGAGGGCTTGGGGACGATATAAATCTACCGTCCAGCAAAGCCAACAAATCCGTCGTACGCCAATGCCTTACGGGGCGGCACCAGGTAGATGACCTAGCAGGCAGCCGCGCCCCCTGACTACCAGTTTTGGCAGGATACCTCCATCAAGAATTAACCATTAGGATACCTCTGAGCTCCCGACTGGTTACGGGTCCGACCGAAGTCGCTTGCACGGCCTATACCTGCTGTATATTCAGCGGTGATTCAGTTTGAATCTATCGCGGACCATTGACATCTTTTGCCCGGCTCTGAACTCAGGATCAGGTAGCTATTTGGCAATTTTAAAAGTGGTTGACGGCAGGTCAACATCCACCTCCGCTGCTTAGGATACAGTATAATTCCATAGTCTCCAAACTCCTTCAGTAATTAGTCAGAGTGCACAGTTGATTGGCTGACGCCACGCGGTGCGCAAATCGACCAGTAGCGCCGGAGGGCAATGCTCCAGGGAAAACCGATCCACCAACCACGAAGCCCAAGACGCGAGAGTCCTTTCTGGGGTAGTCCTCACACGAGGAGGCTACTGAATAGGAGCTGAATCGTGATTTCCAAGCAGAACGAAACCATTCGCTACCTGTCCTGTATATACATATCAAACAACGGCGGGAGTCTTCGCTCCCCTAACAACTTGAGATATAGTGGAAACAATTTATATGTTTATATGAAACCTCGTCGGCGGCATTAAAAGTTTCTATAAAAGTTGTTTTTGTAGCAAGGCGAAATTTTCGACGCGAAAAAAATCTTCCGAATTTCATGACGCGACAACTAAGTCAGTAATGAACCGATGAGGTTATTGCGAAGGCAAACCCAAATTCTGGATATGGCGGGCGAAAAACTAGACGGAAATATAGGGGTACGTATACCTCGATTTCAGCCAATCTTACGGGCGTTTGAAGCTACTGTTGGGGACTGAGCTAAATGTAAGCGGTGGCTGATGTGCGGGGACCAGCGTTCGTAGATCACGCGTTCTTTGGTTAGCGTACAAACCTATACCTATCACTGATAAGTAGCACCGGCCGAGTGATATCACAGCACTAATGTCTGACGTGGGGAGACAGAACGCCGGTCCCCGCACCTCAGCCGCTGATTACATTTAGCTCAGTCCCCAACCGTAGGATGCCGATTGAGATGTCGTTGGCAAGCGATTAATTGGCTGTACTTGAACTTAAAGCGACATTGGCTTCAACAGCAGTAACCGAAATTTTATAAATTTTCAAATGTTAAAAATCAAATTTATTCAAGAAATTCATCATAAATTATGCTAAAATATGAACGGAACCAAAAGGAACGACAAGCAGAAGAAAAGGCTGCTCATGTGGAACCCAAACATCCTAAAAAGTCCACTGAAATTACACCTTGCGATTTATACGATTTATAAGGGCAGAACAATGGTGACTAGCATCTGAGAGGCAATCGCAAAGACCCACAAAGGAGACTGAGCCAACAGCTTTTCACAAAAATTTCATCAAATTTCAATTTCAGAAGCTATAGTTTTTGGTTTACATTTCAAAAATATTCTCGATAGTTCGATGGAATCAAGTGTATTCGATGGAATTAAGTGTAACTAATGTATTCTTGATAACCGTCGAAGATTTGGTGGGTAGGTAAAGGTTTATTTGTATCTTAAAAGTATGTTTCATGATTCTGCTCTATCTAGCCACAATTTAACTTTGTATGTTACTTAGTATATATCAGCATTCCTATCAACCTATCCACTTCTCCTACAATCCGGTCTCGTCTTGCTAATAAACTGCTAATCAACGGAGTCATAAAAGAGCTGTTAAATCGCTGTCTAAATTTTACGTCTGCTATGTAATCACTGCTATAAATCTCAAAATCTGTCAAATAAAATTAGAATTCACGCTAATTGCTAATAGGGCGCAGCTAATTGGGAATCCGGGTGTTTATGGGCGAGCATAGCCAGATCAATCGAAGGCGTGACGTCAGAGGAAAACGTATACCCACCTCACACGGCGTCACCCATTACAAGCTAAAGCACCGCTAAACCAAGGCCAAAATACTGCAATTATAGTTAAGCACGGCGATTCGTAATATGCGGTTTAACGATTAACGGTGGGTAACATTGTGAGGGGGTAGCGATAAGGGGCGCTTAATATCCTTTTAAAATATCCGATTGCCGGCTGAAATGCGGTTCCCTTGTCCTCGCCAGTAAGCCCAAAGATCATTTAACGACTTGCGCCGAGTTAAACCCAGATTAAGCTGATTGTTTTAATGGAGCGTAAAATCCCTGCGGGAGATGCATGCAAAAGTTTTCCAGGTATATGATATCAGAGACATTTTAAGTAGGTACTCGTCAAGACGCGTTTGATGACTCCGATATAGCAAGTTAGCATTAAATTTGCGATTAATTGTTATAATTTCAGAAGTGCTGTTTTTAACGTGTATTTAATAATGGATTAAAGAAAATATTTTAGACTATAATGCAGTCTTATACTTACGGATTTGAAATAAGTAGTAGTAGTAGTAAACGGAGTGGGGGCTTGTTTCCAGCCACTGATGTAACCTGGATCTATAAGATAATTTTGTAACTACCCACTGCCTTGTTGGGTCAGTGGTCTGCTAGTAACCCGGTACTGCTTACCAGCACATGCAAATCACTGACCTTAAAGTTTGGCAGATGGTTCGAGAAAGGCTCGTCCCAGTAAACTGTGTCTTTTTGCGGCGAGGACTGGGCAGCGACCAACGATGTGTATGCTGTATTCAGGTTCCCCGTCACATATTCGGCAGTCCTTGCTCTCGGTCAAGCCAAGGTTGAATAGATGTGCTCTAAGGGTCGTGTGTCCGGTGAGGAGACCGATAGTGGTTCTAAGGTTCTTCTTGCTCATGTTAAGTAGGGCCTTGGTTTTCTTTAGAAGTGATTGCTCCATCATGGCTTTTCCCGGCGACATCCATGGCTCTGTTTTCAGGATGCCTGATGGTCCTGCTCCAAGCAGTCCCTGATGATTTTCTTACCTATAGCAAATTGGGATTCGAGATAATATGTGATTAAGTAGTAAAAAAAACTAAAAAACACGCTTTCACCTCCTGGTCACAATATGTAAGCAAAGGATACATCGACACATATGAAAACGAAGACTATCGCGGTTGTTTGACATTATAAATAAGATAAAAACGGATTTACTACGTGAAGTTGTAGTAACTGATATTTCGGCGATATTATAGCCGTCGTTGTCCAGGATAGATGGTCTGTCTACCCTGGACAACGGCGATTGCAACATCGCCTAAACGTCGGGTGCTACAAACTTCGCGCGGTAAATTCGCTTTTATATTATTTATAACATTGATACATGTCAAATATGCTCTTGATGGGATTATTGTACTTGTACCTCAACTTGATGAGCTTATTGTCAGCTATTAAAGAATCCTTATGACCACTTCCCACCTCCATCATCATATAAGCGCGATGGTGCCATACTGTCACCAGAATTGCATATGAGTCATAAGTTTCAAATCAATACTACAATTAGAAGTGGGTGAAAATTGAGTTGCAACAAAGTCAAGCTAATAAAAGCGTGTTAAAATAAATGTCAGTTTGTACAGGTTTTTGTTGCGAAGTTAGGGCAGTATAACCTATTTTCACACTGCTACCTAAAAAGTTCGTTAAAAAGCCCAAAAAGGGTAGCATAACACATTCAACATCTCTATTGATGTTTTATAAAACTATACTTAAAATGTGTATGGTAAATTGTAATATGATGATAGAATGATACTCCTTAACTTGAAACAAATATTTTCGATTACGCGTCCAAACTTTGCTATTAAGTTTATAGCTATTTCAGTCCCAGAGTTGACTAAAATATCTAGGAAATTATGATCGGATTGCTCTCATAAACTAAATTTTAATGTAACATCACAATATTAATTAAGTATCCTAAATCCGGTACGAGATCAAGTTCTTGCAATTGAAATATCAACAAATTCTAAGTATTGAAATTATATGTAGATACTTCAAAATTGACACCTGGTACCTAACAGGATTTTGAAGAGGAAGGAATAGAAACCACCATTACATCCGATTTAAGACGCCATCTCGAATTCTGAGCATATGAGGGAAAATCTGACTCCGGCACCGGACAGATTCGGATTCACAAGGTCGAATTAGTCTAAAAGCGCCCGGAAACCAAAAATTGTTTCAAAATTTGCCTTTAGAATTAATAATATATTGAGTATCGACCGTCTATATGATTCTATTTAGCTAAAATTGCTATGCGTGTTAATATAATTATGTGCTTTGTTTTGAGTTTCCAAATGTTATAAAACTTATTTCAACATTTCTATATACAGATCGAATTATAATTAATCGGCATCCTTGAAATGGGGCTGCATCAATAGGACCAAGTCAGCAATTTTTGATTAAAAAAATTGTGGGCCACACAAAAACATTTTTTTTTGTTTTTTGAAGTTTTGAAAATTTTACTTTTTTGAAAAATAGTATAAGAAACTTTGAGTACGATGCGCCACCCAGCGGTAAATATCGCTAATATTGTTCATTAGCGATATTTTACCTACCGCTAGATCCGACGTTCATTAGCGATATTTTACCTACCGATATTTTACCTATCGCTAATATTGTTCATTAGCGATATTTTACCTACCGCTAGATGACGCAACGCGCTCAAACGCTTGTCAAACTTTTATTTACCAGTCAAGTTCTTGAAATTTATTTAATTACATATTTTTTGTTTTTTCCAAATTTTGTTATCAAAAGTTGCTTACCTCCTCATACTTATTCATCCTCTTAAAGCATGCCGGTTAATTAAAACTTATCCTGTATATATCATACTTTTACACAATCTGTAAAAATATTACGTGTATGCCAATAATATGCTGACACTTGCGCGACCCCATGTTTCGGATGTATAATGTTATAAACAGGTGAAGGTCACTCACCATCTGTCAGTTAAAATGATATCCCCTCATAATGATCAACTTCCTTTGACGGCGGCCACTTTTTAAAGCCCCTTTTTAAAAAAAATGGGTAAACGTCTTTAACAATAAATACGAATTTAAGTAACTTCCGTGAGAATGTGGCCTTAATCGAGAGGAAATTGTAGATATTCGGAATTAGATTAGATATTCGGGCGTTGTGCGTTATTCTGTTCCCATAATGATGACAATTTCTGATGACTACCGTAGGAAAATTAGTTAATTCTTATATTTATGTTCTTCTGAAAAAAAGAATGGCAAATATATAGAATGGGCATATTTGAGGAGAGCAACTCCAAAAAATTATCTATATTTAATTTTATCGGTTCTGGTCGTGCGCAGGACATCGAAGCTGTACGGACGGAGGCTATATTAATTGATACACAACTTATGCTTGCCAAATTGCGAATAAGGCCTACTAAAGTGTTCAGTTTCTTTTCATATACTCTGAGTGTGGCTTGAACGTAATGGTTCTGTACAACGTTACTCTCAGCGTTACCCGTTTTATTGTTCAAGTGATATACATTTGCATGTGACTTAGTTGGATATGGTTGCAATCTCCATATCTGAAAATAGTCAACTCGTATAGGGTTTTTACCGACGACTCAATGGATTTATCTTGGCAAGCCTGGCACTAGCTGGCCAAGATCATCACCAAATAATAGACTTTGCAACCTTAACCCGTTGAGTATGAGTCAACCAAATCTGGTCGCGAAACAATTATCCGTTGAGTACGAGTCGACCAAATCTGATCGCGCGTTTTTTTCACTTCTTTGACGTTCTCATATTTATTCATAATTATCTACATGTTTTACAAAATGATATTTCAATATTCTATATTCGAAATTTCAATGCAATCATTGTGCAGTTGTTCTTTTTATGATTGGTGTAGTAGTTTCGTAGTTATAGTACTTTAAGTCGATGTCGCCGAAAATCCTGCAAAAGAGACAGATGCATCCATGAAAATACCCATTTACTCCAAGGGTTAAGCTAAAGTCCATGGCGCAACGTATCTTAGGAGCTGTATCTTAAGGAGCTGTAAGATCTACACAAGCTACACTAGTCTTAAACTGGCGCTGGGCGCCATCTTCAATGAAAGTGGCTATAGTGAGTGGCTGATCACATCAGCTGCGGTCTTCCGGCATCCCGTTGGAAAGATTTAGGTGGTTAGGAGTTAGGAGTAAATTGCTGGAACTGGGCAATTTGCGTAACAGGCTGTGTCAGCGATCAGGCTATAAGTCTGGAGACGTATATTTCTTAAGCAGCGGGGGTAGGTGTTGACCTGGCGTCACTTATCCTTAGAAACGGTCCGTTGGCCACCCTATCCCCCGAGCTCATGATTGGGAAAGGACGCCACGGATTCACGGTAACGTCAATAACTGAATTAGCGCCTACGTTAGATAGAGGCCGCGCAAGTGACCTCGAATCTGTGACCAGACTAGAGGATGGAGAAAATCGACCAAATCTGGTATTAAGGGCGCGAGGTCAGTCCGCTGGGTAGCACTTCCCAGTGCCTCGCGGTAAGACGTTGGACTCTAACGGGCCGCTGGCGTAGCTTGACTGTGGAGTGTGTTGACCGCAAAGTTGTCTTCATAAGAGACAGGATAGCTCGATGTCGTTATAACTTCTCGTTATAACTTCTCGCCACCCGAGTGGCGAGTTCTCCCGTATTAATTTTCAATTCTTGAAAAAAACTAAATTTCTGGTATTTTCATGTAAGACTTGTAACAGTATCATAATTGTAATTTTATTTTTGATGGATAGTGTCCGCGGACAAACCACACGAACAACCGCTGCACTAGAGAAATAGCATATCCCTCCAATTATCGATACTCTAAATCCCACACCCATTAGATGCAGTAGGTCAAAACTTCGACCAGCATTTTCGCACTGCATTTTAAGTGCCGTGCCGATTCACGTTTCACGTTCACGACTAGGCGATAAATAACGGATATAATAGCAGAAATATCTTCGAGTGGAGCGCAATTCTCAGATAAGCCAAGATAGAGAAGCTGAGTTACGATCTCAGAGTAACTGATATCTCTGGAAAATATGACAAAAGATTGTGAAAATATGACTATGGTTGTTCATGTTTCCAATATTAGTGAATCATATATTCAGTGAAATTCACAATCCACCTTTGCAAACTTGTAGTATCTATTATCTTTATATACTATAAAACAAAAGGTCTGTCACAGATAGTGTGTAAAAACCACTTTCAAATCAGTTTAAGCGTTTAAAAGCTATGGGGGTATAAGGAAATAGAAAACATACATACATGAATACATAAAAACATACATACATAAAAACTTCTATTTGTTACTAGCCCTACAGGCTGTAATTCTAGCGGCCGCGATGAAGAAGAGCGGGAGAAAAATCAACTGTCAAATGATGACTGTCATAAGACAACTAACACGTAACACCGCGATTTATATCGAAGACGCTGCTTTTTCCTTGCAAGGGGTCGCGGCACGTACTCTATAACACTCGGGAGGACAACGCGATTCTTGCTATACAACACACTTCTAAATCGGTTGAAGCGTTTAAAAGTAATGGTAGAATAAAGAAAATAGATGAATCCTAAACATATTACACTGCTTTTGTGTTGGGCAGTCATGTAATAAGAGCCCAGCTGTCCATTTTTAGTAGAAGTTTATTAACTTCTATCATAATAAGAAGTCTCGTTATATTTTTATTTTCAGAAACTCAGAAAATGGATCTCCAAAAAACCTCCTCTCAGATGAATAAAAACAAGCAAAATATATACCCTATACTGATACTAATATTATAAAGAGGTAAAGTTTGTGAGGTTGTAGGAGGTAATCTCTGGATCTACTGAACCGATTTAAAAATTCTTTCACCAATAGAAAGACACGTTATTTGTGAGTGTCATAGGCTATATATTGATCCGAAAAATAAGAAGACTTTTTCGTGGTAGTCGGATTTGCAAAGTAAGTCGGAGAAAAAACGGTCGAACGAAAACATTTCTAACTAACGCTACCTTAACGATGAGAGATATATGATTAAGTTCTAGAGAAAAGTTGTAGAGCTTGATAATGCCAACAATAAAGTTGGCGACAGCATATGTCTAACTTTTATATTTAATTCACAAAAAGTAATATTTTATATCAAAAAAATTATTTAAATCGTTAGGTCATGTTTATTGGTCATATTATCAACAATTATGAATTCATATCAAAATAAGTAAATTTATTCTCCTCAAGTGTTTAAAACAAAATACTTTTCCTTTTTACTGCATATAATTTCTCTCTTTTTGCATAAATGGTTAAAGAGATTAGACACTCACAAATAAGACACTCACAAGAAGACACTCACAAATAACGGTAATAAAGTCAAATTGGCATGCGAATACATACATGTATATGCAGTAAAAATATAACCCTTCTTTTGGCAGTCAGGAAATAAACCATAGCACTCAGTACTAACCGAACCACACTCATATTTTCAAGTAAAAACTTTTCTACCCAACGAAGTGGGCACGGGTCAGCTAGTATCATATAAAACTGATGACAGATATTCGCCTATTCTTTCGAGACTCTCTCGGATGGTATTCGTGAAAGACCAACTACAGACTGAGACTTGCTAATCGTATTTACTTAGCTGCCTGATGGTGTGAATGAATTTACCTTATGTAAGCTTAAAATACGGGGAAAATCTGCCACGTATTTTATCGACTTTACCGTCTCATTTGCCGCGTCCAAACCTTTTCTCAAGCTCATTGGAATGCCTCAAACCGTTTTCGCTGAACACGCTTTTATTGCGGTGAACATTGACGCGAGTAATTTTGTATTGACGCACCGGTGAGTCTCGTAAAACATGAAAGCGCAGAGTGGCAGACTGCGAACTTCGAGATCTACTGTCAAAGAAAAAGCGGAGATGGACGTTTCCATACAAAAAGTTGTCTACGCCATTGGCGAAATAGGAAAGGATTTCATTTCGCGCTACTTATTCTATACAGGGTGAGTTTTTAATTGGTGACATCCTTGAAGAGGATGAATCAGTATGAGCAGGTAAGCCACTTTCGATAAATAATTTTGGGAGAAACACAGAAAGCAAACCTTTTTTTCGATAAATTTCTGAAAATTTTAAATATTTATTGTTTTGAAAAATAGTATAAAAAGAGTTAGGCGCGTTGCGCCATCTAGCGGTAGGTAAAATATTGCAAGTATTGTTTATTCGCGATTTTTACTTGTTGCTGGATGGCGTAGCGCGCTCAACGCATGTCAAACTTTAATCTATCGGTCAATTTTTTCAAATATACAAAAAAAAAAACGAATAGGATATTTAAAAATATATATTTTTATGGTTTTTTATATTATTTTTTATCAAAAGTTGCTTAGTTACTCGTACTGATTCACCCTCTTCAAGGATGTCACTAATTAAAAACTCAACCTGTAGACATTTGTTCTGTTTCGATAATGGAGCCTTAGTTCGGATATTTTATTAACAGCTGATAACAGCAAAAATAATGGAAAACTAAATGTCCTAAGAGTCCCTTAAATTGCTTACTTAACCCCTGAGTGGACACTCCCGCCGATCGGCGTTTTTCGTATTATCGGTATTATACCCGTATTTATGCAATTATCGGCTCTATTTCTCCCTCCACTGCGCTAAAAGCCTGTCATTGAAGCCTGCCATTGAATAAGCCACTGGTATATATTAGTATGCTTGTACACACCTTCTACAAACAAATTTTCGAGGAATGACTGACTTCCGAAAGGTTAATGGCTTTAATCCCTACGAAACGAAAATCTAAATATCTACCGAATCATATTTCACAAAAGGAAACATTTTAATTAATATTACGTATAGGCTTTCGCAAAGCATATTAATAGGCGATTATAAAAAGTCATTCAATTATATATTTATTCGACTTCATCATTTCATTCGGTAGCTGTTTTGATTCTTGTTTTGTATTGAGTCGGCGTTTTCTGCTACGATTTAAGAAGACTGGTAAGGCAACACCTCAGTTATCTTCGTCAGAGCATGCCACGCGCTATGTCTGCCATGCCATGCAATGCTGGCGTGGATCCTCTAGCTCCCTGAACCTCTGGTGTTTGATTAGTTTAAGTCTGGTGGCCTTTGATACTTTCAATCGAATAATACGTTTCTGTCTGGCAGTGCCTCCTTAGGTCTTCGGTGCCTCGTAAGATGCCTCTGGCGTTCTAGCATTCTAAATGACTCCTCGATCAGTTCACATCTGACGACCTCTGATGCCTAGATTAGTTTGCTTCTGATGATACTGTGGGATATATGACGATACTGTGGAATTTCATGCGTTGTAGATATGATCACAGCCCAACGGCTGTGGAAGTTTTGTTTCCTCGGCGTACATATGGTAGAATAAACACAGTGTTAATACTTACACCATTGAATTATTTAAAGAAGCTAAAAGACTAGAGATGGCTTACCATTGATAATGTGAAACGAGAGTGAGTAATAAGCTAAATGTACGCGCTTATATATCCGTAAATCTGGTGTTTGTGGTGCTAGGAAGGGGATCGTTCATGTGAATTAATTTTTGCATCTGTGAAAAACGCTGTTTTCATACATTAATTATTTGCATCGTAAGAAAGACACATTTAAAAAATAATCAATTCTTTGAATTCTATTAGTCGTCAGGTAATTAGACAATTTTGGCGGTGATATGACGTCACTTGAATCTTGGAATTAGAAATGTCTGCTGAGTTTAGTGATACATTGTTCATCATCATGTATCACTACAATTCCTTATACTTTGGACTCTGGCATCTTATCAGGTCGTCTCACTTCGCCTCTGATCGCCTACCCCTGCCTTAGACACAGTATACATTGTTATACCAGTAAGCGCACTCTCTGGTGGCACTCGAGTGGCGAGCAGAGGTACGTAACGCCAAACGCCTACGGTTGCCGTTACGCCGGTGGGGGTTTTTAAATTTCCCGAAAGTTTGAAACTCTACGTCGTTTGGTTGTATCGCTACGCTCGAGTGGAGGAGCGGCGGTCATATGTCGACGAGCTTGAGTGCTTATGCTTATGCGTATTTAGCTCAACGGCTCGGACGACACATGTGGTACAATGTCTAGTGATCGCATTAGGATTTATGATAGCCCTTAGAATACGTGACGTCGCTGGCTTCGATTTCGATTTTGTTCTAAGAGAAGCTACTCTCTGCGGTAACTGAATGCAATAGGCACGTCTATCTTTTCTTACACTACCGAAAGTTCAAAAGCTGCACTCTATTGAAGGACGAGCGTAACACTCGCGCCGTTGCAGCGTTGGGGGAGACGGCGGCAAAAAAGAGGGAGCAAAAAAAAGAAAAATGGCCACGATGCATTAACGTCAAATAGGCGACACGGTCGGACATGGCCCGCGGCGGGAATTCGCCCGAACGGCCAGGCCCAGAAGCCGTAGTCTTGATCATTTCGTAGATGGTCAGGAAAGAAGTGAATCCAGGAGGGGATGCGAGCAATGGGAAATAAAGTGTATCTCCTTAGCTCTCCGGCCCTTTTTGGTTTGGTGGTAGTCAGACTAAAATGTGGCAACACTGGTCTTCATCAAATTTCTCAACCAGGAACGATATCTTCCACCGACATTTTTTTCCGCAGTTGTTGCTTAGTATTGACAACTAGTCTTGTATTACGAGACTGATATTTCAGTTTTCTCTCGTGATGGAATTGAGCAGGTCACCCTGTATAATAGCCTGTCTGGATATTGGATACACTGTCGGGCCTAATTACATAGCCTTCTAAAATATATACACATTTTAAAGACCTTCAGTCTTATAACATCTCTTGCGTATAAGACCACAATTCCATGCCATACAACAGTACGGACTACATACACTTTACCAAGGAAGCAAGAGAGATTATTACAAGGAAGGATACTATTACAAGGAAGCAAGAAAGATACACTTTAACCCCTCAAATGTGAGGCGTCCCTTAAGGGATGCCTTGGCAAAATGTATACAAAATGTATATAAATTTATATAAATGTAAATATAAATGTAAATGTGCGCCGCTTTATAGTAATCCGCTCTATAGTAATGCTTAAGCTCTATAGTAAACCCCGCTCTATGTAAATGTAAATGTAAATATAAATTTATAAACATTTTGCCGTAGGCAACCCGAGCTAATCGCCATTCATTTGAGGGGTTAAATGGTCTCTATTATAAAGAACCAAGATTACTGAAACGCACCACAAACTGCAACAAAATAACTCGTTACCCCTTTACCAACGTCTGTAACCATCAGCAAGCTTTATAAATTTATAAACACCAACCTGTCCCGTACAAAATAGTTTTAAAGTGGTATCACCGTGAATGCCATGCAATTTTAAAATTAAATCCACTGTCTCATACCAAGTGGTACTTAAGTCTGGGTAGTATTTAGTTACATCTTCGTAACAAGTGAATAGATTAACGTGTTATATCTGCAATCACAAGTGTGCGTGTAAAAACCCATTAGTGCATAAACTACGTCATTCAGAGAATTTAGATTGTGGATAATTTCATATCTCTTGGAATCCTTATTGCTGTCAGATATAAATAGAAGAATTGAAATGACTAACAATGTAATACATAGTTCACTACATCTGAAAGGCAACATCATAGATAACATAGATACCAACACCATAGACAACATAAATAACATCCAAATTTTTTGTGTTGTGGTGGTTATAGCAAATGATGACGCCTTCAAGGTGTTAACATATATACATTATGCAGAAGCAAGATACACGATGCAACACAAGTAAGACAAGCGGAAAAACTCTTTGATACCAACATTATTAATATAAAGAGATATAAAGGAACCATCTTATATAACAACCTTCCAACTAATTTAAACGAAAAGAAAAGAAAATAATTTATTCTGGTCAAAAGGTAGAAAGTAGAATAGCAGATAACTGAGTGTAGGTTGTAGAAATATTTGATGACATCAGGTTGAACACAGTTCAATTTCATCACATTGATCATTTCATCACATCACATAAGAAAGAAAATGGTAACATAACATTCTTAAATAAAAAATAATAATTGTACTGTAACTACATTGACAATGAAAGGTAAAACTTAATGTATGTATAATACAAAAAATATATTTAAGAAATCTCCTCTCAAATACAAATACCTAATAATGGGAACGAAATGAAAATAATTTTGTTAACACCAGATATTAGAAGTTTTCACAATAGAATGACACACATAATTCAAATTGTCATTTAACTAAAAATGCCTATTTGCATTATTGGTAAAGGGCCAATATTATATTTACCAGAAAAATCTAATTTAAAAAAAACGGGAAAAATAATCATAGCAAATAATAAATATAAAATTTGCGTATATGGAAAAAAAATATATTTATATTTACTTGAAATAAAATAGTACTTTAAAATTAATTTTATATTGTAATTTAAAATTAATTTAACGTCATTTGTATGTAAATTAAAGCCAGGTTAATTTCTTCGATTTTTCAGAACACAAAAAAGATTTACGAACCTACAAAGATAAAATAAATATTTAAAATCCAACAAAGTTGTCCTTTCCCAGGTTTTCGGTTCACACATCCATTTCTGTCATCAGATTACCCTCCGGTCACAGGAAGTGGTATTGTTAAGATGACAACTGTACATGACGGAACCCGAAATTGTAGTGTCTGGGGGCTTTGAGGACGGGACGAAGGTCGCGTCGACTAATTCTTAAAGTGATCCTCTCGAAGCCAACCACGAAGAAGTCAAAGAAGGCTGGTACTATACGCTGTGCCCAGTCCATTTGAGAGCGGTGTTGTGTCAGAGCGTTGGTGTGCAAGAGACAGCGTAGTGTTTTTGTTACTGCTGCATCATCGTGGGTGATTTTGACAGTTGTGGATCATAATGAAACTAAGGGCTGCTAGAAAGTATATCCCAATCCACGAGGTTGCGAAAAATGTCAAAGAACAGCAAAAACAACATTTTTCCGCTTTGCACGCTGTGACAGTTTTCTCCTGGGACTCGCGGTAAGCTCGATGCTTTTCGAGAAGGTCGGCCAATCGTTGTCGCTCGCTCGACCGCGCGGTGGAAGCCGATTGTTTCATGTTTCCTCCTTCTCACGCGCCTTCTCTCCACGCATCTAGTCGCACTTTCACTCTTTTCTTGTCCTCCTTCTTGCGATCTTGGACTCCTTGCACATCGGTCGTCCCACGAGGCGACGGTTTCTCCTGCTCAAAGTCCGCAATTAAACGGATCTTATTGTTTGTAGTGATGCTTCGGCTGCAGAGCTGGGGTCTACAACCTTTTTGAGGTCAAGGGCCGACAATACTTTGATTTTGGTTCGGCGGGCCGCAACACAAACAAAATATTGCAATATAAACATAAGTAATTGAAGGACAATAATCGTTAAAGTTATTTATTATACAATTTTACCAACAAAAAAATATGTTAATAAAATTCAATCAATGATATGTTTGACATTGTTTAGTCTTATAAACTATTTTATCAATATTTTATTTTATTTTATTTTATTTATTTGTTACAACTTGGTAGAGAGTTAACAGTGAGATCGTACATATATAATTTGTAACTATGTATATAAGCAATAAGTAAATGAATATAATATATAAAAATTATATAAGCAATATTTATATAAGCAATATCTACCCATATAGTGGTCGTTGCAATTCTCAAACTTGTCTCAAGGTTGCAACGTGTTTTCTATTCAACTCGCATTAATGCACTGATAGAGCGAACGAAGCGAGTGTGTCCGTCGCAACCCGCCGTAGTAGTACAACTGCGGGCGGGTGCGGGCGCGAGCGGGCCGCCAAGAACGCCACCGCGGGCCGCATGCGGCCCGCGGGCCACGGGTGAAGGACCCATGGCATAGAGAAACCGGTAAAAACATTTTTAGCTATTGCGATTCCTCTCTTTATTTCTGGTTAGCACTAGGCAGTTTTCATCGTTAGAAATAAGAGGAACAGTTATGAAGTTATCCGAAATAAAATGCTATGTATGTATTGATATCTGAGATTATATCGTTCGTCTTGCTTCTGTTACATCTCGCATCTTGTTCCTGCATTGAGCCATGACGCCGATGACAAAATCATCTGCTTTAACAGAATTTGTAAAGTACGGATTGCTCCAACGTGTTTACCAGCGCCCTCTAACGGTATTGATCAGGTACCTACCCAACAACAAAATAGAAGAGTAAAACAATTAACCTGTTCGTTCCTATCTCGGTAGGGCACCGCTCCACCATTGACTATGCGCCAGCCATTATCGAAGAAAAAAAAGATACAACCACTAGCATATAATTATTATGAAATTTGGACGTGGAAGAGTGCCGCTGCCGCTCGGAGCGCAAGGTCGTAACCACCGCACGTCAGCCCGAAAGACGGGGAACAGGCAGTAAGAAATTCGAGTAAAATCGTGACGTGAATAAAGTCGTTATACAAATTAGGCGGTCGTAGCGCAGCATAGTAATGCGATTGGCGGAGATAGAAGTGTGTTTGTGTGGGTGTAATGGTGAATGATGATGACGCCGATGAAGACGATGATGGCGATCATCTATTTTTTACGCTATTCGAAGCTATCAGTATGTAAATATGGCCCCCAGATAAAGTTGAGTATGAGCGCTCGGTTCGATAATTGAAATATGACCAGATCTAGAGTACTCGAGAGGGCCCCCAAGGGTATGTATCCGCCTGAGTTGCTTCTATCTCAATTTCAAGATTGCCGAATTCCCATCCAGCCAGACTAAACTAACCTAACCTAACCTAATCTAAGAGCGGATTTTCTTCTTTGGCCGCACTCGTAGAAACTCTAACAGAACCTACAGGGTCAGCAGTCGATACTGCGGTCAAAGGAAAGATCTTAGCATAGCCTTTATATGTCAGGTCGGGCTGCCGCCAGGTTGTTTTTTTATGTAGCCCAATTATTTTAATTTTATCTTCATTATTAAACAGATATAACTGACTGAAATGATTAAATCAGTGGCGTAACTAAGGCGGTGCAGTCGGTGCGGCGCACCGGGGCCCATACTAGTTAAGGGGCCCAAAATGAACAAAACTACAATTGTGACACATACAACAAAGTACAAACACAATTTTGAAGCGACCTTTCGAAGTCACACGCATTACAATTATTACTTTGTGTTAAATCCTTAACCATAATGAAGGTAAATAAAGGAAGGGGGCCTTTTGTTAAATTTTGCACTGGGGCACATTTTTTGAAGTAACACCACTGGATTAAATGGATATAAATAAACTAATTATAATTGAACAAATAAATTGGTTAAGTTGGCGATCCTGCTAGACCTATCAAACTAATCAAATGAGATGAAATGTCATTGATGTTGACAAATGAATGCCAAACTAATAACTACGTTGCATGTGGTAAGGTGACGCTCGCATGCGACAAGACAGTTGTCCTAACATAGCTGGTCGTTATTCTGGCCGTCGACTGTTCCTTCCTCAATAGTGCAATAATAAATCATTATCAAATAATCATCATCAGTATCATACTATTGATATTGATGAGTTCGACTCTGATCGCATTGTTCCAGCTCAGTTTGTATTATTTATATTATGTGGCATGAAAGCGTAGACCTTGATGAAATTTTGATATAACTAATAAGATTTAGATAAAGTTCGCAATGATGTAGTGTATGAGTACTACAAAAAAGGGATAAACAAGGATAAAATTAAACTGGGGAAAAATATTAAGTTTAAGAGTACTACGAGTACATACGAGTACGAGCCTAACATTTAAACTAGGTTGTTGAAAAAGCAAAGTATGAAAAAGCGGTGAATACCGCCGGAAAACTATTATCGAGATCAAGTATCAGGCCGGAGAGGCTCAGGAAGAAGCAGAATTTCACAGTTGAAAATTCTGGGATGTTTGGAAGTAGTTACAATTTCTTGGTTTCGGTACCCTGTATATTTATATAGTCCAGATAGCTGTGATGATAGCCAATCTGTAGATGAGAAAGTTGACGATCCATGGGTTTAATATGATCGCTCTGAATTTGTCCCATCTAAATATGCAGTTTCTAGTATCGCAGCGAAGGGATATTCTAACAGTGTAGCACCTAAATGTGATGCTAGAGATGTGCTAGAATCACATTACTATGCTTCCAAATTTGCAGCTAACAGTTTTAGAGTAAAAATTATAATAAAAACTTTTCATTTGCTATTATGTCCAAAAAAGTAGGAAAAGTAAAGTCGCTTTTAAGTCTACTTTTAAAACTGAACGACATCACCATGCCCTTGTCGCAAAGAGTGAAAGATCTTGGTCTGATTGTCCATGAACATTTCTTCTGGCAACGCGTAAACGAGGTAAGTCGCAAAATATTTGTTAGTTATCACTCTCTGCAAACGCTGAAACAATTACTTCCTATATTCCTACACAAAGAAATCTCTTGCACAGTCTCTCATCTTGCCCTCTCTCGACTATGCACATGTGGCTTATATGGATTTATCAGTGGATCTGCTCAACAAACGTGAACTTTTGGAAAATGTATGAATACGATTCATCTTCGGTCTATGTAAGTAACATCACGTGCCCCCCGAACATGTATTTTAACCCCCCCCCCCCCCTCCTCCCTAGACTATTAAGACCATTTATAGACTGAAGTCTCTTTGTGTGTGTCTGTGTATTCCTCCGCGAAAGCATAATTTCGGAATGGTAAGAGAAGAAAGATTGTGATTGATAAGCGGCCCACCAGAGTCGGACTAGTCATATACCAACATCAAAATATTGGACTAAGAGACTCGAAATTTGGTAAATGGGTCCCTCGTTGAGCCGAATTCACATTGTGGCATTTTGGTTGGAATATCTCATATACAAGCTAGACTAATACTATATGAATTCCACCATACACTTTAATTCAATATTAACTCTACCTGTTGGCGCATGGCCCAACACTCTCGGCCGAGACAAAAAACCGCATACCCGAGGCGGTTGCAAACGAACTCAACCGGGTTCATCCGCCGGCCGTGAGAGGGCACTCATCGATTTTATTTATGAAATTAATATTCAGATGAAATCAGTCTTCGGCTACTTGCCGGGAAAGTCTTGGGGTGACAGCCGATTTTTTGAATTGCTCGTTTTGTTTTCGGTCAAATGACGCCAAATTTCCGAAATCTTCTTGTTATATGATAACACCTTCGCTTATAACCTGCATGACATGTTCAGTCAGTGAACCAAGTATAATAAAGTCATAATAAAGAATGGAAAACCCAAAAGTATTCTCGACTAAAAAAGAAATCAAAACACAGTGATTAAACTATGATCCCGCTGTGCCGATAACACTAAAACGTTGATAGCTTACAAATTAATATATTTTGAAACAATTTAGACATATTTATGGCAATGTTATTTAAACCCAGTCACGCTTGCGGAGCGAGTACACACATAAAAACCACAGTATAAGGTTTAATAACAATTCTGCTCGTCTCAGGCGGTATAGGCGGCGTAAATTTTGGACTTTACGTAACGCACGGACCGATCAAAGTCACATGTTTCGATTGAACTTGCCGACACAGTGAGGTACTTTTTAATTTGGGGTAGGAGCTAGTTATAATACATATAATACATGTACATTGTACATATAATACATTGTACATATAATACATTGTACATATGTACATTGTACATATAATAGCAATGAAAATTATTTTTATAATAATTATTATTTTAATAAAATTACTTTTATTCACTTTTATCTAACTAACAATTTATTTCACTAGCTGACCCATGCCCACTTCGTTGGGCTGTAAACATTATTACTTGTGATGAAATTATGAGTGTGGTTAGGTTAGTACTGAGTGCCATGATTTATTTCCTGACTGCCAAAAGGAGGGTTATATTTTCACTGCATATGTATGTAGGTATGTATTTGCATGTCGATTTGGCTATATTACCGGGTTTCAAATGAGTGAATGAAATGATTGTGATTGAATAAATTATGTTTATTTTAATTGTTCAAAACTTCTCTGTATACTATATTAGATGTAATTTTATTATTTGGTACTAAAATAAAGTGTTTTTCAGGAGTCCCAATCCGAGATACGGTCGCGGTTCCATACCTATGTCGTATTATCTCTTTAACCATTTATGCAGTAAAAAGGAAATTATATGCAGTAAAAGGGAAAAGTCCTTTGTTTTAAACACTTGAGATGATACATTTACTTATTTTGATAAGAATTCATAATTGTTGATAATATGACCAATGAACATGACCAAACGATTTAAATTATCTTTTTAATATAAAAAAACTACTTTTTATGACTGAAATATAGAAGTTAGACATATGCTGTCGCTGACTTTTTTGTAGGCATTATCAATCTCTACATCTTTTCTTTAGAACCCAACCTTATATCTCTCATCGTTAAGGCAGCGTTCGTAAGAAACGTTTTCATTCGACCGTTTTTCCTCCGACTTACTTTGCAAATCCGACTACCACGAAAAAGTCTTTTCATTTTTCGGATTAATATATCCTATGATATATGACAATATATCCTATAGCCGATGACACTCACAAATAACGTGGCTATCTATTGGTAAAAGAATTTTCAAAATCGGTTCAGTATATCCAGAGATTAATCCCTACAACCTCACAAACTCACAAACTCACAAACATAATACTAGTATAGATAAATGATGATAGGTGTACGTTTTATTGTGGATATAAGATCAATTTTATGATATCATAACAAATACCTTGTTTATGGAAACTGGAAGCAGAGTGATTGAATGGTGATTATGAGCGTTGGATGAACATACCTGAAACAAAAAGAAAAAAATATTATCAAGGTTATTTCCTTTGAAATCACACAGTGAAGAGTCAATTTGCATATACATATGTACGTAACTACATGCACAGTATACGGCAAATATTGTTATCATTGGCAGTGTCAAAGAAAGAATATTTTCTAAAGTATTCTCAGAATAATGATCAAACACAATTTCTGTTTATATTCTTTCCTATTTTAGTTTCCTGTAAGTATATGCTATTAACAGTTGCTAAGTTTAATAAAATAAAAATAAGTTTTTCCATTTAATTGGTTTGTTAGTTAGATATTTATTCAGGTATTTTTTTCTCAATTAAATCTGCAAGTTGTTATAATTTAAATATCATCCACAACCCCGGAAACAGGATAGGTTGACTTATATATTCAGACATCTTTACAAATGAAAAAGATCTTTATAAAAGATATAATTTAATTTTAATTGTTTAGTGTATAAGTTTCTACAATCTTTTTTGAAAAATAAACCAAACTGAACTGAACTTACTCAACAAGGTTTACAAAACTGAGATTTACAACTAAATATACAACAATGTATTGACATATTGTTATTAAATAAAAAGCTGGAGCTATAAAGTTTACTATATATATATTTATAGATATATATATATATATATATATATATATATATATATATATATATATATATATATATATATATATATATATATATATATATATATATATATATATATATATATATATATATATATATATATATATATATATATATATATATATATATATATATATATATATATATATATATATATTACTAGCTGACTCGTGCCCACTTCGTTGGGCGGTAATACTTTTTACTTGTGATGAAATTATGATTGTGATTCGGTTAGTACTGAGTGTTATGATTTATTTCCTTACTGCCAAAAGAAGGGTTATATTTTTACTGCATATGAATGTATGTATTTGCATGCCAATTTGACTATATTGCCGTTATTTGTGAGTGTCTTCTTGTGAGTGTCTTATTTGTGAGTGTCTTATCTCTTTAACCATTTATGCAGTAAAAGGGAACTGATATGCGGTAAAAGGGAAAAGACTTTTGTTTTGAACACTTGAGACGATAAATTTACTTATTATGATACGAATTCATAATTGTTGATAATATGTCCAATAAACATGACCTAACGATTTAAATAATTTTTAATATGAAACACTGCTTTTTGTGACTTAAATATAAAATTTAGTTAGATATATGCTGTCGCTGACTTTTTTGTAGACATTACCAAGCTCTACAACTTTTCTCTAGAGCTCAATCATACATCATCGTTAAAGCAGCGTTCGTAAGAAACGTTTTCGTTCGACCGTTTTTTATCCGACTTACTTTGCAAAGCCGACTACCACGAAAAAGTCTTTTCATTTTTCGGATTAATATACAGCCTATGACATTCACAAATAACGTGGCTTCTATTGGTAAAAGAATTTTCAAAATCGGTTCAGTAGATACAGAGATTACTTCCTACAACCTCACAAACTTTACCTCTTTATAATATTATAGTATAGAGTATAGATAGTACAGATAAATAATGTGGACAACAGAAGCCAACACAGTTTAATGGTTAAGGAATATTGATAAATGCGTGTCCTCCCCCTTACGAAACGGTGAAACGGTGTATACCAAATCTATCGCGGACCACGGCATCCTTTGCCCGGCTGTTCACCCAGAAACGGCTGGCCGATGGTCGTTTCAAGAGCAGTCGCCGTAAGGTCCGCAACCACCCCCGTTCTATAGGAAACAGTACTGCTTCCAGACTCCCCCGACTGTTAGCCAGACTGCACAATCGATTAGCTTACGCCGCACGGTGCGCAGACCATCCAGGAGCGCCAGAAGGTTGATTCCTAGGGGAAACAAGCCTTAAGGCCAGAGTCCTGCCCGGGCTCGCACTTCATGCGTGGAGGTCGCCGGATGGGTGTTGACCCGTGAGTGTGACCAACCCTGAACAGAATGGGTCTCCGTGGCCAACTCAGCAAGGGCACATTAGCTCCCAATGTGAACACCAGAAATTATTGCAGTTTAAAAGCTTGAAAATATACAAAAATGCCAATTAGTACTGACATTGCATGGCGGTTGTAATGTGATGGCCACCCACTGTAATACCTTTTGCTTTGCACTGGGACTGTTGTATACGTTTCTTTACATTTCATCTACCGTGTGAAAGCATCATAAGGTCAGCGTCAGATACATCCTATTACGAATCCGACGTGTAGCCTCAGGCTGTCCTGTCTTCTCTTTTCTAAGACGCGACGGCTTCCAGTCGCTCGCTGACAGGCGGCTGTCGCGCGGCCATACACCAGGAACCGCGCGACTAAAAAGCTAATTTTTCTCCGTCGACCAGCGGCAATGGTGATTGATGGCACAGCGCGACCGCCGCCGAGCTACTTTGATTTATTTATGAGTAATACAAGAGATACAATAACAAAGATGCAGTGAGCGTGTACAACGAACCGCTGTTTACCTGCCTTTATCGTTCACTACCGAACTCGAACACTGCTTCCACTTATTAATTTATATCAAAATCCTTCACGTCAATAACACGAAGGGGTTGAGAGGTAGGTATGAACATCGATGCCCGATATATCAGAAACATCGATGGTTAGAGATCGATGTTATTTTTTTTTTAGATCGAATGTGCCTAATCGTTGTATTGGCACCATCAATGTTGTCATGGATATTATATATTTATATATTATATATGGGGGCCATCTGAAAGGGCAACGGCCGGATCTGTCCGACTAGATTTCCTATTTTTAATGTAGATATAATTACTTTTTTTTAATTGTTTTTGTTTTTTTTTTATTATGATGAATTATACATAATATACATGTGTTTATATCTATTATTGATTTTATAAGAAGAAAACTTATAGAGTTTGCCAGCAAAATGAGTCCAACAAAAGATATTTTTTAAAGGAATATCGATGTTTCGTTGATGTAAATATCGATGATATTAAAACGATATTTTCGACCATCGATATTTTCGTTACGATCTTGGAATCGCTGGTGACATCGATATTTTTCCTTCGATAGGTGGAAAAAATAAATATAATATGATAATTTAATCCCGGATCGAAGGTTTTCCGAGCCGGGGCAAAAAATAAACCCCTCCCTCCCCTCGAGAAACTCACTAAACAAATATACTGGGTGGAATTTCATATGACCGGGAAAATAAGAACTCTTAAATTAACTGGCACTCTTTATTACCTATTTGCTACTCGTAATTACGTATTGATATACCAGTATTTCAAATTAAATACTTGCATAATCATGTAAATAATATTTAAATAATAAGAGCTATGATTTAAACATTCGTTTGTTATTATTTTATATATTTTTAACAAGAATGGGTACCATATAGGTGTGTTCGCGACATATATACTGCGACGCCATACTGTTATATCACGAACGCTGACATATTGAACATAATAAAAGATTAATGACTATTTGGAACTATGGGTGTCATCTACACGCTGCGTCTCGAAGTAAAATCTTAACTGCTAAATCGTAGAACCTAGTTGAGCACTTGGAGGTGTCAGCTACAACGGGCGAACCCGTAACTCCAGGATTTTTTAACGATATTGATTGTTCTGCCTCCCGTAAAAAGAGCGTAGAAGACTTAATGTCGAAACGGTGCACTGTCTAGTTACGCCACTCGCCTGTAAGAACCGAACGCCTTTCCGGGTTTGCAACCGGCGGACGGCCTCGCGCCCTTACTACTTGTTTCAGTCGGCCTCCCGACTGGTTACTGGTTGCGCGGTCTACTAGATTCGGTATCTACCGAATCTATCGCGGACCACGGCGTCCGTTGCCCGCCTACCACTCGGAATAGGGTGGCCGAATCGGTGGTTTCAAGAGCGGTTGCCGTAAGGTTAACAACCACCCCTGATCTATAGGAAACAAAGCCGTTTCTAGACGACCCCAGCTATCTGTGTCTAAGCGATTGGCTAACGCCGCACGGTGCGGAAACCGTCCAGGAGCGCCCGAACTAAGATCCCCAGGGAAACTGGCCCGCAGGCACATAGTCCTACCCGGGCTCGCACTTCTGCTTGGAGGTTACCGGATGCGTGTTGACCTGTGAGTTCGGCCGACAATTACACATGAGTCATAATAGCTTTCTTGCACTGGACCCATTAGCTCCCTAATGGGCCAGTTGAGCAATCTAATAAGCTATATATTCAATTATAATATCTATACCTCGACACATCTGCTATTTTTCTCCGGCCCAAGCTTGTTTCGGATTCGGCCAAATTTACTTCAAAGAAAGTAATGCAAATCCTCTCGTTTTTGTCTTTGCAGTCAAACTAGGTGGAGATCTTGGCCGCATTCCGAAAACTTCCCAGATATTACGGCCTAATAAAAATATATCATATTTATTATGAATTTACAACCACAGCGCATTGATGCGGCGTGGCCATATTGGCGCCGATCGAAAGTCAATTTAAATGCAATAAGGCGACTCGCATGGAATATCAGTTTATCATCCAGCGCTGGCAGCGATGGAGATTCTCAAACAGTTTACGACTGCATATCACGCCTTTAAACATAGAGGGTTGATTACACGCGTCCTTATTGCGCGTAAGATGTCTAATAAAACACACAGGTTTATAACCGATGGAAAAATCAGCACTTGTTTGGAAATCATCTTTGTCGGTTTTAAACCCTGTATTGATTAACGTATTACCCGTATTACGCATAACCCGTATTACGTATAACGTATAACCCGTTGATACATTTTCTCTGTTCCACTGTATGGCGTAGAAGTATGGACTCTCACTCAAAACACGGCGAAAAAGTTGAAGTCTTTCGAAATGTGCACTAATATTGAAGTATTGAGCCTACTTAAGAAGAAGATGGAACTTCTGAACACCATCAAACACAGGAAGATGTCGTACTCCGGTCACGTCATGCGAAATGACAAAAACAAATTGTTAAGCCTCATTATCCAAAGCAAGATCGATGGGAAGAGAAGCGTTGGCAGGACGCGGCATTCGTGGCTAAGAAATCTTCGGGACTGGTTTGGCTGCAGTACCACCTCGCTGTTTAGAGCAACAGCATCTAAAGTGAAGATAGCTATGATGTTGTCCAACCCCCAAAAGAAGTGGAAATCGAAGAAGAATATTGATTAACGTAGTAGACGGAGGTAGAGCTGAAAGTACGTTTGCGAAAATCTGTTAATTAACCTTTTTATACCGCATTCACATATTCTCCGAACAAGCCCAATGTCCTCCAACGAAGTCTGTGAAAGCACCTACATAATTTGTGTACGTATCTCTCTCCATGAATTGAGTTTCGCTAAATTTCGAGTAGTAACATCCTTCCTATTTTAGTCGTTTTGGCCTTCAATCATTCTGGACTACAGATACATTTTAGCCTTCATGCCGTTTTGGCCTTCATTTAGAACTCATACATTTTAATTTACCGGCCTACCAACCGACGACGAGTTAAAGTATTTTGAAAGCGCTAAAAATACGAGATGAAGACGGATATATGCATATATTTTCACCCCCCCCCCTCCCTCCCCCCCCCCCCCCCCCGAGACAACTAAGAAATTCAGACTGACATTTCCAGACTGAAGTCCTTCTGTGTCTGTATATTCCTGCATGATTGCGCCCAAACGCTTAATCTGATTGACCTGAAATGGGGCATGCAGCCATCATTTGGTCATCGCAAGAGTTGAAAAGATTGTGGTTGAAATCGGTCCACCAGAGGGCGCACTAATCATACTTCAATGTCGAAATATTGGAATTAGAAACCTAAACACAGATGCCTTGTTGGGCCGAAATTACATACTGATATTTTTGTTAAAATATGTCATAGTGCCAGAAATAATGTTTAAAATCCAACCTACAACTAGAGTTCTCAACTACAACGGGCGAACCCGTCACCTCAGGAAGTTTTAACGATTAGTTGTTCTATCTCTCTGGAGTGAGCGCAGAAGACTAAGACAAAACAGTCCACCGTCAAGCCCTGCCATAACCCAGTAAGAGGCTAACGCCTTAACCGCGAGATAGCCAGGAGTGTTACCCAGCGGGCTTACACTCACGCCCATACTTCCAATTGCGACCAGATTACTCCAGTCTCTCGATTGGTTTCGAGTTCGAGGTCGCTTGCGCGGTCCTCTCCCTTACGAAGCGGTGAAACGGTGTATACCGAATCTATCGCGGACCACGGCATCCTTTGCCCGGTTGTTCACCCAGGAACGGCTAGCCGATGGTCGTTTCAAGAGCAGTCGCCGTAAGGTCCGCAACCACCCCCGCTCTATAGAAACAGTACTGCTTCCAGACTCCCCCGACTGTTAGTCACGGGGAGCTAACGGGCCCATGATGAGGTGGCCACGATGACCCATGTGTTCAGGGTCGGTCACACTCACGGGTCAACACCCATCCGATGGCCTCCACGCATGGGGTGCGAACCTGGGTAGGACACTGGGTCAACCAGTCTCCCCTGGGAATCAAACCTCTGGCGCTCCTGGACGGTCTGCGCACCGAGCGGCGCAAGCCAATCGATTGTGCTCTCCGACTAACAGTCGGGGGAGTCTGGGAACTGTATTGTTTCCTATAGAGCGGGGGTGGTTGCCTACCTTACGGCGACTGCTCTTGAAATGACCATTGGCCATCCGATCCCGACTCAGAGTCGGGCAAAGGACGCCTTGGTCCGCGTTAGATTCGGTGTACACCGTATCACCGCTTCGTAAGGGAGAGGACCGCGCAAGCGACCTCGAACTCGGAACCAATCGAGAGACCGGAGAAATCTGGTCACAATTGGAAGCAAGGGCGCGAGTGTCGGCCCGCCAGGTAACATTACTGGCTATCTCGCGGTAAAGGCGTTGGTCTCTTGCGGGTTGTGGCGTAGCTAGACGTCGGATTTGTAATGTCCAAAGTCTTCTACGCTCACTGCACGGTCGATAGAACGATGAATCGTTAAAACGTCCTGCGGTGACGGGTTCGCCCGTTGTGGTTGACATCTCAATATGTTAGTCACGGTGCAAAATCGATTGGCTTACGCCGCACGGTGCGCTGACCGTCCGAGAGCGCCAGAAGGTTGATTCCTAGGGGAAACTAGCTCTAAGGCCAGAGTCCTACCCGGGCTCGCACTTCATGCGTGGAGGCCGCCGGATGTGTGTTGACCCGTGAGTGTGACCAACCCTGAACAGAATGGGTCTCCGTGGCCAACTCAGCAAGGGCCAATTAGCTCCCCATCCATAGCTCTCAATCCAACATACAGTAATTCAATAGTAAGGCTCTTTAAAACGGCGACGCTTGCGATGCATGGCTCGTTTGAAATTTGAATTCGAAGGCTCACGACGACCCGCGTTTGCAATTTGATTTTTAAATTGAATGAGATGCCGCGCGTTCGAAATTCAAATTTTCGTTGCGTTGCGTCGCATATTAACAGGAATTTCCCTAACTGCTCATTGAATTTCTTCATGATATGAATATTTAGATGAAATGAGCACCTGGCTACTTTACGGGCAAGTCTTGGGGTGACATACACGATTTAAAAAAAATGGTACACAGGTTTCAATGCGTAATAATTACGCGCTTTAATGTTTAAATAGACTAACAGATTGCATTTAAATATCTGCGTTATATTTCTGTGATGTAATCAGCCTGTATAAATACCCTGATGGCATTAATAATTGAATATCCATAATTTTATTATTAGTAATCTTATTCAGTTTTATAATCACTAGTTTTATAATCATTACATTAGTTTTATATAATCACTCAGTCCTTCATAAAAAACAGCAATTTTCAATGTTATTATAGACAGATTAATTGCTATTAGTGTCACCGGCCAATACTATCAGTGACACCTACATCTCGCCGGCGCAGAAAGGTTGCCAAAACGTACTAAAGCACTGAGCAATCGAATACCCTATATAATTAATGGTAATATGTAAATGAATGGTGATTTCATCACTTATTATTTAAAATTTATATAAAAGTAGATATATATTTGTATTTCACAGGAAATCCATATCCGGTTTTATATTTTAGAATGTACGATTTAAAATGTTGTAATCTTGTTTACTATGTAAGAATACATATACTCTGTGTTTACCATTATTTTATTTTTGAAATAATATAAGTAAAAATAAATAATGTAAATAGATTGAATTTTAATATATTTACATTATTAATCGTTATTTATATTATTATTATACCAATATTAACATTATTTATTTATCTACTTTTTTTTGTCTTTTTGTTTACCATTACCGTATTAAATAAAATAACCTTAAACAGCGTTGTTCCCTGTTAAGGTTATTTTATGCAGCCGATTTTCTAAACGCTGTATCAGATTTAGGAAAATGAGGAAAAAGCACCGAATATAGCGATAGTCGGTGCTCTTAGGAGCTTTATATCAGATATTATTGGTGGAAGGAGGGGCAAGAGTCGGTATGCCGATTAGGAAAGTGGGGGTGGGGCAGTCCCATACGATATCGTATCAGGTAGGTACATTGGAGCAATAGTACAGAAGATATTAATATTATGTGCGCGTCGGAATATAGATTATTATTATCAGGTATATAACAGATTACTATTGCGATACGATTAATGGATGATTATTGGTGTTTTCCGGATTAATCGGAATCGTCGATTGTTGCCTCGAGCATTTAAGAATTACTGATTATTTAAGCAACAGAATAAACAGTCTAAAATAACAAAGTTATAGGTTAGGTTATAAATTGGCTGCTAAATAAATCTAGAAGGACTGCGAGGCATTATTAAAATCTCTTGAATGAACATATTTCTATTTATTTCTATTTATATATAGTATGCAAATTTACGGCTATATTGTATTGTAATGTAGTACATTCTTAATTAACTTCTATATTATATAAAAAGCGGTATAGCAAATTGTCTATTATTATATTATATGTATGTACTTATTTATAATATTTTTTATAGTACACTTTTAATATAAATCCATATAAAGTTTATGCGATTATCGTATCTATGTATGTATTAAACTAGTATGTAAGAATATTTATTTATGAATATTTTGGACTAAAATACCTTCTGTTTAATTTGGTCTCTTCAAGATTTTAAATTTTAGATAAAGTAACTACCTCTATCCTTGTAATTATTAAATTTAAATGCCATTGCATTATAAAGTTTTTAAAAAAATATTTAAAAAAAATAATAAAATGAAAACCTAAGCGCGGATATATTATACCCTTTCGGCAGACAATATACAATTTATGCTGGTACCACCCTCGATACAGGTTATTCCTAGTGAGGTGGTAAACAACAAACTATCATATCTGAATCTCTTTCCGAGTTAGGAAGTTAAATCTTATAACAAATCTAAATCCCAAACACACATAGTAAACAAATCCCAAGTCTCATCTAAACTACTAGGCGATGGCATCTGAAGTGCTTGCGAAAAAAAATATTTAGGCGGCAGAGGGATGAGGAGGCTTTATCGAATATTGCATGGAACAATTCTCAAGACTACATACATAAATACTTATTTAAAGGCGAAACTGACTCGGCAATATTTCCGTATAAATAGCCATTAACCTACCGAGAAAATTGCACAAATATATTTGTCCTTCCAATTGGTAAAGGAAAGGCTAACTAGCCATTCAGATAAAATGAATCTTTTATCTAAAAATCAATTCGGCTTTCGGAACGGTGTCGGTACGGGTGAGGCTATCCTTGAGGTTACTAAAAGCATAACGAATGCATTGGATTCAAAAAAGAAATGCATTGCGGTATTTTTAGATCTAGCGAAGGCTTTTGATACTATATCCCATAAAATACTTTGTAACAGATTAAAGGGTTATTGTATCAATGGCCTCGCATTGAATTGGTTTTCCGATTATTTAAAAAACAGAACACAAACTGTTAACTCAACGGTGTTCGAAGTGTATCCCTGCCACTAACTTTTGGCGTTCCTCAAGGTAGCGTGCTCGGACCAATACTGTTCACTATGTACATAAATCCGCTTTGCGAGCTTGGTTTTGGTAGAACAATAGCGTATGCTGATGACACGGTGTTAGTAATTTCCGGTTCTAGTTGGGAAAAGGTATATAATCGTACTATTATCGCGATGGCTTCAATTAAAACCTGGTTAGACCTAAACCTACTTACGTTAAATGTTGGCAAAACAAAATACATCCCATTTAGCATCGATGTAAGAGGCCAGCCGGATGATCACCATCATCTTATCATTCACGACTGCAAGAGAGATGCCACGTGTCGTTGTCAGCCAATCGGACCAGTCGGAGAGATAAAATATCTCGGAATAATTATAGATAGACACCTACGGTGGGAATTACATACCGAATGTCTAGTGAAAATACTAAGGAAATTGATTTATATATTTATTCAATTGCGAGATAATCTGGGCCTGCCCTATTTAAAAAAAATATATTACGCTATATGCCAATCCATAATGATATACGGTATACTTGGATGGGGAGCTTGCGGAAAAACCATCCTCCAGAAAGTGAAAGTTGTCCAAAAGGCAATAATTAGAATCATGTTAAGGAAGCCTAGGCGTTACCCTTCTGACGACCTGTATGTTGAGGCACAATTGCTTGATTTGAGGCAGTTGTATTGCCTGAAATCAATACTTCATCTTAAAAACAACAATGAAGACGAATATTGTGTTTCTCCGAAAAACAGGTCAGGTCGTTATAAGGGAAACTTTGAAGTGCCGAAACGTCTAACGTCTTTTGGACGTCATTACAGCTTTCTTGCTCCAAGAATGGTTAATATCATGAGTAAATAGAACATATTGGAAATTAGCAGCAACCAACAAAAATATCACCTTACATTATGGTTAATAAACCTTGATAGGAGAGACGGAGAAAACATTCATTACAATTATAAAATAAATAAATATTCTATATATTTTATATACCTATTTTTACTAATTGTTATATATTATTAGTTATTATTATACATGATTATTTATTATTGCTATTATATTTTAATATTATTATATTATTTAGTATTATACATTATTATTTAGTATTACTTGTTTATAGTTCTAATATTATTTTTGGTGTAGTGAGAATTTCATTTTAACAAATTTAACAATTTTCATTTTAACAATATGATTCAAGTTTTTTATTTTTATTTTGGAAGTTATGTAGTTTATTATCATTTGTATTGGTGTTCTCCTTAGAACAGACTCTGCCTAGTTAGGAGAAACACAAGCTATGTTAAGCGCTAACGGTGTAATTTTTTGTGGACCAATAAATAAAATAAAAAGTAATAAAAATAATTAAGTTTAGTGGGATCTGAGAGAACAGCTGGACTTACCGAGAGTGATTCAAAAATAGACTTTTCACCTGATAGCTAAATTGGAATTATTTTAAATTATTATGTACATTAGATTTTCTATTTGTCTCTAAAATATGGAACACGTTCAAACTAGTAACATGAAAAAAACTACCTGTTACTTACAGTAGCATGTACATATATATTAGCATGTACATATATATTACAGTAGCATGTACCTACATATACATTATTACACAAATTCGCCAATTATATACGAATGTAATGTAATGAAGTGTAATCAAAAATTCTATTGGTAACTTTAACTGCATGTCTTGCTCTTTAACAAGTACCTAATAAAACTAGAATGAACGAAGTGCATTATATTTGCAAACATACTGTCAATCGTTGTCAGCTGTTGCTCTGCGGGTAGGTGGCCTACTGCCGGTGTTGCTATGCATATTATATAGCGGTGGAGCGCGGGCGGCGCGAGCAAAGGTGGATTTTGAAATTTCGCCGTACACTGTTTGAAGTTTTCGTCTTTATTTAAGTTCGGGGTTATTGTTTTTGTTGATTGAATAAAAATTTTGTTTGGAAAGCGCAATGACGTTTTGAAATTCTTCGAACCATAACAAAGAAAACTCGGAAACTGAGCAATTTTATAGTACGTCAAGGGTACGGGAGAGATCGAATAATAAGATGCTAATCAAATTCAATATACAAATGATCTTTTACAAAAGTGTCACCAAAAAAATGTAAAACAAAGTTTTTGGAGTAAATACAGAAACGAAAAAGATATTTAATCTACGTAAGGTATGTATGGATCTTATATAAATGATGTGCCTCGAGGTAAAATACAGGTTGATTTATTTTAGATGCAAAATATTCCAAAGAAAACTTCATAGATATGGTTAGGCAAATCCCGACTTTATTGTAGTTTATTTTAAAATCTCCAGAAATCCGCCACAAAGTGTTCTAAATATTTTTCATAAAATTTTAGTAAGACATGGTTTGGGAATTATTATTAATTTTGTAACTACGAGTATTTAACACGTTAGCAAGAAGGAAAATAATGTTTTTAAAATGCGAATAACCTTTTGAATTTTATCAGTTTATAAGTAAATGAGAACCTCCTGTTTAATTTGCTGTAAATTATTACACAGCTATTTTCCAAAAAAAATAAATAAAAAAACAAAAAATAATTATCGATATTGTTTGTCTCGGATTTATTTGTTAAAGAGTTTGCTAAAACAATAATAATTCATAAAGCACGTCTCCATTTTTTTTTTCAATTAAAATTGTATTTCGAACATTTTGTGGCAGTGCATCTTGAAATGTTCAGTAAACGCCTATTATATTTATATTTACGTCGTGTCCAATTGATGGCTAAAAACCACTCTTAGACGTGTCAACATATTTGTGTTAAGAAGTAAGTCTCGTTACTACACTAATGTTAACTTAACATGCATAGATTGTGAAGAATTTAGCTATTAGATTGAAAAAAAAATGTATCTAAGAAACTTAGGAGTCTACTAAAAGTTATTGATCGTAAAATCTTATTTCATAATAAAAATAAAGGCTTATTAATAAGAATAGTAAATAATTCGAATGGGTACCAACTAAACGTTACTTGGGCCATTTGACAGATATGCGCATAACCGTTTCGGCCGGCCCCCAATATATATTATATACAGGTGAGTTTTTAATTAGTGACATACTTGAAATGGGTGAAGTAGTACGAGCAAATAGGCAACTTTTAACAACAAATTTGAGAATCGATCAGCTGTTTTAATTGACCTTGCTATTGGATGAAGGTCGTTGAACTCGGCGTCATTGAATGACGTTCAATAACATAATAATTGTGAAGCTAGGTTACAGCTAGGTGGCGCTGCACTGTTATTATTGATAGATGTATTTTGAATATTTGGGACATTTACCGACACTTATTGAACCAATAGATTAAAATTAAAATGGAGTAGACATTACAAATAAGACAGAGCCTAAAATGTACCTAATAGGTGAAAACAGTTTTTTAAATTCTATTTTACTTATATATTGACTAGGTAACAAGAGAGCATTCATGAAAAAACAATATTGTTAGTATTTATTTACAAAATAGATCAAAAAGTTGTGGCGCAGTTTTTTGCGCGCGAAGGCCAGCTTTCGACCGGTTTAGCACTGATACTATATGTACGGGTAACCATGTCTCTGAAATTTTATGTGAGATGTTATATCCGAATATCCGTCACCCCTTAAATATTATGGATCCAAAATGAAGCATCATGTATATAGGAGTGCCTCCAGCAGGCTGCGTCCGCGCACATTATGTTACCAATTAGGCGGCCGCGCAGCGGGAATTCTTCCGCGGCAGAGTGGTGTTTGGATTGGAAGTTGGTAGTGAGTGGGCCGTTTTTTCCAGCCCCGCAGGCGCAGGTCGCAGGTAGGTACAAATTGCCGGAAGGGTATTCGCGGGTAGACACACACAAAAACCATTCCACTCTCTCGGAGCGGTGAGACAATACGATTCTCCCAGAGAGAGAATACAAAGGTGATATTAATGATTGGGCTTGTTGCATGAGTCTGAAGATCCACATACAGGAAAGATTGAGGTCTTTGATATGTGTTTTATTTGTTTTTTATTTTTTTTGTGTGAATTTTCTAAGGTCTTTATGATATGAGCCTTGTAACACTGCGACTATTGCTGATCTATTGTTTTCGCCACCTGCTATAGATCTACGCTAAGCCTTGTGTTATTTAAAAACCGCAACAGGCTTTTGGCGCCAGATTGTTTTACATGTTGGAGGTAATGACCACCCAAGTGGGTGTATGTATCTTTTACGCATCGGCGGGCCACACTCGCACATGAGGTGCAGGGGAGTTTCCTCTGCCCCTTGGCAGAACCTGCACATTTTCGCGTCCCGGTACTTGAGGTAATACATGTGTTTGTTCAGGCCACAATGCCCCGTGAGCGCCCTCACCAGTATGCGTAGATTGTTTCTATTTAGCGATAATGCCTTACGGGTAGTCTTACGGTCGTAAGCCTTAATTAGCGTGGAATATGAAATGAACTGTCGTCGATTTTCCCGCACCAAAACTACCTGTCGAACTTATAGACGCCCGAATAAGTTGGAACACATCTCGTGCAGTGTTAGATTTTGGTGGGTACTTTTAATGCGGAAAAGTGACAACCGTTCATTTCACATTCCGCTCTGATGTACTGCTCTGTCTCGATCACATGAACTAATTTCCGATTTTAGTTTAAAAGAAACGCAATCGAGCTATTTGGTCGTTTTATTTGCCCACAGAACAGGTTCACTTTAATTAATTAAGTATAAATAACTTTTTTTTTTCTTATATTTGTATTTTAAATTTATTGTTAAACCGTTCTTATAAACATTTACATTAATTATTTACCAGTGAGAAAAAATATAGTGTAATTCGGCGGTTAAGTAACCCGACCAGGTTGCCACAAGCCTAGGAAATGGAAATATTTTCCTGAAAGTGTGGAGCTCGCCAAGACATGTGGCCGACGTGGCGGGTATCGAGCTAAATACCTCCAATCATGATGAACAGTACAACCTTATGACATCAAGGAGACAGCTGGACCTATCTGGATGAGGGAAACAAAAGGACAACCGATCCGGATGGAGAGTGATTAGAGAGGCGTATGCCCAACGGTGGGCGAATGCGCGCTGATGAAGAAGAAGAAGAAGAGAAAAAATATAGGCATAAGCAAACCCACTTTTAGATATAATATTTAGATTAAAGTATCGCTTATTTTTCCTCCTTGGGACATTACAAATAACATTTTTAAATAAGAGAATATTAATCGATTTTTGCAAACTATGAGTGCAATCTATCGTCGGGTTACGTAGTAAAATTTAAGCTGCCAAATCGTAGTACTGCATTTAGCAATCTAATACGCTAAATTAATGCCAAGACTAAACCTTTTAACCTAATGTTGAATTCAATGCTGCTTTATGTCATAAAGCAGAATGGAAATTGATATCTCTATTGAGATTCGCAACCTTACAATTCGATCGTAAATTACGTGTATCAATAGCGTGTACCAATCGTGCACGTTTTTAACTTCGTATATTGGCAACGGCTCTGATGTATAATTATTATTGTGGATATAATGATGAGAACCTGTCATATTTATTACTTAATTGCACGGTTTATGACTTCGCGTTAAAATAAGCATATTAAAGTTCTTGCGGGGAAGAGAGAGTATTTTATTTTTCACTTAAATTACACGTTTTACGCTGATTTCGAGAGAAAGTGTTGAAGGGTTCAGCTTTCGAGTGAGCTTTATTTAGTTTATAAATAGGATGAAAACGAAATTGCAGCACCCGACGTTTCGGCGATGTTGCAACCGCGTCGCCCAGGATAGACTAGCTTGGGTAGAATACCCTGGACAACGGCGGTTGCAACATCGTCCAAACATCGGGTGCTACAAATTTTACGCGGTAAATTCGTTTTTAATCTTATTATAACGTCAAACAACGGCGATAGTCTTCAATTTTAACAGCTTTTATTTACCTTGCAATGTTTGTCAGTATGTTTGTTTAGGTCAAATTTTGCAAGCAGAATTAGAACCACTTCCTCTTATCCTATGAAGTTGAAATTTTACATATTGGTGCAGTTCCGATGACAATGCATTTTTATGGTAGGCATGACCTGATGTTGGACCTAGGAATGGCTCGCGACGAGGGGACTCCTTAACGGTCAACATCACAGTATCGAAATATGTTATATGCATTCAATTATGATAGCCCGTTCTAATTTTCACTTTGGCATTGCTGCTGCGCCCAGGGTTGGCTCCCGTCGAGAGGACTTCTAAACGGTTAACACAGTCACGAAATTTTGTATACGCATTCAATTATGATAGCCCGTTCTAATTTTCACTACGACATTGCTGCTGCGCCCAGGGTTGGCTCCCGACGAGGGGACTCATCAACGATCAACAGCAGAGACACGAAATTGTGTATTCGCATTCAATTATGATAGCCTGTTCTAAGTTTCACTATGATATGGCTGCTGCCACCAAGGTTGGCTCAGGACAGAGCATTTTAATAAAAGCTTGTTTATAAAAATGTGTTTTTACTATTAACTCATTTATTTAGTTTGTTTTGTGTTATGGGATTTCGTACTCGATTTCGGTAATACTAGATAGAGGTTTATGCCGCTTTCGATAGTCTGTTTTACAAATTTTACGAATATTATTATGTTAACTTTATCTTTTCGTTGTTGTTTTCAGAAATATCGTGAAATATTCTGGTACAGATTGCACAGATACATGTGCAATCAAAGTCTACCCTGGACAACAGCTGTTGCAACAACGCCGAAACATCGGGCGCTACAAACTTCACGCGGCATATTCATTATTGTTCTATTTATCATCTTACTTTATTCTGATGTTTTATCTTTCACAAAATATTACTATTGATCGTTGAAATAAATGATGACAAGATTGTTCGTTGATTATCTCGTCCATCTCAAAGGATCGATATACAATACCACAGATTAATAGAGAATAATTACAACAGATACGGCACGAAATGGAATTTATCCGATTGACGTTTTTAAATATTGTTAAAAACTATTTATCATAACCCTTTCAGGGCGTATAAAATATAACATATTTTTAATAGATATTCAAATAAGTCTTATAATATTATAAAAAATATTATTCCAATTAAAATTTAATACGGTGATATTACCCAAATAAAAAAAACAAACAAAGAGAAATTCAAAATTAACAAGACGCACAAAAGTTACAAAAATATGTATGAACACTCTTCTTTAACTAACTGAAATAAAAAATAATAATCATCAAATAAATGAAATTTAAATAATCAAAAATAATCACCAAAACCATGAAAATAGAAAAAAATAACTAATTATAAATGTCTCCCTTATGTCGCTTTTTTTTCATTTATTCACGTTTCAACAAAACTGGGGTGAAAATTATGTTTAAATTTTTTTTTGTTTTGGACTTTGGTTATCGGGAAAAAACATATTTAATGTACCTTTAGGATATTCAATATTCTAATCTCAGTATTAAAGGAGTAAATCTAAAAAGTTGTAGATGATTGTAAATTCAGTTTTTTATTTAAAATGAGTCTCAAGTATGGAAAACTCTGCGACTCCCGAGCAAAGTGTACTCTTACATTGTAAGGTCCCGGGAGGTTTCGATTCCCGGTTGGGTCATTATTTTCCGTTAGGATAAACAGAAATGCATTTCAATCATACACTAACACACGTATTAAATGCACACATGCATATAAACACGTCGTAGTAAGGTTGGTTATAAGAGATTGTAATAAGAGATTGTAATAATAAACCTGCCCATTGTGAAATTTCACAATAAAGAGTAGAAGAAACAAACAAGCATACAAAAAAACTTTTTTTGACAGTGATTGATTACCCTTTGATAGTGATTGATTACCCTTTGAAAACGGTCCAGTAGGTACAAACTGTGTAAATAATCAAAATAGTATTTTTATACAAAAATAAACGGTGATTATTTCTGTTAATTATCGGAGGATCCTTACAGGGGTAGGAATCCTTTACATCGCTGCGTCAACAAGATGATGCTACAAGATACAACAAGACGCTGTGTAATATATGTCTATTAATACGATATACGTCTATTAATATGATATATACCTAATATGTCTGTTGATATGATATTTAATGAAATAAATCCCAACACAGGCGTCAAATCAAGATCTATAAATCCCAATCCATCACCCCAACACAGGCGTATACCTAGTGGGGTGATGTAATCCTGACAAGTTAATGCCCTTTCGCGATTTTCAACATATGTATTCTTTTAAAATGTGTTAAAAAAATGTTATGTAACTTTTTTAAGTTCAAAATTCATTCATTAAAAAAATGTGTTTTTATTTCCATTTTATATTTTTTAATGATTACTGAGGGGGTAAATTTGATATATGTCTGTTAATATGATATATGTCTATTAATATGGTATATTATGTATAATTATTAGATATAATAATATGTCATGATGACGCTGGTAAGTACGATATCTCGATTGCATGCGTTTCTTGCCATATAATTTCGTCCTACATCTTCCTTTCAAATGCATCGCTTATCTGGTTTATGATAAATAGCATTTCTTCCATAATCTGTGGGAAGCCTCTGCTTCAGACGAGCGAAACACGGCGGCCGTAAAATGTTAACGCCGTTAAAAAACCGCGTACAAAAAAGCCGCCATTTTAATGGTGGCGGGTATTCGGATTCATCGCACACGCGATTCGTGGCCGGCGGCTAGAGGGCGCTAGTCGCGGTCGCGCCAAATATCAGTCCGCGAAACAAGATGGCCGCCTCGCAGTTGCATTTCGCAATTATGTATGTAGATTTGAGCAGTTATATTTGTCAAGTATATCATTCGACGGACTCGCTAGTAGTACCTACCTGGTGACCCGTGGTGCGTGGGTGGCAGTAGTCGTCAGAAATTCCATCTTTTCTACTGGAGTCCTCTTTCTTCATTTTTATTGCTTGATCGATTTCAGCAGGAAGCATGTCGGGTTCTTGCTCAGTCAGAGGGATACCGATGCTAAGAGTTATCTTATGTCATATGTTAATACTTGAATATTTAGGCCCCATTAGGACCTCTTTCAAGTCACTAGGTTTCGTTATTCCCAACATAAAACATGTTTACAATGTAGGTAGACATTATACATACATTGCTTAATTTAATTGTGAGAAGTAGATTGGAAATGGATGCATTTATATGGAATCCGCATGAGTATCTTAATATCACTATGTTGGAAAAAAAACCAAAATGATTTCTTTCGTTTCGTATATTTTAAGCAATACACTATCCTTACTTATATCCTACTATTTTTATTAATAGATAATGGTGAGATAAAACAAGAAATGCTCACTATATCCTACGTTTTTAAGCTGATCCGGACAGAGTTGATAATCCTAGCTTGCTAGCGAAGTTTTGCCTCTTCGTTTCGGATAATAATATTAATAATATACTCTTTATTTGCACTTAATCACGATACAAAAAGGTGAGCTTATTGCCACATGGCAATGTCTTACAACTAACCTAATTACAGTGGTACAGACGCGCATTGTGGAAATAAAGATTATTACATTCGTCTGCATAATATACAGATCAGTAAAGGTATTTAAAACTAAGAATGCTCGAGGAGCATCGGGAGAGGAAGTGTAGAGAAAGGTAAAGACTGGTTACATATTAGAAAGGTAGTATTCTTTGAGGTGAGTCTTAAATGATGGTAAAGAAGGCGAGTTGCATATATTTGCTGGGAGATCGTTCCAGAGTCTTGCACCATGGACACAAAGAGCAGGAATAGAAGTCATTATTATGTGACCGAAGTACGAGACCGTGGGAATTTAATGTTTCAAAAGGCTCGCGGAGATAGGATGGTGTTGATTGGGAGAGTACACGGTAGAGGAGAGCAAGTATATGAAAGTTTCGATGAACGTACGAAGTATAATAGAGCTCGGTCACAATCTATTTGCGGAACCCGCCTCGCCAGCCAACCTAGGTCGGTGGAGACTGCTTACGCATGCCTTACGGCACATAAATGCGCTATGTTCGACAGCGTCAGACCTCGATATTTTTACAACAACCCCTTTCTTCAAAATGAGATCGACTATTTAATTATTTAGGTATTCTCTTTTGTTTTTTAATCTGTACGCCTGCCATGTACTTGCATATTTTAAGATTAATAAATACTTATGTAATAAGTTCTTATAATAATTTCGAACGTTCCTTCCCATATATGTTTTTATATTATATCTCAAGGGCGTGGTAATGACTGTAATGTTGATTTGTTTATGAAATAAATAATAACAAAAAGGAAGTAAAAATTGGGTGTTATCGTAAGCATGTGTATTTCGTAAGGTTAAATGAGTACTCGAATAATCGAAGCAAATAAAAATACTACCTCTTCTAGAGAGCCCAAAAATACTTTTTCTAGAGCCGCCATTTTTAAATAATATATCAAACAATTAATATCTCAAAAAACAATGGCGGCATGGTTATTGAATAAGGGTTACTGACTGCTAGCCTTCATAATTTCACTAGGCGAAATGTTGTAGAGAGAATCGATCACAGGTTTATAAATAGAGAGAAGAGAAGGGGTGATAAAATGATACGTTGTGGAACTCTGGGGTCTTGCGGTTTCGGTCTCATAGAAACGATTAGAAACGACCGTATTACCATATGAATATAATCTTAAAAGGACCATTATAAGTAAAAGAAATGCCATTTGCCAGTGTGGATAAACGACCGCATGTAAATCTCTGTCCCCCGCAAGGCCATGACGCTTATAATTCTATGTCAATTAAGTCCCTGCAGATGCGCCCGGTTGCCTTTTTAAATTATTCATAAACCGATAAACAAAAATGCATACTGCGATACGTACCCATGATAAACGCATGCGGCCTCACAAAGCGTTCCGATCAGCGATGGATGTTGTACCGTAAACTTAAGTGATACACGGTATATAATACGCCGTGCACTACTCCTATGTCACTCAAAGTTCCAACAGTAACACAAAAGTGGCACTTATCGAAAAAGGACAGATACAATTAAATATATTAAAAGGAATAAAAAACACAACCGCCGTTACAGAAAGTGAATTATTGTATACATAATCCTATTTTTTTACGTTTTTTTAAGAGCTTTCATATGGAAGACAGAGTCTTTAGTAAGTGCTTCAAGAGGTGACATTACATCAAATTGGACGTAAAAAGCAATATTTTCTGTTTTTTAAAAACAATATTTAAACTAGTAAATATATTAAAAATATTAAAAACACGACTGCCGTTACAGAAAGTGAACTATTGTATTTATAATTATTTTTATGCAATATTTGTGGTTTACATATATTTATCTATAAAGATACAGGTATATTTCTGGAATGTACTCAATCAGACCTTTCATTTGACACTAAACACGATATATTTATTTTAAGTTATTGACATTTGGACATTTGGGCATTTAGATAAATACTTACTTGCTATTTGGACAGTTACGATACCCTATGACACTTGGAACGATATAGCAATTCTAACATTACCACACACTTCTAAATCGGTTCAAGCGTTAAGAAGTTATGGTAAATAAAGAAACGGAAACGTACATAGATGAACCCTAAACACATTACACTCGTTTTTTGTTAGGCAGTCGTGTAAATAGACAAAACTTACAAACGTCAAACTCAATTTTCATTGTTATTTCGCTTTATAAGATGTAATCGAGTGATTTTACGTTTCAGGAAGTATGGTTACTTATGTAGTTTTAGAGACGGTTGATATAAGTGTAAGTGTTCTAGATTAAAGTGGCCAATCTAAACCTACTTCTACATCTAATATAGTTTAAAAGTAAAGAATTCCAAAATTCAAACAACGGGCTCCTTCGTCACTATGTAAGTGGCTTTTATGATTATTTTCTTCATATTCATGCCTCTAACGATTTTTTAAAATAACATACACAAAAAACTATGAAATATTTTTTAAATGTTTTATTTCTACCTATTTAACTTTTATTCATTGTAAATACCGCATTTAGATTAAGATAAAGCTTTCCGATTCACATGAAAAAACGGAGCGCTTACTTTTATTAAAGTAAGGGCATATCAAGCTTTTGATTTTAATTTTTGGGCTTACTAATATTAATCGCAGCTTCCTTATATAACCTTAAAAAAAAACAAATATTTCTGAGTTTACAATTTTATATTTTTTTCTAGTCATGTAGTTTTTAGAGGCAAGGCAGCATAAGCCGTAAGTTAATGAAATAATTAATTTTCCATTGTTATGTCGCTTAAATTAATATGTCATCGAGTGATTTCATAAATCAGGAAGGATGGCTGGCTTAGTTGAAGAGATGTTTGGTTGAAGGGTGAGTGTTTCTAGATTAAAATGTCCATTTAAACCTACGTCTCTGTTCTCAAGTAAGATACATCTAGAAAATCTCGTTTAACTGTCCTACCTTAACGAACGCACGTGATACTTTCGCTTCATTATCGTCTGAACGCAGCAAGCCGTATCACGTATGTTCAAGTACAAAAAATGAGAAAAAAGAATTAAAAACCCTAAACCCCTCAAAGCGTACATGATACGTCAAATTGTCCCGACTATTTCAAATAATAACAAAGGTCGTAAATGGGTCTATTGGGTAAAACAACTGGTATATTAAAAACAATTATTGTTATTAAGAAATCTAATGAAAAAGTCCAACGATTTTTTACCTACTTATAGAATAATAACCCAAAGGTAGGGCGGTTAAACGTAAAGCAATCCAAAATTCAAACAAGCGAGCTTTTTCGTCACTATATAGTGGGTTATTTTATTATTTTCTTCATAATCATCCATCTAACAAATCTCAAATAACCAAAAAATAAAAACTAGGTAGATTTTTTTTGGAGAAAATATAATTTAAAAGATTCTTAACAAGTATCATTTGACTAACTGTTTTTAGATAAAATCTTCAACTTCCTTATTTTAAGACTCAAAAATCAACACATCAAAAAAATAGTAAATCTTCAATTTCCTTATTTCAGGACTCAAAAATCAACACATAAAAAAATAGTAAATCTTCAATTTCCTTATTTCGAGACTCAAAAATCAACACATCAAAAAATTGTAAATCTTCAATTTCCTTATTTCAATACTCAAAAATCAACACATCAAAAAAAAATAATCTTCAATTTCCTTATTTCAAGACTCAAAAATCAAAACATTTCAAAAATTGTAACTCTTTAATTTCCTTATTTCAAGACTCAAAAATCAACACATCCAAAAATAGTAAATCTTCACTTTCCTTATTTCAAGACTCAAAAATCAACAGATCAAAAAATATTTCACAACAGAGGCACAGACGAATGTTTTAAAATATGATCTATAATCGATTAAATGGCAATACATTAGCATTAAAATAACATCCCAAAGGCTATGATAACGTCGCTCCTAAAAACTAATTTGATCATTTGGGCGTTCTCCAAAATTGAATTTTCCTTCCTAATTAATTGAGCTGCTGTGGTCAGATCGTAAATTGGCGGATCACGTCGTTTTGAGTTGTAATGTTATAACGGACGTCTGGAATTAGTTTAGAAGAAGATTTTAAAAAGCTGGTTTGGCAAATTAATATATACTACTAGAAAGTGGCTTTTTGTTATTGTCTCGTTCGAGTAGTGTTACCTTGGCCTTAGTATTTTAATAAATGTGACTAACAGTTGCATCCTTAGATTTTTTCCTCATTTGAGGGTGTCCCTACTTATTCTTATTCTTGACATAGTTTTATTCTTGGCACTTGAACAAGTTTCATCAATCAAACGAAGATTGACTGCACAGTGCACGGGCCTGTGGCATAGTAGTTAGGTCGCCTATCTCAAATTATAAGATTCCGGGTTATACTCCCGGCTAGATCACCAATTTCCTTTGGGATACAATAAACGAAATCGCAATAACAACACACACATTTATACACACGTGTTACACGTACACATACATATATACACTTCATAGTAGAGTTGGTTGTAAGAGATTGTCGTATAATAATAAACCCACTAATTGTGAAATTTCGCAATAAACAGTAGAAACAAACAACGAACAATACAAATATTTCGAAATCACACACTTATACACATGTTACACGCATATATATACATAAAATAAATTATAGTAGGGTTGGTTGTAAGAGATTGTCGTATGACAATATGCCCGCCTATTGTGAAATTTAACAATAAAGAGTAGAAAACAAAGAGTATTGTTTTCCATTGCAGAAGACAAGAAACTTGCAATAGACTGATACTATTAGACCCCCCTTGTAGGTTGCTTTTGCATTCGTTTTGCTTATTGCTTGCAATTAGGACTTAGGTCATCTTCTTTGGTATTCTGATCTCAAACACAATGATGATGATCATTGACATTAGGCTTGGCTATCAGTATTCTGACACCTTCATTTGGCTCTCTATTTGGAGCCTTTGCATATGATCCTGTATATACTTCTTGCCTACAGGTCCTGCAGCCGGGTCACACCATTTGCAGAATTCATGAAGGCCAGGTCTTGCATATCTCTGTGATTTCCTGTAATCCTCTCTCTTTTTATGAATAGCGCTGGGCAAGCACACATTACATATGTATATTCTTCGTTGCTTGTTTGTCGTTTGTTTCTACTATTTATTTTCAAATTTCACAATTTCACGACACTCGCTTACAATTAACCCTACTATGAAGTGTTTATATGTATGTGAGCGTGTAATAAGTATGTAAGTGTGTGTGTGTTGTTATTGCATTCGACCGACAGAATTGAAATGAAATTCCGTTTTATTCCAGTGGAAAATAGTGACCCAGGCGGGAATCGAACTCCGGAATCTCACAATGTAAGAACAACCTAACCTAACCTAACCAATATGCCACCGAGCCGTGTTGTCTCCTCGTATCAGGCCGTGTTGTGTCTCCTCCTCCATTCCTCAAACAGTTGCCTTATCCACGATGCTCAGTGTGTGCTCCCCTGTTATGTCGGCGACCGGAATCTCAAAGAAAATCTCAATATATTAATAATCGATTAAGCCGCTTAGTCTTGTTTAAAATGGCGGTCGGTGGCTGAGATGCGTTGTAATGCCTTGTGCTATCCTATGATCCGAAGCGATGCGAAGCGCAGCACGCACTCCGTGATGCCGCGGACACACAAGTTCAGACGTCGACAACCTTTTTGCATAACCCGTTATTTAAATGCAGAGATATAAATTGTTCATTATGTTTATAAATATGAACACGAGTGGACTTATCATCGCGAAGATCATCTCATACACTTACCCTATAAAAGACAATGGGTAACTTCGTACCCACTTGCGAAGTTTGTTGTAAGACTTGGCCACATATCTATACCAAACGATAGCTTATTACAAGTATAACATTTCATTTTATAGCAGGTACGCTGAGATGCATGGCTGATAAAAGTTATGGAGTACTAAAACTGCAAAATATTGCAAGTCAATGGGCTCGATTGCGTTTCATCGTGAATTAAACTCGGAAATTAGTTCAAGTGAACGAGACAGAGCAGTACATCAGAGCGGAATGTGAAATGAACGGTTGTCACTATTTCGCATTAAAACTACCCACCGTGGATAAAGCAGCTAAATCTAACACCGCACGAAATAAGTTCAAACTTATCCGGGCGTCTATAAGTTCGACAGGTGGCTTTGGTGCGAGAAAATCGACGATAGTTCATTTCATATTCCGTTCTAGCGTATTGCTCTTTCACGTTCGGTTGAACTAAGTTCCTTTTTAGTTCACGCAGAAACGCAATTGGGCCGAATAATTACATATTTTTTAGTAAATTGTCTTTTTTACTTCATTTTATTCAAACAATACAGTTGTTTATACAATTTATGGATATATGTATACAGAAAATAAATAGAAAATAACACAAAGTAGTAACCTGTATCCATATAAAGCATTCATAGTTAAAAAAACTGCATACACGGTACCGAGTGAGTACTTTTGTCTTAACCCGAAAGCTATAGCTGTAAATATAGATGAAAAATAAACAGCCAATAAAGAAGATAAATAAAGGTGGTCAGTATGCCGGTGTCAAATAAGATTTTGCGCCTGGGCCGTCGGCTTTATTTTGTATTATTTGGGGTTGTCCAAATAAGTTAATGGATAAAAAAGACAGAGATAGATACTCAGTGTATGGGTGGCAGGTAAGATTTTGCGCCTCGACTGTTGTCATTCCTTCGTATTAGCTTAAGGTGTTCTGAATATTTTCTCTTTTTATGTGATTTCGTATTTATTTTCCGGCTGTTATACTATACTTGATTGATTATTTCTTTACGATTATATTTTAGTTCAACTGTTGATTTAAGTGACGACTTATATTAAACCCTATTTACATAAGAAACCCAATGTAACAAAATATAATAACTAGATTATTTCACAAAATCATCCAGATATATAAAACTTTGGATTTGTATAATTCTACTACGACATGGATTAATGAGTTAACTTTAGTATTATTACTAATCTTTACACAATCACATGTAATTATCATAAGTCCCTAGTTGTTACACTCTGGATACACCTTTCATACAAAATTACCCGTGCTCCTTTGTTGAGTGAGATTGTCGAGCAACATATACCCACATAACATTTGCTTACTAGAACATATTGCGCGATCTGAAACCTAAACGCCGGCGCGCACTTGCGGCCTGGCCGCGGCGGCCAGAGAGATGCTGCCTAATGTATGGAAACGACGTCGGGCTCGCGCACTTGGACCGTGCGGCCAAGTGCGTGCGGTCGACGGCGATTCCATAAATTTCGTAGCATCTCTACAGTATACTGTGGTATCTCGTTGGCCGCCGCGGCCTGGCTGCGGCTGCCAGACCGCAAGTGCGTAAGACAATATAGAAAAGAGGTTATTCCATTTATGTTAATAAGTAGTAAAACTCTTATTACATGTAGGTAAGTTTTTAGTAGGTGAAAATTCAGTAGGTATGTTTTTTAAGTGTGATTTAGAAAATCTAAATCTAAAGTTAAGTAATTGTAAAGAATGGTCATTATTTAAATGATTTATTTTATTTCGATAATTACCATTTAATTGTTTATAAAATGTTTGGATTTTCTAGGAAAAAAATATTTTTTATTTTTTGACTGCTTGACATAAAATCCTGCATATAGTAAAATTTAGGAACGAGAGTGTTCTGTATATAAAAAAAAAGATATATAAAAAGATATATAAAAAACTTATAAGAATATGTGCCCTGCAATATCGCGCTGCAAGCTGCGTGCTCGCAATCCACGTGTTTCCAATCGCTGTACTAGTCTATTAATTATATCAGCGTTTGCGCGCTGGGACCCGGTGCAGAATGCAAATGGCGTCATGCATCATGGCGGGAGAACTCTCGCTTTTAATATGACGCATGCTTAAATGGCTAGATTACTCTCGTTTATGCGTAAGGGGAGTGTCTTATAAGCGTATAAGGGCTGGAGGGTCGAAGGAATGACAGGAGGCGCTCGACGAGATGATCAGACGACATACCACGCGTACTCTTCTTATATATGGGAGAGTCGGCAGAAGAATTGGCAGTTCTGGCCTTATGCAGAGGGATAGCAGCAATTTCTATCGCCTTACCTACGCACGCCCGTTAAAACAGGCTCTATCTTTTCGAGCTGGTCAGTCTTGTCACAAAACGTCAAATAGGGGTTCAAGCACGTCGTTCTCGTAAATACATGCATGGCAAAATCGTGTTTCCTATCAATTCGATAACTATTTTCCCTCTGTTTTGAATATCATAAAATTAGATTATGTATACTGTATACTGCATTGCCTATAGTCATAAAAGTTTATATATATATATATATATATATATATATATATATATATATATATATATATATATATATATATATATATATATATATATATATATATATATATATATATATATATATATATATATATTTATATATATATATATATATCTATATATATATATATATATATATATATATATATATATATATATATATATATATATATATATATATATATATATATATATATATATATATATATATATATATATATATATATATATATATATATATATATATATATATATATATATATATATATATATATAGCACTGTAGTTTTTGGTTCAAAAATAAATGAAAGATCCGGTAAGATTACGATTTCACATCTCGGGGTTTGTCTTACTGCATTTTTAAATATCTTTCATTTTCCAGTATTTAAATTAAAAAATTGTGTCATTTGGACGTTTTTCTGTCATCTCGGCCCTCTGGGTGCTACAAAGTTCTCCCGGGAAATTCGTTTTTATACTATTTTTAAAGTCGAACAACCGCTTTAGTCTTCGAGTTTAACAATTCGCTTCAAAACAAATCATTTCAATTCACGAAGCTGTCTAAAACTCTACCTAAGATATATTAATTAAATTAACAGAATGTAAACCAATAACCTGTATTATATGAAAAATGTACCAAAGATATCATCCCAGTAAGCCCCAAACACAGCACAAATCATAAATATGGAAATAATAGCCCCCAAGAATGTTTTCCGGTGCCATTATCGCCCGAGGGACCAAAATTAGTGAGATAATAAATTACTACCTCAATACTAATGTCGGGATACCGGTTGGACTCCAGGTAAGGATCGTCTGGACGCTGTATTATAATCATAATTGGACGGAGTTATGGTGATGAATTCTAGGAAATGCACCAAAAAGCTTTGTGCTACAATATGTTGTGATACTTATAAGATTTAGTTTTAGAATGTAACTGATCGAAGGCACAATGTCAGATCATTAGGTACCAAACATTAAATGGTATAATGGTAGATAGCAGGGAAGGGGTTGTACAGGCTGTGTTGCCTCCTATCACTGCGAATAGTCCTGATCTTTTGTAATATACCCTGCTTCTTAACTCACCCAGTCCATCCCGAGTATTCTTATAAATCTTACAATTCTTCTCGGTGTGAGGTTGCTGACCTCCTCAGGTATTAATATTATCTTATCTAGATGCCAGAGTCTCTAGTATGCGATTGATTGGCATATACATAGCAGATGTTCCGCCGTTTCAACCTTATTTGCAAAATCTGGACATTTTATCATCAGGTTTTCCTATGTTCTTCAAATGGTACATCACTGGTCAGCGACCGGTAAAAAGTCCTGTTATTAGCCTTCACCTTTGTTGAGAGAAAGTAGTCTTAGTATCTTTTATGATAAAACGTTTATGAAAGGTCTGTAATTTCTTCCCAGTATTTCGACTTCGATATTCTATTCCAGGATTGGATTTGTTCCACAGTTTGGCTTTTCGTCACACCACAGAATAATTCAGGTCATATGAAGGGCATATCTGCTCCTCTTTTTAAAAGGCTGTCAGCGTTTTCATTGCCACGCGCCCCTTTAGGCATTGCCACACATCAGTTTTACTTTGTTATCTCTGCTGCCAGTTGATTTAGTCTATTTAGACATTCTCAAATAAGCTTCGACTAAAAAACAAAGCTTATGAAAAGCCAGCTGCTAAACTGTTTGATATTATGTAAATTCTAGAGCCGCGCAGGCATTTTGCGTTAATTTCACTGGCATTATTTTTTGTCTGAAAGATAGTCGGTGTCATTCCCAGGGCCTTGGCGAGTTTAAACTTTTGGTCCATATAAACCTAACCGTGTTTTCTCGTTTATTTTCGACTAGTCTCTATACCAGACCCGTGACCCGTTTTCAAAGTCGTGTCGTCCTCAAATTTATCCCAAAACTAGCAGTTCGGAATAAAGACAGTCTAAGGATTATGCAGAGAGAGCGACAAAACACAAAGTACACTTTTTGTATGCAAGACGTGCCTTCTTAGACAATATCTTCTTATATAAAATTTCAAATAACCATATTAATTCTGCACCCCTTTTGGGCAACATTCTTTTTAAAATTCCTCGGTCTCCCTCTTCTCGTTCAAAAGATATCACACGAACTATGCGAAAAATACCTTTTTCAGACGGTCATGGTTACGTTATAATAAAGCTTCGAACAACCTCAGCATACTTTCTGACACGTTGGTTAGTTTTAGGAAAAAATAGGCGAATTGTGGTTGCATTAGCTTATAGTTTAATTTGTTTTTAAGTAAAACTTTTTGTTTTTTGGTTGCATTAGTTGGTTTGGTTGCTTGGTTTAATAAGTTATTAGTGTAATTTTGATTGTCATTTTCCCTTTGCTACTATTTATAATGTTTTGTGGTAAATAATGGTAATATTGGTCTATTTGTATTACGTATTATTTTCACACAAATGTATATGACTGTTTTTACCTAAATAAAAAAAATAAAAAAAAAGACTTCAAAGGATTTGGATTGATATCTGAAATGGTCTCAGTGATCAAAACCACTTGAGTTTCCTGAAGAATTTCAGCAAACAGTAGGGACGATGATGTCGTCACATTGTCGCCAATACTGTAGGCGAAGACAGTGAAGAGTACAATGCGTTAAACTGCTGCCAAAAATGTCAACGAAAACACTGAATTCGTCGTAAGCCCAAGACTTGTGAAATACGAGGAAGTAATGGATAAATATTACTTTCTGCTGACCACGCAGGTATCAGTGAATAATCTTATTATTCACTGATTTCTATGTCGTCTTCTGTCGTCATAGTCGTCTTCTAAAAATTCTCAATGTAGTGACAAATTCGTTGAAGTAATGACAAATCGTTGTCATCGTTAATCAATCGTTAGTCAATGCAGTGCCCAAACCTATTGCGCCTTCCATTTACTTACAGGACCGACAATGATCTCTTATGCTTCATTTTTCTGCTAAGCAACTTAAGTGCAGCTTAGAAAAGTTTAGGAAAAACTGAAGGATGACATATCATTGTTGATCCTGTACCTACATGGAAATACATTACAATACATTTTCGTCGTGTCCAATTGACGACTCAAAACCGCTCTTGGACGGGTCAAGATATTGTGTTAGGTAGTAATTCTCGTTACTACTCTTTACTGAACATACCTACATAGATAGTCAAGAATTTGACTATAATACTAGATTGTCAAACTATAAATATAAATAATCAAAATAATAGCCTAATATTTGAAATAGTCAATAATTCGAAAAGATACTTGGTAAAATTATTCATCGTAATATTCAAATTGTCAGTAAAATGTTAAATAATGAAATTAAAGCTACGCCATGCATTTAAAAACTAAAGGTACCTACAAATATAAGAGTTATACCTATAAATTAAGCTCTACTTTTTTGGAGAAGTGATTGGAGAGGCGTATGCCCAACGGTGGGCAAATGCGCGCTGATGAAGAAGAAGAAGAAGCTCTACTTTTTAATTCATTTAAATGGGAACAATATTTGAATAGTCATGGCCCTCAAATTCGGCCAGATCATAGAAAGAGTGGTTTCTTTTTAAAAACAGCATCTTCCTAATGTTTTTTTTTGAACTTCACGTCCTCCAGCTATTTAACAGTTTTTGGGAAAAGATTATAGAATTTAATGCTAAGGTATAAGTAGCTTTTCTGCACTTTTTGCAGTCGTACTCGGGGTACGCATAAAAGCGAGCTACCGCGGGTATGATGCGAGTGAATGTCCGCATTAATTGCAGTTTCTGCAAAAGCGAATACGAAATAGTTTTGAAAATCTTGCTTCAGCGATTTCGTCAGAGAAAGAGTAAACATGTTTAGGCATTGCGCGCAATTTTTGAAGAACACGAGATTTGAAAAAAGTTGTTATTGCGTCCATGACTCACCACTCCAACAATACATTTGCGCTACGCTTGGTAGCGAATGGTTCAGTGCAGCTTGGGCCATAAAATCCAGTTATTTTTTGGAACTGCTCAACTCACGATTCAGCTCCTATTCAGAAGCCTCCTCGTGCGGATGGCTGCCCCGGGTAAGACTCTCGCGTCTGAGGCCTCACGGCTGGTGGACCGGTTTTTCCTGGTGGGATTGCATCCCGGTGCTACTGGACGGTTTGCGCACCGTTCGGCGACGCCAATCGCTGGTGCACTCTGACTAATTGCTGAAGGAGTCTGGAGCCTATGGAAATATATTGTCTCCTAAGCAGCGGGGGCGGACGCTGACCTGCTGTCATGCGACGGTCGATAGAACGATGAATCGTTAAAACGTCCTGCGGTGACGGGTTCGCCCGTTGTGGTTGAAATCTCAATATGTCATGCGACTCTTGAAATGACGTTGAGCCACCCGATCCCGTGTGGAACTACGGGCGAAAGACGCTCAGGTACGCAATAAATTCAAATTGAATTACCGCTGTAATACAGCAGGTAGAGGCCGCGTAAATGACTTCAGACCCGTAACCAGTCGGGAGGACGGAGGCAACCTGAAGGTTAACTCTAGACGGAGATATCCTACCAAAACTGGTAGTAAAGGGGCGATGCGGCCTTTTCTTTAACTTTCCGGTGCCTCGTTGCAAGGCGTTGGCCTCTAACGGGCTTTTTGGCGAAGCTAGATAGTAGATTGTCTTGTCTCTAAGTCTTCTACATTCATCCCACGGCTGAAAGAACGATCACATGTCGTTATAACAGCCTGGATTGACCCGTTGTAGTCGACACCGCCCTACTGTTTCGCTACGTTAATAAATGGCTTGAGTGTTCTTCCGCGAGTCTTTTGCATTGCAGCACTAAATCCATCCATAATTTACGACTTAGTGGCTTTGTATACGAAAACAGGACTTCCGAGGAGCTCGTAAACATCTTTCAAAATGCTAAAATGCATGCGTTATATCGCCGCTATATACACATTTCAGAAGATGATAAAATAATCATCCACGCCGTTTCATATAAAGTACGTAAATCGTAAAACTGAGACAGTGCACCGGACGCACGGTTAGGTTATAAATAAGCGCCTTTTGATAGCGAAGAAGATGTCGAGTAGTGGGATTATATTAATTAGCTATTTTATAAGGAAGAACGGAGATGCACTAGTCAAAAAAAACTAAAATGCCCTCTGAATGTAATACGGTGGTTTATGAGAGTGAAGAGAGACGGGCGATTCGCTAGTTCAATTAGAACTCATATAACAGTAACAGCTTTTCAAGAGCGATCAGCACGTGGACAGCAGTCAATCGATCAGTAAGCAGGATACATCAATCAACACTTTTAGGTGTCAACTATTATACAACAAGCGAACGCGTCACATCAGGAAGTTTTAACGATATTTGATCGTTCTGTCTACCTGACAGGTAAGCGTAGAAGACTCAGGGACGAAACAGTCCACTGTACCCATCCAAGTACTGATCACGCCCGACACTGCCTAACTTCGGTGATCTCACGGGAACCAGTGTTTCAACGCGGCTACGGACGTTACACAACTTTGGAAAAAATCCAAAATTTACGACAATTTCATGTTCGGCTCACATAAAATTACTCATAAAAAATGCCACAACAAAATGGCACACTGCAATGTGTGTTCCGGACGGGCGGGATTTTTTTCAAGGGGTGATTCTGTACATCAAACTGTGCAAGAAAACTATTAGAGGATTTTTGTTTGAATAAAATTAGTCTTGAAAATCATCTACATTTTTTTTTGATTTGGGCCTTTGTTACTGAGAAAATAAACTTTTCATATTTTAAAGTTGAACTAAAAATTGCTTTTTTCTGATTTTGAACTTAGGTTTTCGTGTAGAATTATATCCTCTGAACAATTACCTTCCAAGGTCTTTTTAAAAATATTGCTTTTAAAGAAAAATATTACTTTTTACGTTCAGTTAGATGTGCAGTGTCACTTCATGAAAAAATGCCCGAGCGCGTCCTAAACACCCCATATAAGAGCACTTCCTCAAAGCTCTGTTAAATAAACTATTCAATTCTAACGCAATTAACGATAATGGCGCATTTATTGCATTTAGTATGTGCGCGATGCAGTGAGCATGCTTACAAGAGTCGGCTCGTCGATCTGTCACCAAGCAATTTGTCTCGGTAGTTCTGCGCATCTGAACTTAAAAAGGCAATTTTGCCTTTTAAGGTGGTAACGGTATTCAGATGTTTCAGATTGCTTATCCTTAGAGAGCTTAATGACAACAGGACTAATAGATAACATGCAATGAAGAAGCGGATTTGACCGGTTAGAGACTCGAGCTCAGTTGGTGTGAACACGGAGATTTATGAGACTTTTTAATAGTTGAACATTACATATATTACGGAACATTGCTTTTATTGGAAGGATATTTTAAAATAATAAATATCAAATATGTTAACATTTTTCACAAATACATATCTACAGATGACCTCATTTGTATGGAAAATATTTCCAAAAACTGCTTTATGATTACGAAGCATTAGTTATCATTACACATTATTCTGTTACCTAGATTAAAAAGAATCTTGAGATAGAAACTGCCTATTTATTAAAGCTATTCAATACATATTTTTTTCTATTTCTTGGTTATATTACTTTGATAAGTATGCACATAATTCACAATTTACTACTAACAAATCTGAGTCTACCTTGGTAAGGGATTCGACCTAGTTAGGCAGATTTTGTATATAACCTTATCAAGCTTTAAATTTCAGAAATAAATTTATCCTTAGTCTTATTTTTATTATTATTCTCATTGATTTCTTTTCAAGGTTTAATACTTTATTCATTTAATTTTTGTACATTTAGCCCCATTGTTATCAATTTTATAAGTAACTCGGAAAAATTGAACACCGAAATGCACCTAATGCTCATTGCCCACCTAATTAGGACTAAACTGTCCCGTATCTGCGGGTCAGAGTAATTAAAATAAGTAATACAACTTATGTAACAATTATCCTAATTAACGCAAAAAAAACTTTTTATTTTTATAATTAATGAATGTACGTAATTAAGATTGAATAATATATAATAATAAATAAATAACACTATAATACAAATCAAAACACTAAATTTGTACGAATAATACATTGTAGGTAATACAATATAGCAAATACACATATACGTAAATACGATTTCAATAAATAATAAATGATATATGGTATAAACATATTTATAATTTAATAAAATATATAAATACAATTATGAAAGCAGTGCTGAAAAATATGATATGATATACTATTAATATATACATAATAATTTATATAAATAAACAATATTATTTTTAAATAGATTGCACGTCGACTTTCCAGTAGAGCGGTAGCATCCATGATAACAAGAATAAGCCATAACAAATTATAATAACGCTACGGACGCGCAAATATAAAATGTTAATGTGAGTTTATTTAATCTCCCAGACAAAACCTAAATTAAACCCAACTGAAAGGGGATCAGTATAATGGAAACAGTGCTAAAAGCTTGTAGCGCTGTCTGAAAACGACGTCGTAGAGTTTCATTCAAATTTTCAACGATGGCAATAACCGTTTTTGTTCGTGTAGGAGGCAATGAAAATTATTGTAACAGTAACTGTTTAATCGCCAGCGTCATGGCGAAGCGAGGGGAACAATTTCTGGCATGTTCGGGTTAGTCGTCATAGCTATTTCACTCATACCATTATAATCTCATATATAAAGAGAGAAGTTCCGATTCATTCATTCATTCATTCACTGACTGACTCATCAATGCCCAGCTCAAACTCTTAGACCTAGAAAGCTGAAATATTTAACATAGGTTCCTTTTAGGACGCAAACGCTCACTAAGTGCGGATTTTTCGAAATTCAACCCCTAAAGGGGTGAAAAGGGGTTCCAAAGTTTGTATGGAAAATCGATATAGATGTACATTTTAATTCGAAACTTTTTAAGGTTACTCTTATAAACAAATAAATAAATACGTGTTTTATGGTTTTCCAAAATTCCGCCCCTAAAGGGGTAAAACGGGGTTTTAAAGTTTGTATGGATAAACAATTTTAAATGGACTTTTTATTTTGAAACTCTGTAAGATTACTCTAATAAATATATAAGGAAACACGTGTTTCATATTTTTTCAAAATTCAACCCCTAAAGGTGTGAAAACGGGTTTCGATTTTTTTATGGAGATACGATATAGATGTACTTTTTAATTCGAAACTTTGTAAGATTACTCTAATAAACAAATAAGAAAATAGGTGTTTCATGTTTTTTCAAAATTCAACCCCTAAAAGGGTGAAACGGAGTTTCAAAATTTCTATGAATGAACAATATTAGATGTGCTTTTTATTTCGAATTCCTGTAGGATTACTCTAATAAAAAAATAACAAAATGCTTCTTTCGTGGTTTTTCCAAAACTCAACCCCTAAAGGTGTGGAAAGTGGTTATAAAATATGTATGGAGAAACGATATAGATGGTCTTTTTAATTCGAAACTTTTTAAGATTACTCTATAAACCTATATGAAAATAGATGTTCATATTTTTTTTTATTCTACCCCTAAAGGGGTGAAACAGGGTTCCAAACTTTGTATAAATAAACAATATTAGATGTGCTTTTTATTTCGATACTTCGAAGGAATGCTCTAATAAAAAGGTAAGAAAATACGTCTTTCGTGGTTATTCAAAATTAAACCCCTAAAGGGGTGAAAAGGGGTTATACAATTTGTATGGAAAAACGATATAGATGAACTTTTTAATTGAAAACTTTGTAAGATTACTCTTATAAACAAATAAACAAATAGGTGTTTTATGGTTTTCCAAATTGTAACGGGGTTTTAAAATTTGTATGGATAAACGATTTTAGATGGAGTTTTTATTTCGAAACTTTGTAAGATTACTAAAGAAATAAGGAAACACGTGTTTCATATTTTTTCAAAATTCAACCCTTAAAGGGGTGAAAATGGGTTTCGAAATTTATATGGAGAGACGATATAGATGTACTTTTTAATTCGAAACTTTGTAAGATTACTCTAATAAACAAATAAGAAAATAGGTGTTTCATGTTTTTTCAACAGTCAACCCCTAAAGGGGTGAAACGGGGTGTTAAAATTTACATGGATGAACAATAGCGTTTTATTTCGAATTCCTGTAGGATTACTCTAATAAAAAAATAACAAACTGCTTCTTTCGTGGTATTTCCAAAATACAACCCCTAAAGGGGTGGAAAGGAGTTATAAAATTTGTATGCAGAAACGATATAGATGGTCTTTATAATTCGAAACGTTGTAAGACTACTCTATTAAACAAATAAGAAAATAGGTTAAACAGGGGTGAAACAGGGTTCAAAACTTATTTTGAATAAACAATATTAGATGTGCTTTTTATTTTGAAACTTTCGTGTTTTTTTCAAAATTCAACCCCTAAAGGGGTGGAAAGGGGTTATAAATTTTGTATGGAGAAACGATATAGCTAGTCTTTTTAATTCGAAACTTTGTAAGGTTAGGGTACTCTATTAAACAAATAAGAAAATAAGTGTTTTATATTTTTTTTATATTCTACCCCTAAAGGGGTGAAACAGGGTTCCAAACTTTGTGTGAATGAACAATATTAGATGTGCTCTTTGTTTCGAAACTTTGAAGGATTACTCTAATAAAAAAAATAAGAAAAAACGTGCTTCGTGGTTATTTAAAATTCAACCCCTAAATGAGTGAAAAGGGGTTATACAATTTGTATGGAGAAACGATATAGATGAACTTTTTAATTCGAAACTTTGTAAGAATAAATTCTGCTAAATTTAAGGGGGAAAAGAAACTCTAATAAATTTAAGGGGGAAACAAGTGTTTCATGTTTTATCAATATTCAAGACCTAAAGGGGTGAAACAGTGTATATATTTTTTCTTTTGGATAAACGATATTAGATTTACTTTTTAATTCGAAACTTTGTAAGTTTTTTCGAATAAACTAATAAGCAAATAGGTATTTTATGTTTTTTTTTAAATTCAACCCCTAAAGGGGTGAAACGGTGTTTCAAAATTTGTTTGGATAAACGACATTAGATGGACTTTTTAGTTCAAAACTTTGTACGATTTTGGAACTTTGTAAGATTACTCTAATAAACAAATAAGCAAATAGGTCTTTCGTATTTTTTTAAAATTCAACCCCTAAAGGGGTGGAAAGGGGTTTCAAAGTTTGTATGGAAAAACGATATTAGATGAACTTCGTATTTTTTTGAAATTTCACCCCTAAATGCGTAAAAAGGGGTTTTAAAATTCTTATGGAGAAACGATATTAGATGGACTTTTTATTTTGAAACTTTGTAGGATTACTCTAATAAACAAATAATCAAATACGTCTTTCGTGTTTTTTCACAATTCAACCCCTAAAGGCGTGAAAAGGGGTTTAAAATTTGTATGGAGAAACGATATTAGATGGAATTTGTAGGAATACTCTAATAAACATTTAGGCAAATACGTATATCGTTTTTTTAATTCAACCCCTAATGGGACGAAAAGGGGTTTAAATGATATTAAACAAATAAGCAAATGCATGTTTCATATTTTTCTAAAATTTACCACTAAGGGGGTAGGAAGGGGTAAATAACGCTAAAAATCAAAATAGAATCTGAGTCGCGCCTGACGGTTCCCGGACGCGAGAAGGCGCTAGAACCTTATTATAAATTCATCATTTGTCTCAATAGCATGCGTAGCGCAAGCACCGCGATCGTCAAATGTTCACGCCTTAATTACTTAGTTGATCATCATGAAGTAAATATTGACAGAAGTACAGAGAAGGACGTTGGATACCTTTATATAGGTATTACACGCAAAAGTTACCACTTGATTGGGAAAAAGGGATCTATCTTAACCCAAATTTAACGCGTGCGAAGCCGCGGGCAACAGCTAGTAATATATGTGTGTGTAAATCACATACGCTCAAAATGTGTGCCTTGTATTTTGCAATAATTCGAAATATTGCAATAGAATCTACCTACTATTTTTGATGACAAGTTCTTCTCATTCTGTTCGTTAGTTCATCATTCGTCTCAAATTTCCTGAAAAAAATATCTAAATATGGGTCCGCTTATATTGCTATAAGTAAGTTACGCTCCTCTACTGTACACCCATATAAATTAGGAGTTTAAAAAAAACACTAAAAACACGCTTTTATAAATGCACATAAAAACCAAAAAGGTTTGTTATAACCTTGAAACCTGATGGTGTTCAAAGTCCATTACGTGACCTTTCTCACAAGTTCAAACACGACTATGATATGATATTCTATCATGGAATGCCAGTTTCTGTCTTCCGGCTTCATCATCAGGCCTTGAAACTTAATCGTGGTCAAAGTTCATTACAAGACCTTTCTAACAAGTCCAAACACAGCTATGATACGATGTTCCATCATGAAGTTCCAGTTCATATCTTCCGACTCCATCATCAGATCAGTTCGACAGTACCATATTATTGTATTGTCATCAGAACTACATACAGCTGCCAATTTTCATGACGGTACGATCCTTGGAAGATGGTTAAATTAGTTACCTTAGATTTCATTACATAGTTACATACAGGTCGACCTAATAAAAGCGTGTTAATAAAAAGACACGCACTATGCGTCAACAGCTAGACAATGGGCTCGATTGCATTTCTTTGTGAACTAAAACTAAAATTATATGCAAAATAAAGCTATGCAATAGCTTAATAAAAAAAAAATACGTGTGGCACTCGGGGACTGCCGCGGTAAAGCTATTGCATAGCATTTTTAACAACTTATGCAATTACAATTATTTATTTATTTTATTTTTTCTGATATCAGATAACTGCGCTCTATCGGAAAACGTTGAAATTATTCCGAATCATCTGCGGAAGCAAATGATTCGGAATAATTTAAACGTCTTCCGATAGAGCGCCGCGCACGAATTTTTTATACGATAAAGCAAAAAAACGGATTATTAAAAAAAAATCGTAGATAAAAAGATAGATAATTAAATTATCTTTAAAATGGTGCAGGTTTCATAATAATACGCCAGGTAGTATTTGCGTAGTAGTCGTTTTTGTGTTCGGTTAGACTTGATTTCACAAATTAATTACACTATGTAATATAAACAAAATCTAAATTATTCAAATTTAAAAATATTAGGAAAATGTTCTTGTTTAACATATATTTTTTTCGAATCGTAAGCAGTACTCGTTTAGACGTAATTGTCAGTTTAAAATCATTCATTTTCGTTAAGAAATTTCTTCATTCGGTCGCCGCGCTGGCCGAGGCCCGCGATAAAAGCTATGCAATAGCTTAAAATATGCAAATAACCATTCAAGTATATATGCGATACTATGCTATAGTACTCTTCCCGAGTGATTCACCTGTAGCTAAAGTCCCTTAACTGCGGGTCGAGATTAAATCGAATGGGTTAAGTGGAGGAGTGGTAGTATACGAGCAGCAAACAGCAGATTAAGCAGACGGATGGCTCGAGGAACAACGCGCTTCGCCGCGCCAGCGCTCCGGAGAAACTACCTCAAAGCTCGAGTAACTCATTCTTTAAGCCGGCACTATTGATACTTAAAAGGTCTTAAAGGATTTAAATGAAGCAATGCTCTACGGCTAATGAAGAGGGCACACGGGTGGTCCCTTACAAATGCTAATCAGATTGGCGGAAAATAAGACAACGCTGTTAAAAACGTAGATCTAATATCCGTGAAACTACCATATCTACATCTTCATATGCAGTGAAATCAAATTTGTTTTAATCTTTAGTAACAAAAATATTAAAAATAAATAAACGATCAAGAAAAGGAATTTACGTAGAAACATTGATTAAATAGCGTATTTGATTGCTTAACGCCGTACTAAGATTTGGCAGCTAAAATTTTACTACGAAACGCAACGTGTAGATGGCACTCATAGTACCAAATATTGATTAAATCTTCTCTTTTGTTCAATATGGGGGCGTTCGTAGAGTGGTAGTATGGCGGCGCCCTAAACTGGCGCTCTAAACACACCTTATGATACCCTATCTCGAAATAAAATAATAATATAATAACAAACGAATTTTGAAGTCATAGCTGTTATTGTTTTAATTTTGTTTACATAAATATGTCAATTTTTAATTTGGTATACATGTTTCAAAACGTAATAATTACGCACTTTAAGTTCAGATAGAATAATGGATGGCATTCTATCTCTCCGTACTATTTCTGTGTTTTAATCAGCCTATAAATAAATGCGATAGATGGCATTAATAATTGAATGTTTTATAATTGATCAGTCTTTATTTTTAAAAAAAATCATTATCAATGTTATTATAGATGGCCAAATAAATTGCTATTAGTTTCGCCGGACAACACTATTAGCGCCACCTGCATGGTCGCCGGCGCAGACGGGTTGCCAAAACGTACGATGGCGTTGAGCAATCAAATACCATATTTAGTCAATAGTAAAACGAAAAAACCTTTATCGACGAACAAGAACAGAAAAAAAGATGGTACCGTATTCTTGTTAAAATATATGAAAATATTTAATTTTACTGGAGTTTAAGTTGTTATTCAACAGCCAACAACTTTAAAACAATCATTGATAAAGATACAAAACACTGTAAACACAGGTTGTCATGTTGTCAGACGCTTAGATCTACTTTTCTAAACACATTATCAATTTATTAAGTAGATATGATTCAAATATAGTTATAATATTTTTATATTCAAGTAGATATACAAGTTTATATTCAAGTAGGTATTTAAGTAGTTAATAGGTTAAATATTTAAGTCATTTATTCAAGTAGAGCTCCAGTTGACAAGAATATATTCAAGTAGATAGTTATTCAAGCAGATATCTTTTTTTTATATACTTTATCCTATTTTTCATAGTTACATAAAATAGATTGCGTTCATTTTTTTAACACATTTTAAAAAACATTTTATACAAATCGCGAAAGGGCATTACTTCACTCCACTAGGTATACGCCTGTGTTGGGGTAATGGAACAAAGTTCTGTGGTATTTGCTGAGCCTGTACGCCTTGCCTGCTGTCCTTCTTCCGTCTCATAAAAAACAATACGCAATATAATAAATATAATATATATTATAAATTAATGTTGTGTTGTGTATAATATATATTATAAATTAATATATATTATAAATTAATGTTGTGTAATATATATTATAAAATAACATAACATAATACAATATAATATAATATCATATATTATAACATATAAAATAATGTATCATATTTATATATAATATAGTATAATATAATAAAATATAACATATTATAATCTGTATATCTGTATATCCATAATTTACATCTGTATATCCTATAATTTGTGGTTAGAAATAAAATATTTTAATATATCATACTTTATATCATAGTTTAGATATGATTCATAAACACTAACTTAAATTTAAGATTTCAAGTAAAAAATAAATTTTAGGCATTTTCTTCCAATTTCTTCCTGCAGGTATAAGAAAAGGAATATGATAAATCGGTTAAATGGCTTAGATGGCAATCTTTGTACATATCGAGGCCTATCAAGGTAAAGGTCGCATCTACAAAAATGTAATTTTACTGGAGAGAGATTTTTCAACACTATAGTACCTTGTACCGAGTAGGTACGTAAAAAATGGTGTTTTGCGCCTTTAATAAATACATAGACAAATAATTTATCTAGATATGTAATTATTATAATATACGACATTGTTACGCCCTTTCAGTATGTTGTGAAATAGTCAAAATAGCGCGATTTGTACAAAGAAGTAGATTTTGCAAATTTTGTAAATACGACCTTTCAGCTTGCGGCCCTCGGCATGTCTATAGGTACACGTCAAAATTACTCCAAAACAAGAAGTAAAATTTCTTTGATTACCGTGATATGATAGTACACATTACTGAATTCGTACCTTAAAAGTTCACACCGCGTAGCTTCTGTAATTTGCGTCCCCCGGTTAAAACAGAGGACGTCATTATTTTGCATTGTTCCTGAAGACGCTTTGTTTAAGGTATTGTTTTCAACGATACTATCTCGTGGGGTATTGAATAAATTTGCAGGAGTTTTACAGCTGGCGTTGGAGTTTATAATAGCTGACACTGGAGATAATTATATTTATACTGAAGTAACTATAAGTAATGGCAGAATGGTCATATAATTTTATTAGCACTTGGTTTCCACCGAGTAGGTTTGTGAACTTTTAGTCTCGGATATGCAAGGATTTTTAGGCGTTGATTGAATCGAAAAATTAGATTTTAAAAACAAACCAATATAAGTTGTATTTTGTTTATTTTTCAAAAATTTCAAGGTATTTACAGCCGTGATCATTATGATCGTTCTATGTTTGAAATAGCATTCACTCATTTCTACCTGAACAAATGAACGACACATGAACAAAAATCACATACCAACGAAATGAAGATGCTCAGGTGGGCGGGAGGTGTAACTAAGCTGGACAGAATTCGTAATGACAACATACGAGGTAACTTTAAGGTTGCACCAATCGCAGATAAGTTCACCGAAAACTGCCTACGCTGGAAAGGGCATATCAAAACACAAAGCGACGACCACGTGGTACAACTGAGCAAAAGATAGGAAGAGGCCACCCGCCACTGACCTGGTGATCCAACATCGAAAGAGACCTCAAGAAAGCCCAACTGACCGAACCGACAACCCAAGATCATTCGACCTGGCGCAGAAAAGTGATAAGACCTGACGCCAAATAATAAGAATAGGAGAGGACGAAAAAGAAGATTTATTTCTACCTAGTAAAGACACCTACTAAAGATAGATAAAAACAGATCTGCTTGAAATCCATGTCTGCTCCATTTTTATTCATTGCCAATATCGGTTGGTTTACTTATAATTCTCAAAAATCATAGTTACAAATACGAAATATCAAAACCTAACCTATGTAACTGGATCGCACGAGACGGCCGCACTAAGGTAGGCTCAGGTATGTTTATTTGAATACTGCCTAATAATAAAATTATAAAATAATCAAATTAATTATTAAATGAAAAATGTCATGAAACCAATTAAAATTATTGAAGAATAAGATAACATAATTACAAATCCTAAAATCCATCAAATAAGTCTACTAATAACAAAAATAATGTACAGCTATCGATTTCTATAAAATCATATATCAAAATAAAAGAAAATCAATCAAAATTCAACCAAAATATAATTATGGACAACTAGCTGCGCCCCGCGGTTTCACCCGCGTGGTGATGGAAAATGGTGATAATGATGATAGAAAACTATATATCTTTATAAATTATAGCCTATGTGTAAGCTATATTATTGTAAAGTATCATCAAAATCCATTCAGTAGTTTTTGCGTGAAAGAGTAACAAACATCCATACATACATTCTTACAAACTTTCGCGTTTATAATAGTAGTAGGATATTAAAAAAAATATCCTATAAGGTACACATTATAATAATAATTTAAAAAAAAATCTAAAAGGTATGAATGATAATAATAATACCACAAACTTTAATTTATAAATATTTAATTATTTGATTTATATATTTATCATTTTCAAATTTACTCTGTGATACTTAACCTTCCCTTACAAGTTGTCCATGATCACTGGCCATGGTTCCCTATCTTTTCGCTCAACCTGGCCGAGAAAATAGAGGACGTACTGTGAGCAAGATTATTGGGAGAGACCTTATGTCCTAAACATCCTCCAGAAGTGGAAGTGATAATGATCCCTAAAAATAAATAAGACTAGTCCTGGAGAGTTAATTTAATCGCCTTTGTTGATTCGTTCAAAAGCACGACATTAATCATTATCAATAACACTGAAAAATAATCAAATGATATTGAAGTTCACATGTAACATTTCCACGGCAAAAGATCATGGTATAAATCGCCGACAACATTGTAAAAAATGCAGTTAACATGCCCTTCAAACGATCTGACCTATTCTGTAGTGTAGTGAATCTAAAGGCCACACAACAAATCGAATCATGCAGCAGAAGGAAGAAAGGACAAAGTTGAAATACTAGGATACTAGGCCCTAGTAGAATGCCAGGTCAAATACTGGGATGAGGATAAATACAAGTACGAGGATAAATACAAGCGAAAAATAACACAAATTGGACTTCAAAAATAACACAAAACTACTTTCTCTCGGCACATATGAACTAAGGCTAATAGCCAAACTTTTAACCGGTGAAAGTTGAAAGGGAGAAGTGACAGGGAAATGGTGATGTTGATGCCTATTGAATTTTCTAAGGAAATGCCCAAAAGGCATGGCATCTGATATGCATATGCGATGCGTAACAATCCATTATCCTTCAGATTCACTGATCTAGGAAAGGTGATATTAATAACTGAGGAGATTAACAACATAATGCCAATGAGAATCCTGCGATTTATAAGAGGTATTGGATTAGACGGATAAAATTGATAACCTGTTTATACTACCACTACAGATCAAGGTTATTTCAGTAATGAGAGGCAGCCCATCTTGCCCGTATTTACAACTATCGCTTATTATAACGTATTAGATCACTCAGTGGCGTACTATAAGTAGGCAGCTAGGATTTTACTATGAAAAACAACATGTAGATGGCACTTACAGTTCCAAAAAATCATTATTATTCTCTTGTGTTCGTGGTATAACAGTATGGATACGTACTATAGATAGCGCTCTAAACACGCCTATACGGTATTCTATCTCGAAATAAAACAATAATATAATAGCAAACGAATTATCAAGTCATAGCTCCTATTATTTTAATATTATTTACATAAAGATTTAAATATTTAATTTGATATACAGGTTTGAATACGTAATAATTACGCACTTTAACTTTCTGATAGACTAATAGATGGCATTCTATCTATCCTTATTATTTCGAATGTATTGAATTGAAAAAAATCTGAAGGATCTAGAGAAAATCCGGAAAACGCATTCCAGCCTTAATTAAAATAAAATTCCATTTTTCTATTTTTGTATTGCTTTTTGATCTGTCCAAGAAATGTATTTATTTTATTTAGGGGGGGAGGTGGTTTGTAGGGGGGGGATTTGTGGGAGAGGATTGGGGGTGGAGTTTGAAGGGGAGTTGGGTGGGGAGTTTGGGGTGAGTGAAAGGAGGGGGGGGGTGGGGGTGGGAGGGGGGGGGCAGTTTATAGGGGTTGTGGGGAGAGTGGGGGGGAGGGGGGTTAAGGTTTTTGGCATGGGAGGGGGGGGTTGTCTGGTTGGCAACAAAATTTTGGGGTGGTACAACCGATATCTTACTTTGTTTACTTTGTGTCTAATGGATTTTACAAATTCACAAAACGATCAACAAAATTATTGAAATTTAGACAGGACACTGTCTGTCGGGTCGGGTAGTACCATATATAATCAATACTACAACCCTTTAAACTTAAGTTTTTGTAATACAGTTCCTGATTTCTATTTCAGAACTGAGTTTTTAAGTATCCAAGTTTACAGCCCTAAAGTAAAAGGGAGGAGATCAAAGCTCGGATTTGCAGTTTTTTTCCTTCAAATAGCGACCCTTCGTCAGTATTCTTTGACCACAATAAGCAAAATGAGTTCTGCATTAATTAGCTCATTACAAGCGAGCACGTCTACCTAACTCAATTTCCTGTCCATGTCTCAGTTCTCATATTCACTTGGGGGAGAAGGGAGCAGGTAATCAAGCTTTAAACGTAGTTTCCGGCATGTCCAGCCACCGTGAAGTTTCTTTTCTGCCTGTGGACGACCAGACCCTGCGATAATATATTTTAGATTACAGCCTCCGTGTAGAAATGACAACACGAAGCAATCAGACAACTGGCAACGCATTATTACGATAAAATTACTTTGTAATCTTTCCTACCTGGAATAAAATATTGTTTGTTTGGAATGATGGAAGCTAATTATACGTAGGTAACTAATGACCGAAACAAGAGTTCTGCAAATGAGTTTATTAGTAACCCAAAAAGTTAATCTGTCAACGAAAGGAATTTCTATTCAGTGACTAATATCATCTTAACTTCCGTATAGGAAACTCCAATGATTTTTGTTCCATTCTCATTTTTTAATTAAAAAAAAATAAATCGTTAAGCGCCATCTATGAATATTGAATTGAACTTCTGTAGGAGCGTAGTAAGTGCGCGATCACTGCAGATGGCGCTAGCCGCAAGCAACAGCAACAACTCTATTCAAAAACTTGAGCCGCAAACTTGTAGATGGCGTTGTTGAATATTTTTTTTAAATTTTACATTAAAAAATACAATAACAGAATCAGAAAAAATATCCTTCGATTTTAATATGCAAATGAACCATTTTGACTCGTGTACAGTTTATTACATTTTATACCGGCAAAACAGAACAAATACAACAATCCAAACTCATGGGGGTACGTAACACCCCATAGCCATAAAATGTAAATATGCCAGCTCTGGCATAGTAAAGGGCCACAATCATTTTAATAATACATAGGCATTTCATAACTGGTCATTTACATATTTCAATATACAGGCTGAGTTTAAATTAACCGGCACCCTTGAAGTGCATAAATCAGTACGAGCAAATAAGCAAGTTTTGGTGAAAATATGTGGGAAAAAATATTTTTAAAAATCTAAAAGGTAATATTTTGAAAAAAAGTATGAAAAGCGTTGTGCGCGTTGCGTCATCTAGCGGTAGGTAAAATATCGCGAATAAATAATTGTTTATTCGCACGCTTTACGCTTCTGAAACTTATTCAACAGTTGTTGTTTCAAATAACAAAAAAAAAGTATTTTTGTCTTCACTTTTTTTTATCAAAGTTGCATATTGGTCGTACTGATTTACTCACTCTAAGAGTGCCGTTTAATTAAAACTCAGCTGTATAAATGGAACTTCAGACTCAGCCTGTATAAATGAAACTTCTAAAAAGTTCCCACGATATAAAATAGAAATAAAACAATACATTAGCTACAGGTAAATACTTGTATTGCTGTTTATTTGTACATATTCAATTATTTATATAAATAACTTAAAACGAATTTACCGCGTGAAGTTTGTAACGCCCGATTTTTCGGCGATGTTGCAACCACCGTTGTCCAGGGTAGACGAAAGTGATAGACTAAAGACACTTTAGTCTACCCTGGACAACGGCGGTTGCAAAATCGCCGAAACGACGGGTGTTACAAACGCGGAAAATTCGTTTTTATCTTATTTATAATATCAAACATCTACGATAGTCTACGATTTCAAATTAATAATACACCCTCGACCAATCATCCTTGATCATTCGCGCTCCTTTTTCAGCTATCATCACAGTCGGTGCGTTAGTATTACTCCTCACAGGTTTCGGCATGATAGAAGCGTCAATAACTCTTAACCTATCAACATCATGAACTCTCAGTCTTGAATCGACCACAGAGGAGGCGTCTGATCTCGGTCCCATTTTACAAGTTCCCACAGGGTGGTAAATCGTGCCCGTGAAGTGTTTAACTACACATTTCCAGTACTCCCGTTTTTCGAATGCATTGCATAACCCAACGTCGAACTTCTTTCGTTTCGCCCCCATGCTTCTAAACGCTATCGTATCCAAAAGCTTTAATGCGATCTCGACCCCGTCGACTAAGGTTTCTACGTCGTCATCATCTTTAAGGAAATTCGTGTTTAGGATCGGTTTTCCATAAGTTGGGTTTTCCTCATTGAGAGTGATTGTTCCAACACTCTTCGGTCTCAATAAAATTGGTTTAATATTCAGATTGTTGTAATACGGAAGTTTGTACGTTGGTTTTTGTAAAGTTAGGAGCGATGAAATGTTTGTGTGTCTCTCTTCTGTATAAAATCCGTCTATAATGTATTGTATATTGGGTGGTTCGTTTCCTCTTAGATTTTTAGTGTTAACGAACGCACCGACAGCGATAGGACCCATGGACCCCAAAGGCCCTGTCCTATTTTCATACCATGTACTCAAATCATCTTTTATTTTATTTTCAGATCGGAAAGTAGAGTAGAAATCGCTCAAATGAAAAGTTAGACCGCCAAACGTCACGTGATCATAATAATTCTCACCTACGTGAGCTTCCTTTATAACTGAAATATTTAAAGGCTCTAAGTTTTCTTTTAGGCCAATCCCAGACAGCATCAGTAGTTTAGCAGAATCGATAGCTCCAGCTGAGACGATAACTTCTTTCTTTGCCCAAATGCGCACCTTTTTATTCTCATCTGTGACCTCAACGCCCAGAGCCGACCTGCCATACGGCTCGATAATAACCTTTGTGACCAGCGCCCTAAGGACCACTTTCAAATTCTTGCGATGCTTAGCTGGTTTTATAAAAGCTGTATTACTGCTCATCCTAGTATTGTTCAATTGGGAGAATTGCGTCACCATCACTCCATTCTGCGACATTCCATTCAAATCAGCCGTTTTTAAACCAATTTCATTAAAACCTCTTATTATCCTCGCCACGTTGTCATCTTCATAATCCCAGGCTTTAACGTGCTGATAACCTCCAACAGAATGATAACGATCATTTGATGCAATGTCGTTATCGCCTGCAATATTAAATGAAAAACAAATAAAGATAATTATTTCCATTTATCTAACAAAGAATTACAGCTAAAGTTTGTTCTTAGGAGAAGTATACAGTCATCGGAGAAATAAACTTTAAATAAAACAAGGCTTGAAAATAAGGCACGCTGTCAAGTCTAGAAAGTATCTGTAAATCTACAATAGACACAAAATATTAAATATTATAGAATTAGAGGATAAGAATACCATTATCCTCCGACATCTTGAAGTACGGAAGCACCTCCTCGAAGGACCACCCTTCGTTGCCAAGATCAGACCACTCGTCGTAGTCATGCTTGTTACCCCTGAAGTAGATCATGAAGTTGAGGACGCTGCTTCCTCCCAGAACTTTGCCTCTTGGCACAGGGCAAGATTGCCCTGCTCTGGAGAGGCAGGAGTAGTTGTTGGGCGCCGTCTGATAGCCCCAATTGATTTCTGGCCTGAATAACGATGGCATACCTGGTATGTCATATTCAAGCTTTTCGTCATCTCCAGCTTCTAGGAGTAAGACCTATAATGAATTTAATATGCTGTAATTATTAGTATGTAAATGGTCCGAGGGTTTTTTGGCTTTAGCAATTACTAATTGAAATCGAAGGCTATCGCGGTTGTTTGATTATCGCGTGAAGTTAGTCGAGTGTATTTTTTATTTGTTGTGTGGGGCTTTTCTAATGAGCCTTGCAACACTGCGACCATTGCTGATCTATTGTATTCGCCACCTGCTATAGTTCTGCGCTGAGCGTCGTGTCATTTAAGAACCGCAACAGGTTTTTGGCGCCAGATTGTTTTACCTCCTCAGGTTGGAGGTAATGACCACCCAAATGGTTGTATCTTTTACGCATTAGCGTGCTACACTCGCATATGAGGTGCAGGGGAGTTTCCTCTGCCCCTTGGCAGAACCTGCACATTTTTGTCGGGTGCAACAAACTTCACGCGGTAAATTCGTTTTTAATCTTATTTAAAATTACTAATTGGTTCGCCTTTGATGATATAGAAAGTTTCAATATATTAAACTCGCTTATTATCGTCAGCATTTAGACTTATGTCGTTTTCAAGCTCCCATCGATTTTACCTATACCGAAGTGCGGGTAATCCTGTAAATAGTATCTATATTATATCGATATTTTACTGACGATTTCATGCCATTGGACCATGGACCCTTGCACCCATATTAGCTTATTTAATAATATCTTTGTCGTGCTGTAATGTTCTTGTTTTGTAGTGTCGTCACCCTTAGATGAGCCGCAAAGACTCGAGGAAATGAAACAAATCTACTGATCAAGTTCCAGCACAGCACAACTGAGGCGCAACTCAAAAAGCCAGGGCACTGGTAGGTAAGCCAGTTTCTTCTGCAATGGTAAGCTAGTTCCTATTTGTTTCATTTCATGCCTGTTTTACGATTATTTTTTAGTTAGTTCCAAATTCTTTACCATCCCTAGTATAAGAAAAGTTTTTGCCATGTAATTTCTTTACCAATTCAACAGACACGTATCCAGACTTCAGTTTTTGGAGGGGGCATTAATTGAATTAACGCGCCTGGCACCCAGCAAACTTGAATTTGCCAGTACAATGAAACGAAAATATATACCAGATTTCGGGGGATAAAATCCCAATTACCCCCCCCCCCCCCCCCCCCCCCTTCTCCCGATACCTGCCTGACACTAGGTACATTCTCCCTTATTCTCCATTTTTTCTCGACTTTATTTTTTACTCAAAAAAAAAACGGGTGGGGGGCGTCCCCTTGCGCCCCTTCCCCCCTCCCTTCCCTGGATACGTCCTTGCAATTCAATCACTTTGATACGTATTCCTCAGTTAAGGAGTCGGCGAACAAAACGATCTAAATCGGTTTTGGACCCAAACAAGTTTTTTTTTTAATCGGTACGCCTTGGGCCGTTCTATCGATCGGTAAAACTATCCACTACCAAAATAACCTAGAAACCTTAGAAAAATGATACAGAAATGACCAATTTCGTTCAAAACGATTTATCGCTAGTTGAAAATGGTTGATTAATTGGAATTAAAATTATTTTCTTTACAAAATTATCTAAATCTCATACTAAATCATAGCCCGTAATAATGTTTTCTTTCAAAACGGTCTAAATATATTTTTTTTGTCACCTTTTCTTGTTTTTGTTGTAGTATCCCTAATTTCCATATGGCAACATTCACATTTGAGCGTTGCTTCGGTAAAGTGAATTACTGTGCAAATTGGTTTAGTAAATGGTGAAAAAATTGACATCTGGTTCGATTGCGGCACTCAACGCCGGTTCTAAGAAGACATTATTATTCATATATGTATTTCTTAAATAATATTTAATATTTTGAGATTTTTTTACATTTTTATTAATTAAGGATTTAATAGTTTAAGATTAATTATGTAGAAAAATAAAAAATAAAAAATATCCTAAATGTTTTAATTTCCTGTTTTTATAACACCAGTAGCAATCAAAACGGTATAATTTATGAACACAGTTGCGATCAAAACGATCTAAATATTGTGTTTCCAATGAAAACGATCTAGACGAAAATGTGTGTCCCATTCTTCGGATGAAAAATTACTTGCGAATGCTAGATCTTATACAAATCAGCCAAGGTATCAACTAAAAAAACTAAATATACAAATAAACAAATGGAAGTATGCTATTTAGTTTTTTGTCTCTCCTGTAAAATTGAGTTCAACACTTTTAGATCGTTTTGTTCGCCGACTCCTCAGTTATCTTCCTTTTAGCAGTACTCAAATGAAACTCCTTTTTCATTCTTAACTGGTGTACTGTAGCAGGTGTGTCTTTTGATCTGGAAGCTTTTTGGTTGATAAAAATGATGTAAATAGTCAGTTCAAATAATTTGACAATTTTCGTGATTGCTGAGATAAAATTGTAGTCGAGTTTTCGTATATTAATGTTTTATTGCAATGTCACAAAACATCAAAAAATAGTGACAAAATCAACGAACTGATAAATTATCCAATCAACCATGCCAGGCTTCAACAATGGTATGTACGAACACAAAAAATAAAATGTCGAATTTTCCACGTTACAAGTGGAAAATAACGTCACTTCTACAATTTTTATTCATTAACTAGCTAAACCCGGTCACATTTCGCTGTGGCTCAGTATGATATGAAATGAATGGGAAACGCACCGATATCGAAGCGCACTAAGGATTTGACCGAGGTGCGGTGCGGGAAGATATTTTTTCGTGCTTATTCGAATGCTACGTTATGTCAAAAATTTAAGTCAATCGACCGACTAGTTATCGAGTTTTGCAAGCACAAACATACGCAAGCTGAATTTATATATATATATATAAAGATAATATGCATACTAGAAATATTTACGCGGTAAATTCGTTTTAATCTTATTTATGATGCATACAAGACTAGGTGGAATGCTCCAGCAGTAACATTAATTTCTAAAGGGCAAGACAATTTTATACTACGAGTATATAATGGGGTGACGTATTTAATATCGACGAGATTGCTAAACTGCATTAATACCTAGCGACTTTAATTCCCCCCATTTTCAAAGTTTTAGGCTAAAACAACAAAAAATAGTTTTCGTGGTATCTTTGAATCGTATTCTCGTGTAGATACCTTATTCGTACTTGGTTAAATACCTAATAAGATATTTTCACAAAGCTTAGACTAAATATAACCTGATATTATTATACTTTACCTTCCAATCCGGATTCTCAGACAATCTGCTAGCCACAACACAACCAGCTGTTCCACCGCCAACGACAATAAAGTCAAAAAATTCGTTGCTGTCAAAATCTGACAGCGGCTCGATCGATCCCAAAGCACCGGCAATCAAATAAACGATAACAAAAAACGATATCATTATTGTTAAAGATTTAAATATAACGAAGGAGCTATAGCTACCGATGGATCCACCGAGCCGCAAAACGGCCGACCGGCTACAGACGCAGATGACGGGCGAACCTCAAAAGGAAACATGCGCACGTGAGCAATGCAATAAAATTGCATTTTGGCGCAACAGCCGGTGTTTTGCATTCATTTCCGATACGGGCGGTGCAATTCGACAAACGGCGTCCGTTTTCGATACGATTTTGTGTAAGTCGGAATTAAATTGGGAAATGGTCGTTTGGTATTACCGAAACGAGTATGGGGACCTGATCGACCGTGGAGCAGTAGTACGAGTGAATCACTCAAATATCCATGCAAATATACAACGTAAAATCGTGTTTGTCGATTCTATGCGATCCTAAAATTTTGGCCTACTGGTAGGTAAATAATGCATCAAAAGATGTTGGTAAACAGTTAATCGAAATCGAAAGCGAAAATCAACAAGTTACCTACACTACGAGTTTCGCCCTATTCGCCTTATTCGCCTAGCAGTATCAGACTCCACCTGTTATGTAAGCTCAAATCTTTTTTAGGTGGACTTTTTGTCCATTACTGAGATTGAGACGAATCACGACGTTAGAGCTGCTATAGCGAAGCATTCTGTAGACCTTGAGAAAAGTTATTTTATGTAGGGCATAACTGCTTTGGAGCGTAGATGAACTAAGTCCCGCCCTCGTAGACAACTAAAAACATCAACAAATAATAAATTTAATTCTTTCGTTTGGGCACACGAGTAGACCTACTAAATGTACGTATGTTTTGGTTTTTTGCGTTGTATGTTTTGGGTTGTTATTGGATCTTCGCAACCATTAGCCCCGATTATCATTATTTTTCTATAGACAGCTTTTTGTTCCAAAGCTAAAGTTCTATTACCTATTAATCAAAGTATGTTTAGTAGTAATACCTATTAATCAAAGTATGTTTAGTAGTTTTAGAGTAATAGATTTATTAATATTTTTAATTTACGATAAAACTCTAAAGGAAACAGGTTAGAGCAGGTTTTAAAGACCTGCTAATATGCTTTCAGCGTCAGTTAGTGCAAACAATAAAAACCTATTTTTTTAAGAAATGCTAGCAATGCTAAGCGATGCTTTACAAAAAATAGATAAATTATCACGGAAACAATAACTAAATGTTTCGGTATGTCTAATAACTGGGAAAACATGAGGATGGTAACTAAAGGGTTCCAACCGCGGACGCAAAAGTAAGTCCTAGTGACGTTAAATTTCATCGACATTGCCGTAACATATTCATGACCTGATGACATATCATACGAAAGGTAAATAGCGTTATGAAAATTATCTCCGTTGTGCCGTGGAAAGAGTATATATTAGAGTGTATCTTGCCGAACTGTATATATGTCCAAAATACGTGATTTCATTACAGCATAGAGGGGGTTCAGATGTGCTATACGTTTTGCGCCGCAAGAAGATAAGAGGCAAAGGATCCTAGGTTCTGCCGTTAATTATAATAGGCCGTATAATCAAAAGTTCTGTTTAACATCCACTTAAAGATAAAGTAACTAGACATCACATCATAATTATACAACTGAAGTTGAACTATTTAACTTTATCTAATCTTAATTGTATGATATAGATTAATACATTAGAGCAGGGGTTCCCAAACTTATTGACCCCGCGACCGACTTTTTAAAATCACAATATTTTGCGACCCAGCGAGAACTTTTCAGAAAAGTTAGTATGTGGTTTGATGTAACAATTAAACAATTCATTTGTAATATCATATGATATCTTTGTTTTCGCCTACGACACAAAGAAGAAGACAAATAACGTAGGCGAAGAACCTTAATATTATATTATACCAAATTATAAATACATTTTAGTCCTAATTTGTGTAAAAAATACATGTAAAAACCAGTAACCTTTTAGTTACCGACTTAAATTAAATTAAATGCGTCAATTCGCGCGACACTAAAAATATCACATAACATACGGAACTGCCAGGTTTTAGACCGTTTAGTCTATCTGTTTGGTGGGCCTAGTTAGGTTTCGCCTCACCTTAGGTATGCTCGCATAAATATATAAATCCAGCTATATATTTTCACTTACCTACCATTTTTGTTTGTTTGTCACTTGTTTGTATGTACAACAATCTGCATATTATTCTTCCAGTTCTTCTCTATGTAACATTACTTAATCAAATGAAATAAATACAAATAATTAATACCTTACTACTTAATTGTGATTATTAACACTACTAATTTGTACCTAATTATGATCATTTTAATTGTCAGTAAGGGGTTATATGGAGTTAGAAATTTCAAAAAATTGTTTTATTTTGTATTGCATTTTCGGAATGTAGATATTGAGTATATTCTTAATATTAATATTGAGAGTATATTCTTAATATTATTATTAAGAGTATATTCTTAATATTAATATTATATCACTATATTGATATATATATATATATATTTATAGAGAGTACATTCTTAATATTAATATTATATAAGTATGTAGATATTGAGTATATTCTTAATATTAATATTGAGAGTATATTCTCAATATTAATATTATATTCGTATTAATATTGAGTATATTCTCTGAAACTTTCAAATCCATCCAGCAAATATTCTTGGAGATACATCCATATTTGTAATGATGTTCGGAGTTATTTGTAAAGACGTTACAAAGTAGGCGGCGTAAAGATCAAAGTAGCAGCTGTTTTTATACCCCGCAATACCTGAGTAGACCCTTTTCATTGTATTCGCAAACGCCTATTTATAGATCTATTTTATAGCAGAGAGCTAAATGTGGTCGTTTCTTATACCAAACAAGTGAATATCGTTAGTTGAAACATCTCTGCCACAAACATCTCTGAAACAGAGATGCGTTCAGTCTATACTCCCTGTTCGTAGTTTTGCGTTTCAAAAAGCCTCTCAAAAGTAGTAGAAAACGAAGATCATTTGATAAGATGCAAAAATCAAGATCAACAAAAGAAAAAATGTTTTTACTATAATCTAAAACTATGCCGGTAAGGAGGATGCAGAGCGCGTCACGACCTCTGACTTATGAGTGCATAAGAGCACGCGCGAGGGAAGAATGTTTCGCAGACAACATCTAGGAATATTAGAAGCTGCTGATGATGCAGAAGGTTCATCTTATGGCCCCGGCTTGGATGACTCCATGTAGGTTGAAAAAAAAATACAATATGTAAACGTCTTTTGAAACTTTGAATGCGTTTTTCTTAAAACGGTGTTTTCAAAGTCGGTGAGCACGATTTCTCAAAAACAGCTAAACCGGCCGGTCTGAAATTTTAACACAATTTTCTCAGACATAATCTGCAGGGATTGATCAAAGGAATAAGATTTCCAACAATTATTTCTATTTTTTTAAACCTAACAAAACAATTTTGCTCGAAAATCGGATGTTTTTCTTTTTGGAGCTGCCATTTTGTCAAAAATCAAAATTTCGTCTATTCCTTCGATCAATACCTAGATTTTTCTTTCCACTAATAGAATCTTCTGTTTTGTTTATTTTATATAATCTAAACCGGAGTAATTTTGCTCACAGCAAGACAACTTATTTTTAGGGACCTCCAGGAGACCGTCTGAAGGAGCAGTGTAAATCAATATTTGTAAAAATGAAAAATGTCAAAATTAAGTCACCACTGCATTTATTAATACTTCTGGTATTTGTCAAAGAAAAAACACTTTTTAGAAAATAATCGTAAAAAAACTTTTTTTGGTCTTGCAATTGCGTATAATGTGGTTTATACTACAACAAAATTGTATGCACAAATGTAATTTATTAGGTATTGCTACCAGTTCTAGGTACATGGTGGAATTTTTAACGTCACCGACTATATTCACCACGCTGATTCCTAAACTGCAATAATATTTTGTCGGACTTAATAAATAATAGAGATATATTACCAATTACCAATTCATTTTGTTGTTATATATTGTTTTGACAATGAATTGTACTTTCTTTTTTTTTTTTGACTAGGTATTTTATATGATTTTTATATTTCTTAACATATATTAAATATTACTTATTGAATTTTTATTTTTTTTATTATAGATTTATCTTACTCTTTACTTTAGTTTTATGTCAATTCTGATTGTCTCACTGTATTTGATTGTTTTTTATAAGGATCATATTTTAGGGCAATTTAGTTTTATGAGCATTTTAATAAAACTTCTACATAATTTATTGTAAAATGAAGACTCTTGTCCACCCTGGAACGGGCTAGTCCCAGTTGGGTGACAGAATCAAATAAGCAAAAGGTTAAGGTTTTGTCATTCGGTTCCTGTTATTTTTGTAAGCAAAGCAATGTTTTATAGCAATTAATTCTTAAATAAATAAATAAATATACATGTAAAGAAGTCTCAAGCACATACATTTTAGTAGGTAAAGTTAGTTTTTTTCAAACAATTCATAAACACTTATTTTTCAGTAGGTTAAGTTCAATTATTATAATAATTAACTTAGTTTTTTTTTAAACCATAAAAACTAATTTAAAAAGAAAAAAAAACATTAACAATAATTTTAAAAATAACGAAAAATTCCGACACGTTTTTTTATCACATTAACATTAAATTGATCAAGTTTAGTAGCGTGTGTTTCTTAATAAAATAGACGAGGTAGCAATACCTAATAAATTCCTTTAAAAGTATCAACATACGTAACTTAACTAGTCTTCAGGCTTTTAAAAGCATAAAAAAAGTCGTAGGAAGGTACATACGGTAAGTGACTTTTAACGACAACACAGCCCTAGTTGAACATGAAACCACTAAAGTTCAAAACGCCGGGGCACCCTACGTAATATTATTACGTAATATTAACAACCCTACGTAATATTAATAATCCTACGTAATATTATTTCTATAGATATATTAGTTAAAAGTCTATGTTTTATTATTTCAACCTGAACCCACAACTTAAAACAAAAAATGTCTGTCTTTCAACAAAAAATAAAACTACACATGCGGATTTTTAATGTCGGTTTATTTATCTCCTTTTTTATCCTTAATTATCGCGTATTTTTACGCGTAGGTATATGTATAATAAACGTTTTCCAAAATGGACCCTCTCGTGGCGCCGGGGTTTGGAGCGATTAAATGCTGCGATTACATGATTGAAATTCGAAAAAACATCGAGATTCAACATTTCATTTCCTCATACTTCTGCCTACGTAATATTCATTTTCTACTCAAACTCTTGACACATGAGAACATAATACCGATGTTCTCGTTTTATATGAAATTAGGTTTCCTTCCACATCATCTGGCAAAAGCTGCATAAGTCGTATTCCTTTTTGTTGTCGTAGTGGACTCCAACCATTTTCGGTTTGTCGGTGCAGGTTTTGTAATGGCTGGAGAAGCATTCCGGGCTGGCCAACCACCAATACTGCCGTTTCTTCAAATGTTGCGGGTAATCGTTGGCCTTGGCGTATCCTAAATGCTTGCTGAAGAGCAAAGCGTCATAATGGCGAATCGGCATGAACGAATCGTCGCTCGTCACAACACAGTTCGACATTTGGCACTTGTCGACAAACAGGCGCCTTCCTTCCTCTTCAGTCAATATCTTCTCTCCGTAGCTGGGATACATGTAGGCGAATTTGTATCTAGATCGTATCCTGTTGTGTCCGCTCCAGAATGGTTCGTGCAGCCCCATCTCGAAGAAATGTTTCACCTTGTAGTGATACACTACGTACACCAACGCGAACACGAGCAGGAACTTAACAGAGAGCTCCATTCTGAGCCTCATCACGGCATTTTTTCACTCATTTTACACAAAAATTACTACGCTACGGCGGAATATCGAATCAAGTCAACATCTCGCTGTCAGACAGAATGCCACTGCTGCCAACATTCGCGGAGAAGATCCGGATCCGCGACCCGACCCGTTTATTGAGATCTCTTTCGCACTCGCTACTTAAGAGAGAGACGCAAAGCACAAGACTGCTGATTCGTTCTCAAGTTGACTCGACAATGAAAAGAATTATTGCCGCTCCATAATGATCCGGATCAATTTGATAGCTACATAATAATAAAACCACTTGTGCGTACGATCTTATTTTAAAGTACTTATTAACAGTTGAAGTGTTGAAATACTGTGGTAATAAACCCTAGCGAGATGCCAAAAATGTCACAGCTTATGACAAAAATACTAGCACCATATTATATTTGTGTTCCCGAATTTTCCAGGATCATAATTACGGCATTCTAATTACTGTCAGCTGTTGCATTAGGTTGAATTCCGAAATAAACCAGTTACAAGTAACTAAAACTTACTATGGAGTAGTTAAATATTAAAAAATGTTAAGTCTAAAAATCAAATTAAATTGGTAAAAAAAAATTACGATATATTGAAAAATATATTTTTTTACAAACTTGATGTGATTTGAAAAAATCGAGTTAGGTAGTTGCGGGCATGACGGGGAAAATAAGACTTTTTATATTACATAAAATATGCATATATCTATAACCTGATTTTGAATATTTCTATAACTAATAGTTGTTATAAGCAAATGATATTTATAAAGCATATCAAATCAAATTTTTTCTCAACCATTCTCGAACATAAATATCTTTGAAACGCTGTACTTTTCTCATATTCGTAGCATTTTAGAGTTCGCATCTCAAATTTGGAATAGAGCGGCGGGCGTTAAAGACGTGTTATTAGATACCTGGACTACCGCGAGCACTGGGGATTTAGAACTTACGAGAGCAGGATGAGCTATTTTCGTATGTGTTCACTGGAAGACCGCCACACAGAGGCTTATATAATATTATTGCACAAAATAATAAATAACAAAATGTTGTTGAGAGCAGCACACATTTGATAGAAAAATTGTCATTCTTTGTTCTGCCGCGAATGGTTCGCTCTCCTAATATGTTTGAAGTCCATCGTGTAAGCTCAAACTCTATCATGAACCGCTTGATGACCACATACAACGGTCGATTTTAAGAAATCGACATATCACATGACCCAAACTAAATTCAGTGATGCTGTTCATAGCTCACATGGCGAATCCTATCCCTCCCGTTTCCTCTCCTAGCAATAGTTCGATAAAATTTATTTGATTCTATTAAATGTTGATAATTATCGTATAACAAAAATAATATAAGACTACAGTAGGAAAAACTTAATCGGCTAGCGAAACATTGTAACAAGATAAATAGTCATAATTATTGTAGCGCTGTAGGTTTCCCGAAAATAAAGTAAATTAATAAATAAATAAAAATCTGGTTTCTTTCAGCCAGTACGATACATTGTCGTTCTGTATTCCATACTTTATGAAAGAATAGGGATATACCCCTATTTTATATAGGGTATACAATTTAGGGTAATAAAATACCATATTCTAAAGAAAGAATAGGGTATTATAAAGATACAAAACATGCGAAGTATATATAACACTATTCTTATTCGAGTGACGTCATTTCCAATCGTCGAACCATAGCGACCCACAGTTAGCGAAAAGTCTATGAATGGGACTTTGTTATCTCTATCCGTTATATTGGCCGAGCCGACAAGGCGGGCGATTTTATCATTGGTATCGAATCTTTATTTTATGTTTCGTATCGCTAATTCCTTAACGGCTTGTCGGTGACCGAAAACGACAAATGCATATACCTATAATTTCTACTGTAAATATATAATCCGTTGTAAATATAAATTGTAATATATCTCCGGAAATAGAATTATTAATTTAAGTTAATATTTATATAGAAGCAATAAAAATCAAAGTCATTCCAATATTTACGGCTGTATCGTGTTTATAAATCCTTCTTAAAATCATTGATTCATGAAGAAATTTAAAAAAATATAGCTCTGTCAAATTCCTGTTTTTTTATTGGTTTCTATCGTTATGTTATAAGAGAAATAAAACATAATTTACCAATTTTAATTTTGTTTGTTATTCCATTACAAACAGAGTAACGTTTTAAAATGAATAAAGATTTTTGTCAAATATAAAATTTATTCCATTTGTAGAAAATATTATTTTTTGATAGAATTGCTGCCAGACTGACGGATGACGGCTAGCACACGTGTATCGCAGATAGCAAAACGATGAGATGCTACAATGCCAATGATGCTTAAATATCACATGGTCGAGAACCGATCATGGCTAAACAAACCCCTAAAACAAATAAAAACCTAAAATTTGAAAAATATTTTATTGGTTTTTTAAAAGAAACCTCTTCAGTTACATGTTCGCCGGATAATTGTAATAATAAATGACGAAAATTCAGAGTTTCTTTATAAACACATTAAAGAATCACGACGAAAATTTGAGGTATTTTTCAGAAATATTTATTTTAATAAATACATTGAATGTGATAAAAGTAATAAATACAAGGTGATAAGATGAAACTCGCATCCTCTAAATAGTCTATAGTAACCTAGAAAATCGCACAAGACGTTAACTATCACACAACTTTAATGGCAAGCATAACTTTTTGGCAAGCTTTTTGAAAAATTTACACTGTTAAAACGATACAGGAAATTACAGAGAATGACGAAGGAAACGAATATCCACAAACACCCAATTTTAATAGTGAATATCGATCAGAGTGCCACTGCAACTGTTTCCACCATTTTATAAATTAAGAAGCTTTAAAGCATTTGCAGAAATTCCCCTACGCGAGACCTACACTTAACTCTGGCTTATTGACCCAATCAGCAGTGCTGCTGCGAACGAATCAGTAGTGAACGAAACAAAAACCGATCCGCATGCGGGCCGTTCGTGTTCGGACCGGTTCCGTGGTCGATACCCCCCCTCAGCCTCATGCACGGCTCACTTTGTTCCGCCGCCCTTTCGCAACAACTACGCGCATGCGTGTGAAGTGAGAACACAACAGTAGCGTTTGCTTTGCTTCCACTACCGACCGGTAGGGGCCACTGACTCACCAAAAATTGGAATGTAAAAGCTCGTTTTTTGCCGAAAAGATTTGTTACCTAGGTTATAAATTATAAGGTTCTGACCTAAGTTGGTACCTATTTAAACTATTTTTGTATTATATACAAATATATTATTATGTTATTATTACACGAAATATAAATATTATTACGTACTTATGCGTAAATGGTTAGTTTTTGTCGGTTAGAACCAAGAAGAAGAGGTAAATCTACTCAAAACTGAATTAAAAAAAAATAACTCAGTTTTGGTTTATATTACATTACTGGGCTCGATTGCGTTTTATCGTGAATAATATCTGAAAATAGTTCATGCGAACGAGACAGAGCATATAGCGTTAGAGCGGAATTTAAAATGAACGATCGTATCTTTTCCCGCACAAAACCACCTGCCGAATATAAAACCATTTGAATTAATTTGAAAACATTTCGTCCGGTCTTACATTATGCCGCTTTATGTTCGATTAGTAGTCTTATGCTGGAAAAGTGACAATCAATCGTTTTATATTCCGCTCTACGTATCGCTCGCATAAACTAATTCTGATTTTTGTTCACAAAGAAACGCAATCGGGTTTACTATACTAAAAAAACTAAGTCGAAAATCATCTACAACTTTTGTTTTATTTAGGCCTTTGTTACTGAGAAAAAATACCTACTGAATATCCGAAAGCTGAACATAAATGATGCTTTTCCTCAGTAGCAAAGTCCTAAATCAAAGAACTTTAAGAACCATTCACCGTTTTTTTGTGTAGTATTCTACAGTATCTGTATTCTGTAGTATCTGTATTCTGTAGTATCTTCTGTAAAAAAAATCATAACAAAGAATAAAAAAAGTTTTTTTTATTTTTTTTTTATATTGATAATATTGGCCTCCCTTGTATAATACATAAAATATTGGACTTCGGATTTTTAGGACAAATAGCACAAACTCAAGAGAACACTTATTTTAAGTGGAAACTTTTAACTGGCATTGTAGTCTATAAATAAAATTCAGATATTTCTCCTGTAATAGCTGTAAGTTTCCTTAATAATAATAAAAAAATAAATTAAAAAAATACTGTTTCACCTTAAATTAACTCACACGGGTGCCTTTTTTATGAAAAAAAATACGTAACGTAGAAAAATTCCGCTGACCGACATTGTCTCCTAACTGCCATTATCTTACTTTGCTTTACATCCGCAAATTATCTACCAATCGAAGATGACACCATTGCCCGTAGTAATGGAGATCGCCAATACTAAAATAAACGAAACGGAGATTCTTTTCTTCTTCAAATCGAAGCCTAAATACTGAGTCAAATGGTCAAATTAAAAGAATCATAGTCAGAATCCTAGCAGCTAAAATCAGTATCTATATTCAAAAACACAAATGAAATACATTTCACCATGTAGGTATAAAACACTTGCACATCATTATAGGCTCATATACATAATATAACCAACGTTGGAAAAATGTAACAGTCAAGCAGGGACTCGTAACATTATTGCCGACAGATTTTTTTTACCACTAGAGATATCGGAATGATTCATATTTGCCGCCGAAAATCCTCAAATCTGTGTTAGTTGTTTGCTCAAACACTTGCCGTCGAGTATTTACTAAGAGATAAGCATTTACGACCACCGAAAATAAATTAGAATGTAAACATCTCTTTATCTTACTTTAGAAATATGTGTATTATGTATGATTTTGATTATGTGTTGTTATAGAAATATCAGCTTTAGAAAAAGTCACGCCTCAAATAATCATTAAGTTGATCTTAGGGTTTTTTTGTGGTTTAGATAAAAAACTAAAATGTATGCTCAATGATGGCGTAATCGTGGCGCTAACCGAACATGAAAATATTTAAATAAGCATTTATTTATTTAATACGATACCCTTTTTCAAATCGACTTGAGTGGATAGACAAAAATGCTTACTGAGAAAAAGACTGAGTATCCCAGAGTTGAATATAAAAAACTCTTGGTCCGTAGCCTAGGCCTTAAATAAAACAAATTCAAAATTATTTTCAGCTCAGTTGTTCATGTAGAAAACTCGTTTAAAAAGAAACCCTAATATCGAAAACTACGTAAAAAATGTCAGTATAAATAAATAAAAGGTTTTCAATTTCCTTGCCTAGTTTCGTATACAGTTGTAGACGTGCAGTCGTATACCCTATTGTAGACGTGCAGTCGCGAAAAAGCCATACACATTTCACTCTAAAAATTAATAGCATCCAATTTCGCAAGTTTTGTAATTATTGCTTGTTTTTAATTGTTGTAATTGTATAAGAATAGATTTTTGAAGTAAACAATAGACTTAGAATAATTCAAAATGTATGAGAAAAGTATGAAAATGAAACGCTCCAAACACATCGTTATCATATAACAATATGAGATAGATGGTATAAGAAAAACCCTCCCCATTTCTGTTCAAACTCCGCAGCTACACCCCCCTCCCTTCCCAGTATCATCCGAGACAGGCATAACTCAATTTTTCGTAGCAGACTGGAAATAAATGGAAAAAGAAGGGCCCGTAGACGAGTTTTACTCATTTTCTTCCTGTGTCCGTATCCTCCTTTGAAATGTCCAATCGAATTTTCTCCAACGACTGGTTTTTCCATCAAGTATCACAACGCTTGACACTCAACGTACAAATTTTTATATACCTGCATTATGACGCAGTATTATAAATAAGCAGTAATTTTTCAAATGTTGATATTTCCGTCAAGGATAATTGTCCACGAAGCACAAAAAAGGGTAATTATGAAAGTTATACGAAAAAAATAAAACTGAACAACAGCGTTTTTAATTTTCTATATTTTGTCGACACATATGTTTACATCCCAGGCCCACCAACATAAGAGGGAAAGAATTGTGAGAGCGCATATTTTTTTTCCAGATAAAGACGGAAATATCCTTTCGAGCCGAATATCATAACTGATTTGATGTTCTCCGATGATAGCGCCGTTTTCGCCGACACTGATGCCGAAGCAACGGACATTTTATACGACATATCCGGAATTGCTCAATCATATGGATTAAAAATCAATGCGGGTAAGACCAACGTGCTCACTACGGACGGTTCGAAGGCCAGCGTTTACCTCGATGGAACCCAAATCGAACAGGTCCCACAATTCAAGTATTTAGGATCGTTGGTTACGGAAAAGTGGCATCGACGGCCGATGTCCATAGCCGGATCGGTCAGCCGATCAACAGCAACATTCGCCTCGCTCAAAATGTGCATATGGAAGCGAACAAATTAATATTACCATCAAAACCAAAGGACGACTATATCGAAGGTTGGTTCTTCCCATTCTTCTTTATGGATCGGAAACGTGGACGTTACTCCAATCGGACCTTAACAAGTTCGAAGTCTTCCAAACGCGATGCTTGAGGCAGATTCTCGGTGTCTCACTCCGCGATCGAATTCGAAACGAGACCATTAGAGAAAGATGCGATCTACTAACAACGATCGAAGAAGAAGTACAAAAACGTCGATTACGATGGTTCGGCCATGTTTGCCGAATGAACGATAATCGCTTGCCACGTAAACTTCTTTGGCGAGACCGTCCGACAGAATGGAAAATTCAGCGATCGGCACCGAAGAAAACCTGGCTAAATAACATCAAAGACGACCTTAATAATCAACGATTATCGGCTAGGGATGCTCGAGACGTGGCGAAAAATCATCAAGAATGGAAGCGAATCGTGAATGGAGAACGAGATCCAGCGGAAACGACAGCAGCGTATTGGCTGCGAGGGCAACCCCCTACCCAATCGCCGGCTACGGAATAACTTATACGCTTAAATTGGTCTGTGTGTCTGAATGTATTCCTCCACGATAGCGCCCAAACGCGTAATCCGATCGAGCTGAAATTTGGCATTCAGGCATCATATGGTCATGGGAAGAGTTTAAAAGGCTGTGGTTAAAATCGGTCCACCAGGAGGCGCACTAGTCATATTTCAATCCCGAAATATTGAACTTAGAGACTTGAAATTTGGTACACAGATGCCTTGAATTTTCGCCGGTCCGTTTACGAGTGACGTCAGTATTCAGTTGTTTACGCAAATTTACTTCATAAATAGGTACCTTATTTTATGACATAATACTATAACCATTTCTGCTTAAGGGAGCGCCATTCTCCCATCTCTAACCCTACATATAACCAGTGATTATATATGGTATTACATCGCTCAACTCCATAGTAAGATTTAGCAACTCTTTCGCGCCAGTGAAATGCAGGTGGGGCTAATAGCATTGACGGCGAAACTTATAGCAATTTATTTCGCCATATATACAATTACTTTGATTACGCCAACTTTGATAATTAATGGTTTTTTAACCCTCCGAGTAGCGGCATAATTTCATGTCAGACCGCGGCAATTTATTTGAATTTCTTGCAATATCGCCGCGCTCGACAAAAAGTACTATAACTATGGAACTACTATAAAATCATAAAAAAGAATAAATTTTGCAATGATTGCATTGAAATTTCGTATGTAGAATATCGAAATTTCATTTTGTAAAACAATAATATAATTATGAATAAATATGACAAAATGGAAAAAGTGAAAAAAACTCGGCATTTCTAACTTGTACTTGTCTTACGGAAAAATACTGAACCCTATTTAGAAATTGTAAATACTATCGTGATCTTTATTAGATTCCCTATAAAATATAACATTTCGTTTTGCTTATTTACTTACAAAAATATTTAGATATTAGCTCATAAAAAACAATAAAATTTTTGATTTCTCGAAAAAAAAAAAGATGTTTGACAATGTAATTTTACCAGAAATATCCCCGAAATGACGCGCGAAATTATTCTAGCGGTCGTCTATGTATCTATGGTAATAATGAGAAATTTGTATGGATTTTAGGATCGTTCGAATTAGATAATATTATTACTGTGCGCTCCGGGAGCATGCCGCAAATGTTGTTCGTTACGTAGTCAACGGTGTTCTGCATGTGCAACCAAATTTGGTCGTTACGTAGCCGAAGGGTAAAAGACTGGTTAAATATAAAACCCAATAATGAAAACATTGATAACAATAACAACATTCAGTTATTAGTGGATAATATTATAAGCGACGTTGAAGAGTTCATAGAATTGGTTCTCCTTTGAAAATGACTCGTGTCTGTTACAGCTATAAATTACACTTTTAGGCGTATGTTAAGGGGACAATAATTCACTAGAAAGTCGCAAACACTTGTCGTTTTTGTCCATAATATAATAGACTTTCGAGAACGCTCGTCATAAATCGCCTCGCCTCTGACCGTGGGAGGCGGAATTCGGTTGAGGGTTTTTTTTGTATTATGGTTGGCTGAGCGTTGAAATGCTGACCCTTTTTAAAATATTATTTGTCAATATCTGACAGTGGTTAAAAGTGTTTCACTCGCTCCGGTCGCATCCTTGGCGGCGAGGATTTCCCGTTCTATAGTGTTTATGTTTACAAAGACTCGTATTATAGTGTAAAAGAGTCGGTTTAAGTAGCGTAATTATAGTGTAAAAGACTCGTTAAAGTAACCTAATAGTGTAAGCGGTTGCAATTTTAATGGAATAAACGTCGTCATACGGAAATCGACCTTTATTTTCGTACCTACCGGACAAGTAGTGCAAAAGCCTTGGATTCGTCGGCAGTCGAGCGGCGGTTTCGGTGCTCTAACCTATGGAAATGAACCCCAGTAAAAAATAAAAACTATCGAAACAATACAGTCCAACGTGTTTACCGGGGTTGCTGCGAAAAGCGGCGATAATCGAGGTATTCGCGCATAGATAGTGCGAATATCGCGACCATTGTGGTCGCTTCGAGCCGGATCGAACAGCGAATCAACCGGCTTCGGGAGAATCAAGGGCGCTGAAAATAAATCGGCAGAAAATGGAACCTTCAAATGGACGTCCGGGATCATCGAGACCGACTTCAAGAGCGTGGTCGGAAAGCAGTCGACGCAGCGAACGATTACAAGAAGTAAGAGCAGTGTCGGATGACCTAAGAAAAATCGCGAAAGAGAGAGCCAAGGTAGCTGCCGAAATGAAGAAACTGCAAGCGGAGAAGCTCAGGGCCACTGCAGCGATACAAGAGCGGCAGGCCGACGTAGAAGCAGAGCTCGAGATGTTGGATGCTGATAGTCAACACGCGAGAAGATTGCTGGACGTAGTTTCTGAAACGTCTGGCTTGGAAGAAGACGGCGGAAGCTGGGAAAGGCGTCGAGAGGATCCTGACAACGAGGAGGCTGCCGGGAGAATCTCGCAATGGGCGGACTATTACACACCAGCGGAGATACTTCCAGAGGAGGCGTGGAAGCAGATTGAAGCGATGGAGCCATCGTCGGAGAGGCAGACCGAAGCGGCGCGCGCGGCGGCTCGCGGAAAAGCCACGACCGTGGCATTTCAAAAGGCGGCGGACGGCGCTGAGATCAACACGGCGAGTGCGCCGGCGTTGGGGGCTGCGGACGCGGCGGCCCGCCGCGGACGCGAACCAATGCCAGAGCAGCGAAGCAGTCAGCGGCGCGAGTGAAAAAATAATAAAAGAGGTTTGTCAGCTTTTTTCAATGGTCTCAGCTAAACCACATTATAATAAAGACTTACCTACCTTCAGTGGGGAACCCCTAGAATTCATGGCTTTTAAGGCGATTTATGAGCAATCTACGGAGGTTATGCAATTAAATGAAGCGCAGAATCTGCTAAGGTTACAAACCTCGCTTAGAGGACGAGCTCGCGAGTCCGTTGCGGGTCTTTTAATATGTCCATCTAACGTAGGGGGAATTTTGAAAACGCTCGAAGCGCTGTTCGGAAATCCTAATCTGATTATTCAGCGTACTTTAAGCGACGTAAAAAGACTGAAAGAGTTGTCGGATAACTTGGAAACAGAAGATCTGATGCGATTTGCATGTCAGATTAAAAATTTAGTAGCCACTGTGAAAGCAGTAAAAAAAGAACATCATTTATGTAATCCGGACCTGCTTGCGACTTTGGTTTCTAAGCTACCTAGAAACCTACTGACTTTATGGCTAGCAGACACTGGTAGAAATCAAGAAAAGGAGCCAGTGTTGGTGTATTTTGCATCTTGGGTAGAGAAGTTAGCTGTAGGAGCCCTAGATGCGGGGGTTGGTATAGGAGAGACAGGAAGACGCAATCAGACAGGTAATCGAGATCGAAAATTCAAGGAAAATAATCAAAAAAGTTTTGTTTTCCACACTCAGGGTACCACAGCGCTAAAGTGTCCAAGCTGTGACGGGGGCCATTTTCTAAGTAAATGTGACGAGTTTAAAAAATTATCCTTAGACAATCGTTGGGAAGCTATTAAAAAATTTAAACGGTGTTTTAAATGCCTAGCACCTAGCCACAACCGCCGGAATTGTACAGCTTACAAAAAGTTTCCCAAAGCAAAGTATCATTTTTTGCTGACAGCGAGTGCGGGTTTAGCGACAAACGACGCCGCCGAGGTGGCAAAAAGTGAAAGCGCTATTGTTGCAAATACGGTAGCCGCTAATAAAGTATTATTACAAGTGCTCCCTATTCAGATAATAGGGCCTCGACAAAAAAAGAAAGTTATATACGCTTTACTGGATTCCGGGTCCACTGTTAGTTTGATAGATAGAAAGATAGCTGAGGAAATAGGACTTCGTGGGCAGAAACAAGGGCTTCAAGTATCAGGTATTGGTAGGATGAAAGAGTCGGCGGAAGCTGAATTGGTGTCGTTTTGTATTAAAGGAGAAATGGAACATAGATCATTTGAGATCAGTGCCTATAGCGTAGACAACTTAGCGTTACCGGAGTTAAATAGAATACCGGACGCGCGTAAAATGCTAGATGGCGCAGCGCTCCCATTCGAGACTGCAAAGGTGAAACCTCAGCTGCTTATAGGTGCGGATTATTGGGAGCTCATAGTCTCTCGTGGCCTGAAAAAAGTAAACAATGACGTGTCACTGTCCAAAACTAGATTAGGCTGGGTCGCGATCGGTAAAACGGATATGGGGGAGCGATCTGAGGCTCACCATAGTTTCTGTTTGAAAGCAGATCAAGATTTGACTCTTCAAAACTTATTTGAGGAGAATATTAAAATGGAAAACGATTGGCCAAACAGAGCGCGCGTACTGCCTGAAGTACAGAGGGCCGAGCGTCTGTTAGAGACCACTACGTCTCTGGACAATGGCGTTTGGTCCACGGGCTTGCTTTGGCGTGAAGACGAGCGCGAGATGCCCGATAGCAAAGGTATGGCTTTGGCGCGATTAAAATCGATAGAAAAAACGATGGATAGCGATGCTATATTCGGGCGCGAATATTGTAAGCAGATTGAACGTTACGTGACAGAAGGATATGCTGAGCAGATCGACCCACGGACTATCGATGGTCGAAAAGGAATATTTTATTTAGCGCACATGGGCGTTAAGCACCCCGCGAAATCTGGGAAGAAGCTCGGGAGAGGCAGTCTTCTGGCCGACTTGAACGCTTACATAGACGAGAGAGGATTAGTAAGATTAAGCGGTAGAATAGCCAATGCGACGGACGTTCCGAACGATACGAAAAACCCGATCATATTATATGGTAAAGAGCGATACACGCGACTGCTCATAAAACGAACGCACGAAGAAGCAGCTCACGGCGGCGTAGAATTGACTTTAGGTATATTAAGGAAACGTTACTGGATAATAGGCGCGCGTCAGGCGGTTAAAAAGACGCTCTACGAATGCATGTTATGCAAAATTCGCAGAGCGACGCCCGTTAAAGCATTAATGGGACAACTGCCTGCCCCTAGATTAGAAACGCATGTCAGGTGCTTCACATCAGTAGGCGTAGACTGTTTTGGGCCTCTTAAAGTCACTGTAAGAAGAACAGTCGAAAAGCGCTATGGTATGCTTTTCACCTGCTTAAGTACGCGCGCAACGCACATAGAACTTGCTGGCGATCTGTCAACAAGTGCGGCCATAATGGCTATAAGAAGGTTTATTGCGAGGAGAGGGAAGCCGAGGGTATTTATGAGCGATAATGGCGGAAATTTCAAGTCAGCGAGTAGCGAGCTGCGGGATACGGTGGCCGCTATAAATAATGAAACTATCAAGGAAAGGCTGACCAACGACCAAATCGAATGGAGGTATACTACACCTGTATCACCTCACATGGCAGGGGTTTGGGAATCTCTGATCAAGACCGCAAAAAGAGCACTGTATGCCGTTCTGAAAGAGCAAGCTCCATCTGAAGAAGTACTGCGAACATTGCTCGCTGAAGTAGAGGCAATAATGAATTCGCGTCCTCTCACGCATATATCCTTAGACAGCAGGGATGACGAGCCTCTAACTCCAGGACATTTTCTGTTAGGGCGTCAGGATATTAGCACCGCCATGGGTGAATTTAATCAAAGCGATCTCTGTAGCCGCAAAGTATGGGTACGTTCACAAGCTCTAGCAGACTCATTTTGGCGACGGTGGAGCAGAGATGTACTCCCGCTTTTAGTAAATAGGCGTAAGTGGACCAAAAGCGAGACACCCCTACAAGTTGGAGAATTAGTATTGTTATTAGATCCGGCGTTGGAACGCGGTCGATGGGCACGCGCGTTAATCAAAAATGTTTATCCTGATAAGCAAGGCGCTGTACGAATTGTCGATGTGATTGCAGATGGAAAGGTCTATCGCCGGTCGATAAATAAATTAGTACGATTAGATCTAACAGCTGCGGCGGGGCCTACCGACGAAAGAGAATCTTGAACAAAGAAAGTAAAAGTGCATGAAATCAATAAGAATCTCATGTAAACAAGTTAGGTCACCCAACAAGAATCCGAGCTGTCAACGTTACATTCCAATTGAGTGGACAGCAAGGATTCCAATTAGATTAGCAGATAAATAATTAGATTAACCGTAGTTAAAATTTAAAATTAAGGATGAACCGGATCGGTTCATCGGGGGAGAATGGATAATATTATAAGCGACGTTGAAGAGTTCATAGAATTGGTTCTCCTTTGAAAATGACTCGTGTCTGTTACAGCTATAAATTACACTTTTAGGCGTATGTTAAGGGGACAATAATTCACTAGAAAGTCGCAAACACTTGTCGTTTTTGTCCATAATATAATAGACTTTCGAGAACGCTCGTCATAAATCGCCTCGCCTCTGACCGTGGGAGGCGGAATTCGGTTGAGGGTTTTTTTTGTATTATGGTTGGCTGAGCGTTGAAATGCTGACCCTTTTTAAAATATTATTTGTCAATATCTGACAGTGGTTAAAAGTGTTTCACTCGCTCCGGTCGCATCCTTGGCGGCGAGGATTTCCCGTTCTATAGTGTTTATGTTTACAAAGACTCGTATTATAGTGTAAAAGAGTCGGTTTAAGTAGCGTAATTATAGTGTAAAAGACTCGTTAAAGTAACCTAATAGTGTAAGCGGTTGCAATTTTAATGGAATAAACGTCGTCATACGGAAATCGACCTTTATTTTCGTACCTACCGGACAAGTAGTGCAAAAGCCTTGGATTCGTCGGCAGTCGAGCGGCGGTTTCGGTGCTCTAACCTATGGAAATGAACCCCAGTAAAAAATAAAAACTATCGAAACAATACAGTCCAACGTGTTTACCGGGGTTGCTGCGAAAAGCGGCGATAATCGAGGTATTCGCGCATAGATAGTGCGAATATCGCGACCAATTAGAACCATTTGTTTTCGTCTACCTTAGTACGGGCATCACTCCAGCAAGGTAGATTTTAATCTTACTAACCTGGTGTTTTAAATGTGTGTGAAATATTAATAAATAAATAAATAAATAAATAAATTTATCGTATTTTATTATAGGTACAATACAGAAATAATACGGAGAGATAAAATGCCACCTATTAGTCATTATTAGTCCATTGAACATTAAAGTGCGTAATTCTTACGTATTGAAGCCTGTATACCAAAGTGAAAATTAACATATCTATGTAAATAATATTAAAACAATAAGAGCTTTGATTAAAAAATTTCTTCAGTATTATATTATTATTATATATGTACCGTACAGGCGTGTTTAGAGCGCTATCTACAGTGCGTCGCCATACTGTTATTCCACAAAAGTCGCCATACAGAAATATAATAATTGAGGAGATATTTTTGGCACTATGAGTGCCACCTACATGTTGTTTTTCGTAGAAAAATCCTAGTTGTCAAATGGTAGTACGACGTTGAGCAATCTAATCTATAATATAGTAATCTATACTAATATTATAAAGAAGTAATGACTGTAAGTTTGTAAGTTTGTATATAGGGGTAATCTCCGAAAATACTCATCCGATTTCAAAAATTCTTTTATAAATAAAAAGCTCCATTATCGATAAGTGCTATAGGCTATATTTTATTGTGATAAATATTGGTTTTCAATACGAAATCATGTTATTTGTAAATATACGACAAAAACATCGGCCTCATAGAGGTCTATAAAAAGTCAGCGACAGCAAATTATCCAACTTTTATATTTAAGCTACAATCTTATTTGCAAGAACGCACTCAGATTACGCAAGTCGAAAATAGCAAGAGCGCGCCACAGAATATCCGCAAAGGTGTTCCTCAAGGATCGATACTTGGACCTTTTCTCTTCCTCGTCTATATTAATGACATCCCAGAGTGCCTGAAATCCGTGGATGATGAAATCATTTTATTCGCCGATGATACTTCACTTCTTTTTAGCGATAAAAATAAAGACACTTTGGCCCAAAGAATAAAAGAAACAATAGATAGGCTTAGTATATGGTTCCAAGTTAATAAATTGTCACTTAACGTAAATAAATCAAAATCAATATGCTTCTCTTTGCGGCCGTCTGATTATAATGAAATAGACGTATACTTTGGGTCTGACCAACTAGAAAATGTCTCCTCCACGAAATTTCTCGGTTTAGAAATTGATCAAAAATTACAATGGTCTGATCACTTAAATGATCTCAGTAAAAAATTGTGCAGTGCCATATTCGCCATTAGAAAGATAAGAAGTTTATGCGGTTTTGAAGCAGCTAAATCCGTCTATTTTGCATATTTCCACTCTCTAATAACGTATGGCCTACTGTTTTGGGGAATGGCACCAAACTCAAAAAGAATTTTTCTCCTCCAGAAAAGAGCGGTACGCAGTTTATATAGAGTCTCACCGAGAAGTTCTTGTAAGCCGCTATTTGTAAAATCAGGAATAATGACTCTATTTTCTTCTTACATCTACCAAAATATTATGTACGCTCGTAGACACCTAACAGAAGCTCCGGTGAATAGTGATTTTCATCATCACGATACGAGGAATAAATCCAATCTCCACATAAACCGACAGCGACTTAGCAAAGTGCGATACAGTTTTATTCATCAAAATTTGTCGTTCTATAATAAGATTCCAGAGCAAATGAAAAGCCTCGGAGAGGTCCAATTTAAAAAGATAATCATAAATAATTTGGTAAGAAACCCAATTTATGGTATAAGGGAGTTTGAAAATTCTGAGTCTATTTTCCATGTTGATGATTAATGAAATGCGTAAAGTTTTAAACATAACGGTATTATGATAGCTGACATTCTAATTTTCATATAATTTATTAAACATCTATTCATTTTTAAAAAAAATACGAAAGCATTATTGCTGGATTGACAATAAAATATATATTTTTTGATTATTCTACATAGAATTTGCATTTATATTTTAATATATTATTCTCCTTGACTCTTAAATCACATTAGTATATTTTGATTATTTGTATATAGGTAATATTGAATATAATATTACAGCGATGACAACTATCACGATAGTTATGTTTTTAATAATTAAATTTTTAGCATTTAATTTTGTGACGCATCCAAGTGTAGGAATGCCTATCTACTGGAGTAGTTGATTGTATTGTATTGTATTGTAATAACTGCTTTTATGTCTCAAAAAATTAAAAAAATAAGTAGGCAAAGTTTGTTGAAAACATTAGCAATAAAATAAGAATCATTATCAAAATAAATGAATCCATTATCGAGGGTGGTTAATAAAGATAAAATTAGCCATGTCCTGTAAATTTTTAGGTGGTATAGAGATATCATGAAATTAGTAACGCGTGCAAGCGCCACGAAATACCTAGCAGGCGGCGGCGGCGGTTGATGGTCCAGCAAGGTCAGCGTTCAGCGGAAGGTGGCGCGGGTGGCGAGGAACAAGACGCGTACGTCTACGATATAGGTAACGTGCATCTGAGGGGGGACGTCTTGCACTATATATCTAAAGGTATCGTCTAAAAGGGCAAATAAACGCCACCCTACTTAAATTAACTAATCTATTCGAAACTTTACTCGAAGCGAAGCCGCGGGCAACAGCTAGTACGCTATATAATCAATGATATACGTAGAGACTTTCGTGCCATTGTATATTAGTGCAGTTGCAATCAGAGCGAAACGTTCAATGAGGCTGGGCTTTAAAGCCACGATTATCTAATTGCCTGTTAATATTGCATTGCAGCACAGACTCCCTTAGGATATCGCTTCAGAATAAGCTCCTGTGGTTTAACGTCAGGCCAGAAATCCATATAGATTCATATGTACGCATGTAGGTAGTTGAATTTCTGCCTTGATGACTACTATTGCTCTGTCTAGCATCTCTAAAAGAGTGTAATCAGTAAATCAGACCGTAATCATTTATTATGTAATAAGTTAATTGCCCTCACTCTTCTAAAATCGATATACTGTGCGTGTACATACGATGTGCTGACGAACGCTGACCTTGCCGAAACGTCTAACGTCTTTTGGACAACGTCATTACAGCGTTCTTGCTCCAAGAATGGTTAATATCATGAGTAAAGAGAACATATTGGAAATTAGCAGCAACCAACAAAAATATCACCTTACATTATGGTTAATAAACCTTGGTAGGAGGGAGACGGAGAAAACATTCATTACAATTATAAAATAAATAAATATATTTATTTTCTATATATTTTATATACGTATTTTTACTAATTGTTATATATTATTAGTTATTATTATAAATGATTATTTATTATTGCTATTATATATTATTATTATTATTATACATTATTATTTAGTATTACTTGTTTATAGTTCTAATATTATTTTGATGTAGTGAGAATTTCATTTTAACTTGATTTGATTAAAAAAAAATATTTTTATTTTGGAAGCTATGTAGTTTATAATCATTTGTATTGGTGTTCTCCTTAGAACAGACTCTGCCTAGTTAGGAGCAACACAAGCTATGTTAAGTGCTAACGGTGTTTTTTTTTTGTGGACCAATAAATAAATAAATGTAACACTGGGCTCGATTGCGTTTCTTCGTGAACTAAAATCTGAAATTAGTTCGTGTGAACGAGACAGGGCAATACGCTATAGCGGAATGTAAAACGAGTGGTTGTCAGAAAGTAAAATCGCATTGTAAAATAAGTGGGAGCTAATGGGCTCTTGCTGAGTTGGCCACGAAGATCCATTCTGTTCAGGGTTGGTCACACTCACGAGTCAACATCCATTCGGCGGCCTCCACGCATGAAGTGCGAGCCAGGGCAGGACTCTGGCCTTAGAGCTAGTTTCCCCTAGGAATCCACCTTCTGGCGCTCCTGGACGGTCTGCGCACCGTGCGGTGTAAGCCAATCGACTGTGCACTCTGACTAACAGTCGGGGGAGTCTGGAAGCAGTACTGCTTCCTATAGAGCGGGGGTGGTTGCGGACCTTACGGCGACTGCTCTTGAAACGACCATCGGCTACCCGATCCTGGGTGAACAGCCGGTCAAAGGATGCCGTGATCCGCGATAGATTCGGTATACACCCTTTCACCGCTTCGTAAGGGAGAGGACCGCGCAAGCGACCTGGAACTCGTAACCAATCGACAGACCGGAGTAATCTGTTCGCAATTAAAAGTAAGGGCGTGAGTGTAAGCCCGCTGGGTAACACACCTAGTTATCTCGCGGCTAAGGCGTTGGCCTCTTACGGGCATGTGGCGGAACTTGACGGTGGACTGTTTTGTCCAAGTCTTTTGCGTTCACTTCACAGGAGATAGAACGACTAATCGTTAAAACTTCCTGAGGTGACGGGTTCGCCCGTTGTAGTTGACATCTCTAATTGAGTGGCTGTCACCTTTTCGCATTAAAACTACCCACCAAAGCATCTGAATCTAACACCGCACGAAATGTGTTCTAATTTATTCGGACGAGTATAAGTTCGACAGGTAGTTTTTATCGACGATCGTTCGCTTTATATTCCGCTCTAACGGTCTATCTCGTTTTGCTCGAACTAATTTCAGTTTTAGTTCTCAAAGAAACGCAATCGAACCCACTGTCCATTTTGAACTTGGATAAGATCTATTTAAATAGGAATTCTATATCCAAAAAGATTTATTTCAAGGCCATGTTTATTCCCTTTGCTAAATCAATCACTCATCTTCTCATCTCTTGCTAAATCCTCTCTTGCTAAATCCCTCTCTTGCTAAATCAATCACTCTGTCGTTTGTTACTGCGCCTTTGTCGGTGTTATACATTACAGCTTTTTTGCGATATGGCACAACAGTTAACGCAAATGCGTAATATCAAGAACTGCAAACAATGATGGGGGTAGTTTGTGATTAAAAACTTAGCCTGATCAATCGCTCTTCGCCGCTGCTTCTGCGCGACAACGCGCAACTTCATTTTTCACAACAAAGAGACGCAAAATTGTGGGAGTTGCGATCGCCCATCGCGCCAGGCCTTGCTCCAATAAACTTCCACTTTTTCGAAGTTTGGAAAGGTTTTTAAAAGGAGAAAATACGATTTCCAAGAAGCACATTCAATTTTCGCCAGTCAGTATATTTGCTTAATCCATTGAATTGAAGGTGTTGAATGCGTTGCATTCTCACTATCCGCGCTCGTCACCGACTATCCCTTAAAATCAGGTTCACCTCCTTCCTGAAAGCACATCACGCTTAAAATCCTTCCCCAAGTCCTTGGCTTCTTGCTGGGAATGTTTTGGGATGGCACAGCTGATTTTTAAATAATATTAAGTTTTCTCGGTCCGTATTCTGTTTCTCGCGGGCTTAAACTAAGCTGGTGCTAAAAATTAAGAACTTAAGCACCTTCGTTATTTTGTTGGTATTCCGTTTCATCAAAATTAGGAACCGGTCTTAAATCTTAAAATTTCCGTTTTGCCTATGTCCGTTCTAAAGCGGGGTCTTAATTTTGACAGCTCGCCGCCCGGTCAGTCGCCCAATCGCTCGCCGTCGCACCGTTTCGTGTTTGTGTGTCGATTCGCGTTTTCGTTTGTTTTGAAATAAAATGGCAAACAATAATAAGGAGAATGTGCCTAAACAAGAAAATACAGGGCGATTTATCATAACCTACAAAAAAAACCACAGGATTTTCAGGGCAAGATATAGATATGAATAAACGATTACTTAAGATAATCTGTGGTCATCATCCCTTCTTCGATTCAAAAGGTAATGCTGAGAAACATCTTTGAAAATTGCAACACGAAAAGTCTTCGGAATCACAAGCGAAAACAAGTTACACGGCTGTCAGACGAAAATTGATCGATTTTAGACCGTTCTTAGATAAGACCCCGAACAAGACCCATCCGCCATGACAGTTGTAGAAACGGAATACCGAAAAGGGTCCCGACGGTGCTTAAAACGTCAATTTAAGCACCTGATGATCTCTACATAAGCACGCGCCAGTTAGGAACCATGAAAGGGATTACCAAAACGTCACTTCAAAATTAAGCGTCGTTTTAGCGCCTTTTTAGACCCCAATTTATGAGACCCCTTTTTAGAACCCAAACTGCGAGAAACGGAATACGGGCCCATTGTTAATTACAATATGAATAAAATTTTGAAATGGTTGAAGTCTAAAATGTTATGAAAGGCTCAAACAGCATTCATATATTTTAGTATGAATATTAATATTATTTAAAATAAAAATATTTCTTTATTTTAACTCCTTTCATTAAAAAAATATTATTCATGTAGATTTAAATAAATACTTAGCTAGTTTATGCTTGTTTTCAATATTGGATTTTATTAACGCTATCATTGTAATAAGTACCTACAAAAAAAAGAAAAAAACAGACTTTGTTTACAATTAAATAGAGGAGGTATGATTGCAGTGCGATTATTACTCTGCCTCTTTGGCTATTACCAAAATAGCCTTTTGGAATGCTGCCAAGTTTGGCTCGCGCCATAGAGCCAGCGCGGCTGTATTTACATCTCGTAATAGCTCCCTTGCTGACTGTATCAGTAACGCGTAAAGTGGATAATGTAGTGCAGAAACACAATAACAATAAACAGACCTGCAATAACCAGAATATTGTACAGAAGTTTAAATAGGACTTTTTGCGGATAGAGTTTGTGTAAGCCAGTGTTTGGGGCTAAACGCAACGGGAACGATTGCCTGCCCTTCGGCTACGTAACGACCAAATTTGGCGGCTTGCTCCCGGAGCGCACAGTAATATTATTTTCTAATTCGAACGCATCTTAAAATCCATACCAAATCTAATCTAATATTACCATAGATACATAGACGGCCGCTAGAATAATTTCGCGCGTTATTTTGCGGATATTTCTGGTAAAATTCCATTGTCAAACATCATAAATTTTTTTTTCGAGAAATCATCTAAATATTTTTGTATGTAAATAAGCAAAACGAAATATTATCATTGATTGAGAATCTAAAAAAGATCACGAAAGTATTTAAAATTTCTAAATAGGGTTCCGTATTTTTCCGTAAGACAAATACAAGTTGGAAATGCCGATTTTTTTTTCACTTTTTCGACTTTCTCATATTTATTCATAATTATCTAATTGTTTTACAAAATGAGATTTCAATATTCTATATACGACTACTATATATTTCAATGCGATCATTGCACAGTTATTCTTTTTATGCTTGCTATAGTAGTTCCATAGTTATAGTACTTTTTTGTCGAGCGCGGCGATATTGCAAGAAATTCCAATAAATTGCCGCGGTCTGCCAAGAAATTATGCCGCTACTCGAAGGGTTAAGGTGATATGATACCTGGGAACAACCATATCTGAAGAACTTTAGTTTCATGATATTTTTGGAAAATATAAGAACTATTAAAAAAAAAATAATCGAATCCCTCGATACGGAACCAATTCATAATTTATATCAGAAAAAGTTGGTCATTGCCTTGGACATCCGGCTAAAACTTTCGGGCGCGATTACTCCTACAATGCAAGCGATGAGTGTGTTTTATTTAATTTAATTATATTGACTGGTTGATATTGAATGACTCTAGCGTCGTGCTGAGCCATATTTTTAAAATTTAAGCCCTAAATTAATTACAATTAATTAAAACGTGCGAGCGCTCTGAGAGTTACGCTAAATATGCTTTACCATTAACACCCTTATACCACCACTGCGTAGATAGTTTTACTGTAACAGCGCTGCGATCGAACGTTTAGTGTCCGCCTGCTCGCCAGCGCATAAGTACGTGGAATCTGTGCCTGACGCTTCATCAACGTTGGATTTTTTTATTGGTCAAACCCTACAGCAGTGACCCCGCCTATGTCTTCGGGGTCCGTTCAATTCAGATATTTTTCTCAGATGGTATGTCGCCTTAACGGCGATCTGAAACATAAGAACTTGAAAGTAAACTATTATGAAATATTATGTACAAATGCTTTCTTGGAGAGATGATTTGACTTGGATAAAAAGCGCCCCACACAAATACTGTAGAACTCCAATTATCTGAACTCCGACTGTCCGAATCGCTAATTATCCGAAATTAAAATGAAAAACAAAATAAAGACGGAAACGTCCTGGTGGTTTATATAGCACCAACTCATCCCACCGAAGAATTGTTATAAAAAGGGAATGGCCAGTTTAAAACAATATTTTAGCGCCAAACGTCACAAGCTTATTGCAACCAATGAATGGAGCAGTCTGTTATCGAAACTATGAAAAGCGAATTCAGAAAATAACTGTTTACAAAACTTTTGGTAGAGGGCGAAGGCGAAGAAGGTCTGTTGGCTAACCCCAAAAAACTAAATTTGATAGATTGACCTTAATGTCGAAGTTGAAGCAGACACGAGACCATATGTTCTTTCTCTTTATAAATAGTTTTATTCTCCCATTTTCAACATACATACTGTAATTAATTAAAATAGATCCTATTTCCGGAAAAACCAATTATCCGATTTTTTGATTATCCGAATGGGGTCCGGTCCCAATTGATTCGGTTAATTGAAGTTCTACTGTAAAACAGGTAATTACAAACACCTTACACTAAAACCCTTACGGGGTAGACAGTGAGAACAGAGTGATTAATTATGTTTGAATTTAATGCAGTAATTATAAAAGCGTGTTTCTTTTTAGTTTTTTTATTTATTGTCTTATTTATTTCACAGAAGACACGAAAAACAGCGTACTGAAAAATATTTTAATATTTTCTAAAATTTACAACCATAGGTAGATTATTAAACTTTCATCATAGCTATTTACTTACATATTAATTAAATTAAATAATTGGGTCCGTACCTGGAAGCTTCCTTGTCTCTTTTCTTTTTCTAAAGCTTACTTACTAAACCGTTGCAAGTATTTTAAGGACTGATTACAAAACAACGCATTTGGGTTACGAATAAATGTATTCCATTAGCTTCCGAAATTGGTAGTCTATAAAAAGACTGTCATTGTTTTTAAACTGTGGCGTCTCATTCATGTTTCGTTCGATGCGATAAAAGGGGAAAGCTAAATAAAAGATGTTAATCTTGAAGTACGATAAGCGTATCGCATATACTTTACTCGTATAGAGTAAAGGACAGTTATTGATATAATCTTTCATAAGAATTCGATGACTCTCGCGGTTGTTTGACATTATAAATAGGATAAAAACGAATTTAACACGTGCAGTTTGTAGCATCCGACGTTTTGGCATTGTTACAAACGCTGTTGTCCAGGGTAGACTGACAGTCGGTCTACCCTGGACAACAGTGGTTGCAACATCGCCGAAACGTTGGGTGCTACAAACTTCACGCGGTAAATTCGTTTTTATCCTATCTATAAAGTTCATTCATAAAGTTGGATTGGGACGATCGCTACAGGCTTGCATTAATAATTAGCGTGACTATGAATGCACCGAAAAATCTTTGTAAAGTCACATTTTTTTGGCTAAAAGGCATGTAAGAAGATTTTTGTGTCAGTTTCTTCTTGACTAATCCAAAGAGCAACTCCTAAAACGACAATCCGAAAAGCAGTGCCTCCCAGAAACTTCAGTATGCCATGACACAACACATTTCTTTGCTGCTTTCTTGGCGTGACTTAGCACACATTTTGTGTGCAAGGCAGGTAGTTTATTCAGCTTGTGTAATAGTACTAGCTTGTTCATATTTGTCTTTGAATAGTCAGTGCTATCACATATTTGTAATGTGTTGCTACACCTCCTTGGAACCTCTAACATCTAGTAAAACAATATGAAGTTCATCATACTGCCACTAGAAGATCGCTTATACCTGCACTTAAGAGAGCTAACTTTCAAGCGCTTGTGTGGTCAAAAGATGATGGACCAAATCTAGTCATCCCTAATCCTGTTGAACACGATGAGGGAGTCCTTACCCCTGTCAGGTGTGAGGAGCAACGTGCTCCGGAGTCCCTTCTGAAAGTTATTAAATGTTCATCTGTGAAAAGTCGATGTTCACAATCTTGCAAATGTTTAGCAAACAATCTGCCTTGTAGAGAAATGTTTAGTTGCAATGGTGACCAATCCGCTTGTACCAATCCACCTGATTACACAGACGGAGATAGCGATAAAGCTGATAAGGCCGTTTTGTAATTTCCTCGTATATTTATGTGCATATAACACTCGAATGTATCAAAACATCATGTTCATAATAGGGTAATGTAATGTGGCATCTGTTTTCTAATTGAAGTCATTTTGACAAATATTTTGATGACAAATCTATACTAAAATGAAAACATTGTTAGATTTTCTATAATTGTGCATCATGAATGTGCATCAAGAGATTTTTTTCATACATTTTTTTTAATTTTAACTTAAATCAAAATAGCAACCAAAGTATTGGTTTTTCAAAATATTTGCCAAACGATTTTTTAAGCTCTGAACAAGTACCTTTTAAACAAGCTTAAAAAAAATGCGGGCGCATAGTCACCAAGATAAAGCAGTTTTTTTAAATTGCAATGGTGGCAATCCTAGATGACGTCATTACAGCCATACACCACACCTGAGAGAGTGTCATCATGGAAATTATCAAACTACATTTTTTTACCAATATCGTGAAACCACTTGTACCTTTCTTATTAACTTTGCAACGGGAAACAATGCTCCCAGACTATTATGATACGCCGGCGATTTAATTTATTTATTTATTATTTATTTATTTAAGAATTAATTACTATGAAACATTGATAAGCTTATAAAAATAACAGGAACCGAATGGCAAAACCTTAACCTTTTGCTTATTTGTTTCTGTCACCTAACTGGGACTAGCCCGTTCTACAGGACCTAATATTACAATCAAGTTTGCTTGATTGCTTGGTTGCTTACAAATATACAAGTTTTAGTAAAAAGCTAATGACACTAAATTGCCCTAAAATGTGGTCTTCAGAATAAAATAAAAAAATAATAATAATAAAAAAAATATTAAAAGATAATATATAAATAAAATGCGATTCCATTATTTAATCTGCAATAAATATCATATAAAATTCGATTAAATAAAATAAATAAACTTATATGTGAGAAAAGAATGAAACATATTTTTATATTTAATAATATAAAAATACCTAGTCTAAAAAGTATACTTCATTGTCAAAGTCAAATAATTTTTGGTAGTTAGTTCAATGTTAAAATATACTTAACATATATGTTTAAAAATATGTTAATAATTTGTGCATCTAAGTTTTATTATACTATTATTTCTAACATTTGATATATCGTTAGTCTGTCATGATTCGATAACCATTTCTTTAATTTATTTTTGAATTCCCTAAATGTCAAATTCATTTTTATTTCCATATTGATCAGATTGTAAAATCTCGGCGCAATGAAAGAGTAATGTCTTTGTCCAAATGATGTTTTCCTTCTGGGTATTATTAAGCTATTTTCTAAAACTTGTCTCGTTGGTCGCCGATTCTGAATTATTCGTAAATTTGAGTTACTGTCCAAAAATAGCCTTAAGAGGGAAGTTTTTAGAAAATGTTGCCTACAATCAAGAACTTTAGCTTCCTTATAAAGTTCATTAGTGGGCTGGCGATATGGTCTACGTAGAATAATTTTTAATATAAATTTCTGCGCAACTTTACCACATCCACCCCATCCAATTCGTAGGTTAAATTTCATGATTGCTGCGAAAACTTCACGATTTTATGAAATCGTTACTTTTTTGCGGTTTACCCCACTTGTGTTGCAGCTGCGATTGAAAAAGTCTGGGATATTGATATCAAAACGATCTTTCGTTTGATGTATTTATCGAAAACAGTTACAAACGTTCCCTTCACGCAGTTAACAATTCATATGAAACGCACGAAAATTTGTAATATTTTTTATTGAATACAGCCAGAAACATTTTGGTTAATTCTTTTTCCATCAGAACAATAGTGTACCTAGCTAGTGAATTTATTTCCTGAATATTTTTGTAAAAATAAATTTATTCCTGGTACCGACAGATTCTGTCGATTTCTCAAGCTCAAAACATCGGTAGACCTTTCTAGGAGGATCTTGAGGATATACGTTAAGCCAATTCGCTGACCCTTTTCAATTGAATTCGTTAGATTTGTTTTGGTAAATTGCGTCCGCTGTTTGCCACACCTGCTACCATTAGATAGGGACAATTGCCGACCATCCAAACGAAACAAAACTACATTATTTTGTATGTCATTTAAAAAAAAGATATTCATTGAATACACTACTCATAAGTTTCAATGGGAATATAATATTTTCAATTGAAAAAAAAAATGGCTCATTCATGTATTCGAATAATTTTCCCTTCTGTTGGACTACATCAAATGATTTTAAATTTCAATTCTTTTCAATTTATTTTATACTAGCTGCGCCCAGCGGTTTCACCCGCGTGGTGATGGAAAATTGTGATAATGATGATAAAAAACCATATGTCTTTATACATTATAGCCTATGTGTTATTCTGATGTGTAAGCTATATTATTGTAAAGTTTCATCAAAATCCATTTAGTAGTTTTTGCGTGAAAGAGTAACAAACATCCGTACATACATACAAACTTTCGCGTTTATAATATTAATAGGATTAATAGGATAGTAGGATAGAATTTAAATTTCGAATGTCAATTTCTTAGATTTTTTTCCTACTTACTTGACAGTTATCGTTATATTTTAGATAATTCACGCTATATCTTTATAAATTATAGCCTATGTGTTATTCTGATGTGTAAGCTATATTATTGTAAAGTTTCATCAAACTCCATTCAGTAGTTTTTGCGTGAAAGAGTAACAAACATCCATACATACATACAAACTTTCGCGTTTATAATATTAGTAGGATAGGTATATTAGAAACATGATATACAAAACTTTACCTGGTAGAGTTCAACGACCCGTCACAGTAATACACACAGGAGCTCACGCAGTAAATACAACTAACTTTATAAAGAAAATTCAAAATACATTAATAGAGATGCCCATAACTATAATAATATATTTATATTTATATCTTTGTGTATGTATGTATATGTATGTGTGTATGTGTATGATTGTATCTATATGAGTACCTACGTCAGTTAGGCTTCTCCACCCAAGTCAGAAAATAAGTCGTATGCCCAGATACAGGCTATAGTCGGCCTAGTTGGGTATGCGCTGAGCATGGTCATGTGAATACTGGTCGTTGTTTACTTTGCACCATTACTTGGTATGACCATTTTTATTTGTTAAATCATTGTTTGAAATAAAATAAATAAAAATAAAAATTAGTGCACTCCCAGATATATTTATTGAAGAGTTACTTCGAGGCTCTGACCGACTCAGGCTTTTGTCGACCATGGAATTTTATTAAATAAGCGACTAATCAATACTTGTGTCCCTATAAATAGAACAAAAACGATTTTACCGGGTGAAGTTTGTAGCACCCGAGTTTCGGCGATGTTGCAACCGGCGTTGACACGCTGGACTCTGCCCAAAGGCGGTTACAACATTGCTACAAACTTCACGCGACAAATTCGTTTTTATCCTGTTTATAATGTTAAATTACCGCAACAGTCTTCGATTTTACAATACTTGTGTCCGTCGGTCTTCATGCACGTTGCTATACTTCTGCAACATTGGAGTGTTTTTCGCGATTTGTCTTGTTGCGTGTAAATGAGTGAAGTATATCTTGAAGTACTCGCTCAAGAAATACTCCAGTATTTCTATCCTATATTTAAACATTTACAAAACTGTGATTGCATTACAAAATTTGAAAACAACAGTTAGGGTAATTTTCTTTTAATTTCGTACAGGAAGGCCACAAAAAACCAACTAGTTGACTGTCTTTCACTGCCAGTATCTAATATAATATACCTTTAATTAAATTAGATACCTAGGTACCTAGTTATGAGTACAAAGACGATATGTTCTCATCGAAGCGACGCCCACCCTCTGCCTTAATTAACATGGCTTAGTAATCCAAGCCACATTAGTGTGTAATGTTCAATTAGACTCGGCCTTGTTCCTCAATTTAATGGCTATAAATCGTGATAATCCAATGTGCATGTAGCTGTAAGATAATAATAATTGCAACAATGTCGGGTTTGTAATAAACCGAATCAACCTAAAATACTCAATCCTAAATGAATAATGTATGTAATGTAATGTATTTCAGAAACGCCGTAATTGCGATTACTCAAACTTTAAAGAAATCAAAAAAAGCAACACCTGATTTTTTTTCTTGAAATTTTACATCATGCTTAAAATAAAGCTAAAACGACAAATTTATACTAAAAGAATGGTACGTTTTCTAAGGTCGATCTATAAGTATCTATTTATTTCTAAAAATGCAAGAACTTACAGGATTTACCATAAGTTAACCAGCATTAAAAAAAAGCTTGTTTCTACATTTTTATTGCATAACTCTCATAAAATATATTATTGCAGTTAAATATTAGTTAATAACATCTAGTAATTGACATCCAGAATATTATTTGGCATCGGTGAAAAGGTCAATATTTTTTTGGCGATGTCATAGATAAGTTTAGGGTTTATTTTCAGGGATTAAATTCGGTTGATGGCTTTGGCTTGTCGTTAAAATATTTAAAAATCGCGATGTCGTTAAAATATTTCAGCCCGGGAGTTGCAGGGTTTTTCTCATATATTTTTTAATTACAGTCTCGCGTCTTGCTTTGTCGGTAAAGAAGCAACAAAAAAGTGCATTTCCTAAAACTGTGATTTAAGGGGGTTGTAAAAAACGTGTTTCAAGTATGGCCTATACATATAATAGATTTAAAAGAAAGTGGCAATGTGAACACAACGCGGGTTAACTCAGTTAATTTATACATCCGACCTTACATAAAGGTCATGTAGGTCTATTTTTTTTACACGTTTGGTCCAAGGTCAAGTGTCAGCTTTAAATTGGCCATTCCTTGCACTTATTATTGCGTCATCACGCAGATCACCAATAGATCCTCGAAACTCTAAAGAATTTGTTTTTTTTTTGTTATGATCTTTCACTTTTGAAGCCAATTTTCAAACAGCTGTATCTCGAAAGCTTCTGTATCAGCTGTATCTGTAGGCTTGAATTATAGAAAATTAAATTTACTTATCAAAAGTAAGGAATTCTATAGAATGTATACTTTAGGAGATATTAAGCCAATACTGGGAAAAAGAGCGAAAAATTTGGTCAGCTTGCAAAGGTCTTTCAAAGCTGCAAACTTGCAAACATATTAAAAAATTAAAACTATATAACCTTCAGAAAAATCGAGGTGTTTTTCGTAAATATATAATAAAAATGAACTTTCAATCAAGTACTTTAAATAAACACATATAAACTTACCAAATAAATTCCAAATAACATATTGAACACTTACCTGAAAACAAAAAAAAAACAAAAATTATATTGATTTAAAATAGCAAGCGTGCAACCCTAACTATCGCAACACATAATCAAAACAAAAAGTATAATTACAAATGTTTTAACTACACATGTTATGCGAATAGTTAGCTAAAGGTTCATTTCTTCATCTGACTAATGTTTTATTTAATAACCTTCTACATCTTATAAGAAAGAGATATCGCTAAAAACGATTAAATCAATAACTTGACGAATCCTCTAAAGGGGTTGGAAATTTATCAATATTCAATAGTTCCAGTCAAATCACCAAAAAGTTTGAGAAAATTCTCAGAAGTTTTTGCCGAATTTTAGTGTAAAACTAATAACTTTTGAAAGATTTTGCTTTGAAATTAACGAAAACGTTTTAATTGTATATCTCTATAGCAATTATTGCTATTCGTACAGGAAAAGTATTTTGAGTATTTTTACTGAATTCCGCCCATATATTTCTTGATTCTAATAAGGATTTTGGTCTCTCCAGGAAAATAGTCTACTCCTTCCTAGAATAAATATCTAAAACTTCAATTTCCGCATCTCAAATCCTATGGCTTTCAAGGGGGAGTGAATGGGTGGTAAGGTGTACGTTCACATTTGGCAACACAGCCGTCCTAAACCCACGTTCGTTAGTCTAGAGTCCACCGCTCACCCCCAGAAGTGTAATAATAATATAATGATGGGCCCGATCTCGGTCGGTAGGAATTCCAACGGTAGTAAAGCCAATGATGTTTTAAATTATTTACGATATACAAAATATTCTAAACAATACAATACAAAGTAAACAAAAAAGAATTTTAAATTAAGAGTTCAAATCGCTCTATGTGTATGGATGTTGGTGTGTGTGGAGAATATGTATGTGTGTGTGTGTGTGTGTCTGTGTGTGTGTGTGTGTGCGTGTATTCGTGTGTGGGTGTGTGTGTAACTGTAGTGCGTATGTATTGTAAGTGCTTGTATGTGAATATGGAAATGCGGGATGCTAATTCAATCCGATCTGATAGTCAGCTTTTCACGTACCTCCTTAACAAAAGATCGACTATTTTGGTGTTTAATTATGCCAATATCGTTAAAGCCTACATTGTATGCATGCATAACGAGCGGCAATAGCAAATTGGAACCATTGTTAGTGTTGTACCTTAGTACTTAAAAAGTTAAGTGAGCGCGCGCGAGTCGGGAAGGCGCTCGTATGCTCAACTTGCTCAGGAGGTATGGACCTTGTACCTAGACTGAATTGACATTATACCTTGGATCTTTGTCGTACATGGCACCCTTTTATAACATAATTATTTGTAAGAATGCTAAAATCACCCTCACGGCAGATGTCTTTTGCCTGTCACTGTTCCTTAATGTGATTATATTTTTTTTACTTCTGACAATGGAATTAGGAAAAACAAGAAAGTTAAAAAAAATATCAGCTGAATATTAATTGCATTTAGGTTATTTCAACTACGTGTTTTAATTTTAAATCAGATCAATGAGCATTCATTCAGGATTCAGTGTACAAGATGCTTTGCTCAGAGCTTAGACTGTCCACAATTTTACGGACAATTTTAAATGCTTGCATGAAATGGTAGGCGATAAAATGGCATGAAGCTCCGTATACTTCAATCATCAGTTTCTAAATAAAGAACTATTCACAGAATCCGCGCTCTCGCTGCAGTTTCAAAGCAACGCTCTCTAGCGTTTTATGTTCCTAGTGAAATGTCAGCATCCGCTATTCGGATGAAAGACTTGCATTTCGCAGCGAACCACCATACTGTAAATACGACTGTCAGATTGTGATCAAGTTGAGTGATTTTTAAAAGTAGTTGCCGTTTATCATAGTTAAAGTTCAAAGTTTGAGGCAAAGAAATACAGACAATAGAAATACGGGCAATTAGAAATACAGGCAAAGAAATACGGCCCGGTGGCATAGTGATCTGATCTTACTTTGTAAGGTCCCGGGTTCGATTCCCGACTGGGTTACCATTTTCCGTTGGGATAAAATTAACGGAATTGCATTTCAATTCTGTCGATCGAATGCAATAACAAGACACATACTTACACACATGTTACACGCACACATACATACAAACACTTCATAATAGGGTTGTTTGTAAGAGATTGTTTTATGACAATAAACCCGCCCATTGAAGAGTTACACAGAATTTCATAATCAAGAGTATAAACAAACAAACAAACAATATTTTGGGGTTTAAAAAATAAGTTAAAGAGCAATAATATTATTCGTCTCTCGATAAGGTTTATTTGGTAAGAGCGAGTGACGAAATTTTGGTGTGTGTGTGTATACATGTTCTATGTGTAGGTACGTATTTGTGTGCTTAGATGAGATGATGTGATGAGTGCAAGAATGCGTTAGGGCATATTTGAGAATTTGTGTGTATCCATTGATAAACATGTAATTACTAGCTAAACCCGACCACGTTTCGCTGGGGCTCAGTCTGATATGAAATGAATCGGAACTCACTACCAGTTTTATAAGGATATCTCCGTCCGGAATTAACCATATCTCCGTCCGGAATTAACCATCAGAATACCTTCGACCTCCCGAATGGTTACGGGTCCAAAGTCGCTTGTTCTACCTCTACCTGCCGTATATTCATCAGTGATTCAGTTTGAATCTATAGCGGACCATTGGCAACTTTTGCCCGGCTCTGAATTCAGGATCAGGTAGCCAATTGATAACTTCATGAGTGATTGACGACAAGTCAACCTCCACACCCGCTGTTTAGGAGACAAAATATTTCCATAGTCTCCAGACTCCTTCAGCGATTAGTCAGAGTGTACAACCGATTGGCTGTCGATTCCATCAGACTATTCCCTTGTTTTGTAACGGTTTAATATTGTTGAAGTCACCTCATGAATTAATTTTAAAGTTAAGGCAATGTTCGCTTATGGCGTCGTTATTTATAATTTATTTTCACCGACTTTTCAACAATTATTACCATGATTTTCCATTCCTAACCGCCCCACCTGGCTTGGTTTTACCATATTGCATCGCCTACAACGCTTATATCCCTGCTGAATTTGCGTTTCAAATTTCCACTATCTTTTCGAGCGAGCGAATAAAAATGCCCGTGCCTTCCCACTTTTGCATAGATGTCGCCGAGATAGCAGCCTGAATATAAAGGAGAAAATCACACCGAGTACACAAAGAAAATCGAATAGCTACCACCCGACTACCCGGAGTTCGTTTGTTGGGAGATTGTCGAATGTCATCATAAATAGTAAAACCGCATACTGTAAAGAAAGGGAAAATATTACATCTTCGATTGGAATATTTCTTAGATTAATCTATATAAAAATGGATGTTGGTATATCTGTCGGTCCGAGCTTAATAGACTCCGAAACCGTTTGACCGATCACCATGAAAGCTAGAACATATACGTATTTTTTCATGGAGAAGGTTTTTATGATATCCGCTTTGTTGTAACTTACCACTAGATTTATTTATTTATTTATTTTATTTTCGGGAAACTTACAGCGCTTCATTAATTATTACTAATTATTCTAATACAGTGTTTCGCTGGCCGATTAATTGTTTCCTACATTATTTTCTTATACGGTAAATTAAAAGTTGCATTGCACTAAATTAAATTAAATTAAATTACAATTGACTATTGCAAGGTTAGGAAATGAGAGGGATGGGATATATGTAGGATAGGATATAGGTATTCAAATTATACATACTCTTTGCTATTCTCATTTTCGCTCTGAGTGTTTTGAAACAATTTGTATACTCACTATGTAATCACTTCCTAGACGCCTAGTGAGCTAAGGACAGCCTCGCTGAATTTAGGTTGATTCAAGTAAAAAATGTCGATATCTTCGAATCGACTATTGTATGTGGTCATCAAGCGGTGCTTAACAGAGTTTTGGGCGTAACTAGTGTTCACACGAGGGATTTCGAACGTACGAGGAGAGCGAACCCTTCGTGGCGGAACCAACAACGACAGTTTCTCCACCAAATGAGGGCTATCAATTTTGTTATGAATTATTGTATGCAATAATGTCATATCAGCCGCTGTGCGGCGGTCTTCCAGTGAACACATACTGAAATAGTTCAGCCTGCTCACGATAGTCCAGGTATCTAGTAAAACGTCTTTGGACGCCCTCCACCATATTTTTATACACGCCATATTGCGGATTCCAAATCTGCGATGCGAACTCTAGATGGCGCTGCAGCATATCAACTTCTCTACCGCTGAACCGATTGCCATGAAAATTGGTACACATAGATAATTGAGGACGCATAATATTTTCGCGCTATTCACTTGTAACTTGCCACCAGATGGCGCTGCGGCACAACAACTTCTATACCGGCGCTACAGCGAATCAACTTCTATACCGCTCAACGGATCGCCATAAAAATTAGTATATGGGAGAGAGGGGCTAGTTATAACGGGGGTAAGAATTAACTTGCCTATTCCCGCCAAACGATACGCGTTACATTTATTGTACTTGGCCTCTAAGCGCTATTTACGCCGCCGAAAGTGTCTCGACCCGTCAGTAGCTGGTCGATAGTTGCATGTGGGAGTTGTGCGCAGAGAGCCCAGATTGACAGGTAAACGAACTTTTCGTGGTTTGCAATTATTTGACTCATTGACCCAATAGAATGTAGTATTGATCGAAATGACGCTTTATTTTAGTGACAGTAATACTGTACTTTGCATGTGTTATGATTGCTATTGATTTTTTTTTTATAATTCAAGTAAAAAAAATATGATGAAGGTATGATATGTACAAAAAACATTGTACAAACATTTATTGAGTTTGGAAATATAAACTAAAATACAAAATTTGTTAGAACCCGCCCCGCTCTCTCTTTCATAGACATTTGAGGACGCATAATATTTTCGCGCTATTCACTTGAAACTTACCACCAGATGGCGCTGCGGCACATCAACTTCTATAGCGCTCAACCGATTAGTATCAAAATTGGTATGCATAGACATTTGAGACCGCATAATATTTTCGCGCTATTCTCTTTATTGTAACTTACCACCAGATGGCGCTGCAGAACATCAACTTCTAGATATTTGAACGCGTATAATATTTTCACGCTATTCACTTTGTTATATACCTATTGTTCAGCACATTAACTTATATACTGTTCAACGATCTCCATGAAAATTGGTATACATAGATATTTGAGGACGGATATAACACGGGCGACGCCGGGTAATACCATTAGTATTATATAATATAGAATTTTTAATTTTATTTTCAAATATTTCTTTTTTTGATGAAATTAGGTCTAGTTTCAGCCCTTTTATTTTGTGCGCTTTATCGACAAACACACTGAAATACAGAAACAAACATATAGGCCACATACAAATATGTATACATTTTTCAAGATTTCTGCAATTTAATTGAAGGTGTTACAAAATATTTCGGAAATTGAGCTCCTTACAAAAAATTCGCTTTTTCTTTCCTCCTTTTAAATGCGCCATGAGTTAGGCGCTCGGTACGAGACACGACGCCAAATGGCATCATTGTATCGGAACGCGACGACGCGTCACATGCTGCAAGTGATTGCCGCTCGCAGAGGAAAGAAATGCCCCGAGCAGGGGTTAAATGGCCCACGTGATGGCGTACGCCCTCTGAATGAACAATGGACCACTGTCAACCGGCATCACCTGCACCACCCTCCCCCACCCCACCCGTACCATCGCGGGGAGAAACCGGAAAACTATAATGGAGAAAAGGATTTTTTTAGCTCGCCTCAGTTTCTTTCTCCATACGTGATCTGAATACTGGAGGACGGAAGATGCAACCCTCCGAGATTGATTCGTTCGTTCGTGGGGCTTATGATAGAAATATTATAATGAGAAACATAATCATTATTCATGTTATATATAGCTTAATGTTCCAATACTAACATAGCATCTTGCGTTCATGTGTGTGTCTTGACATTGTCATGACAGAAATGTTATAATGGGAAACAGATTTATTTATCATGTTATATATAGCCCAGTGTTCTGATAGTAACAACATATCGTGTGTGTGGTTGCCTTGACATTGTAATGACATAACTATTTTAATGGGGAAGAGATTCATTTATCATGTTATGTATAATGTATAGCCCAGTGTCCTGCTAGTAGCAAAACATTTCGCGTATGTGTGTGACGACACTGGGCCCGATTGCGTTTCTTTGTGAACTAAAACTAAAATTAGTCCAAGCGAACGAGACAGAGCAATACGTTAGAGCGGAATATGAAACGAACGATCGTCGATAAATACTACCTGTCGAACTTATACTCGTGCCAATAAATTCGAGCATATTTCGTGCGGCGTAAGATTTGACCTTGGCGGGCAGTTTTAATGCGAAAAGTGACAACCGGTCATCTCACATTTCGCTCTAGCGTATTGCCCTGTCTCGTTCACACGGACTAATTTCCGATTTTAGTTCACGAAGAAACGCAATCGAGCCCACACTATCGCGATAAAAATATTATAATGAGAAACAGACCCATTTATCATATTATATTCAGTATTCAGTATTCAGTATTCAATTTATTCATTCAGAATATACAATAAAAGCATGAATTATGAATTAAAGTTAATTATCGCATATTAGAATTCGTCAGTTTAAATGTAGATATAAAACGATTAAAGCATAAATATTAATTCGACAATAGTGTTGACTAAAGTCGGCTTTACATAGTAGACAAATTAAATAAAAAATAGAGCTGAATCCATGTACATGAGTATACATATAAAATAGATAATTATTATAAAAATATTAATAGTCATCAAGCACTTTATACAAAAAATAATCACACAATAGGAAGTATCAAAACAAAATTGGAAAAAACAACGTATGTATATGATCAGGTATGTTACATTACACATTGTAATCTACATATTAAATATTAAATTCATAATATTATTATTGAACAATAAGAACTAAAATGAGGTACCTGAAAGTTACATATTAATGTTATTCCCATTTGAAAGAATAGGCATGCTCAAAAAAAAACACACAGCTTATAGAAAGCATGTGTGGATTGTAGCTTTTGTTTAATAAATCTTTTAAACGCCTTTGTTTCCATCTTTCTTGTGGAGAGTGGTAGCTGGTTAAAGAGCTTATAGCTCAAATATCCAAAGGACTTTTGTGTCTGCGTAAGGCGTACTTTAGGCAGTATAACTTTATCACGTCTGCGTGTATTGTGGGAGTGCATATTTCCGTTTACCTCTTGTTCGTTAATATTTGATTTAGCATATAGTAGACATTGTAAAATATATTGAGACGTAAAAGTCAGTATTTTGTACTTAAGAAAATATAGTTCGCAGTGCGTGTCACGGGATACTCCTGCAATTGCTCTTAGTGCACTTTTCTGTAAAATGAAAACCCTAGAACTGTCTGTGGCATTCCCCCATATCAGTATACCATAAGTCATTTTAGAATGGAAACAGGCATGACACGCAGTTATTGCAGCGATTTCACCAGCTAAGAATTTAATCTTTTTTATCGCATATATTGCCGAAGAAAGCGCACTACATAGTTCATTAATATGGATGTTCCAGCTAAGATGATGATCGATCATGATACCTAGGAACTTTGTCGATTTGCTTAATTCTAGAGTACTGTTGTCTAGGGTTATATTAAATGGTATAGCAGACGATTTATATTTTGAGGAGAAGTGCATAGTTACGGTTTTTTTATATAGTCCAGTGTTCAAATAGTAACGTAATATCTCGTGTTTGTGTCTGGACACTGTCGTGACAGAAATATTATGATGGAAAACAGATTTATTTATCATGTCATATTATATAGCCCAGTGTTCTGATAGTAACATAACATATCACGTGTGTGGTTACCTTGACGTGGTCATGACAGAACTATTTTAATGGAAAACAGATTAATTTATTATGTTATGTATAGCCCAGTGTCCTGCTAGTAACATAACATTGCGTATGTGTGTGACTTGACACTATCGTGATTAAAATATTATAATGAGAAACAGGCCCATTTATCATATTATATAGCCCAGTGCTCAAATAATAACACGATATCTTGCGTTTGTGTGCGTCTTAAAACTGTATGATCGAAATATTATAATGAGAAACGTAATCATTATTCATGTTATATATAGCCCAATGTTCCAATACTAACATAGCATCTCGCGTTCTTGACATTGTCACGACAGAAATATTATAATATGAAACAGATTTATTTATTATGTTGTATATAGCCCAGTATTCTGATAGTCATCACATCTCGAGTTTGTGTGTGTCAAACAGCTGCAGAACTGCAAAATTACAAGATATTATAACTTGTTCCGACTTCCTGGTTTCAAAACAATTGCATCCATGAATGGAATTATTACTCGCTACTGTGATATTTAAAATAAACAAGTAGGAAATGTTGATATATTTAATGCATCAATTAGTGCATACAAGCAATCAGTATCTTAAATCCTGATAATCAATCTAAATTAAGTCAATATTAATATCTGTAAATCCTTAGGATATACTGGTATCACTATACTTATTAGTTGATGATAAAATCTCGACGTTTAGAGCTGTAGCATGATTAGATAGTAAAATTTGCTTGGATCTAAGGATTGATGGTGTGTACAGTCTGGCCTGTGCGTTATCTACACTAGTTGTATGTATTTTATATTAATGTTACACACAAGGAAAAGTTATTAGTAAATTGGTAATAAAGAGCGCAAATTTATTTAAGGGTTATTATTCCTCTGTTACAAAACATCCTGCGCAGTACATTTGTTTTTGTTTGTTTCTTAATATTTCTTAATATTTCTTTTCCAATGCTGAAGTGGAGGGGCGCCAATGTCAAGTTCTGCCCCGGATTGAAAAAGTCGTAGATTCAGAGCTGTTTATCAGACAGTTCCATTATTTAATTGTGAAACCTCGTCTTCTACAGCTAAATAATTTCATTAAAAAAATCAGAATAAGATATTTAAAAAATATTGTTCACGTAAGTGGCCTATTCTAGAAACTTTCTGTACGTAGTACGTGGATACTTTCAGCACCTGGATAGTATGTAGGTACTTTCATCCACGCATCCCCGCATCGTAGCACGTCGAAGGTATTTGTATACTCGGATACTCTTTTTAAAACGGCGGGCATTTCCCTGCTTTGTATGCTCTTCAATTTTTTACGTGGACGGAATAACGTGAGGACGGTCATATTTCACTCAGGCGGGGCGTGGCGCGGTCGTAGAAAGGAGAGAAACAATTCAGTAGCCCTTTCAAGCGCGTCAGCCGGGAGCTACCCAAACGGGACTTTTCCCGCTGATAGGGTTGAGATGGTGAATACGCCTTAGTTGCGTTTTAATTTCCCGGCCCACTAAATGACCAGGAGGAAAAGTGAACAGACATTTGTGAACAGACATTTTTTTAATGAGATGAGGAGGAAAATATCCATTTTTAGCCGCCCTGAGACGATTAAACCATTTCCAGATTGAAGTCTGTTTGTGTGCTGTCTGTCTCTGTGTGTGGATGTGTGTATAGTGCTCTCTACGATAGTGCCCAAACGCTTAATCCGATTGAGATGCAGGCGTCATTTGGTCATGGCAAGAGTTGAAAAGGTTGTGGTTGAAATTAACGAACTACACTGGGAAAAATATAACGCTATAATACACAGAAGTACGCATGTTTCAAAAATGATGACGTATATAACATGGACTGTGGCCCATGCGTAAGAAACAACGTGACGCGTAACGGTGTAGTTACCATGTCACGGTCATGGTACCTACACCATGACCGCACATTCATTACGGCGCACAAGGTCATCTTGTTTTTACTATGACAGCATGTTATTACATATATTATATTATTATCAGTTAAATGAATCATGTTGAAGCTACATTATACCGTTATTTTCGTATTACCAGTACGAAGCATGGTGAATCATATAACAAAGTAATGGAGTTTCATCAAAATTCCTTGTAATTAACAAGTAAACAAGGAACATCATTATTCTGTATAAAACTGTAATAACAAACCGGTAATTTAAGAAGGAAACGAATATTTTTCTCAGTATCGTAATCTCCCGAAATATTGGACTTAAAGAATTATATTTTATCATATACAAGCTACACTAATAATATTTAAATTCCGCCATACATTTTAAACAAATGTAAGCCGCCCGAGGCTAGCCAAGAAATGAACCGCTCCCCCAGATGCTGTTGTGTGACAGTACCCAAACCGGTTCATTCGCCGGCCGAGAGAGTGCGCTCACCGATTTTATTTACGAAATTAATATTCAGATAAAATCAGTCCTTGGCTACATGCTGGGAAAATCTTGAAGGTGACCCAACCGTTCTTTTTTTAATATTAGACGGCTGAGGAAGTTTCAATTATTTTTTATTTATTTTATTTTATTTTGTGAAGACGACGCGCGACGGTTAGTGTGATACACAAACGCGGGCAGGAAATGTTATCTTAGACCTCGTGGTGCTTCTAATAATTTATTTATAAAAACATATACGGATAAAAAAATAAAAGAGTTGAAGTACATGTGTAATTTAAATCATATCAGATTAATTAGATCAAACTAGGTACCTAATTATGCTTGGCGAAGAAATGATCAAGCACTCGACTATAAATCCGAAAGTTACACTTATGGAACATGGCTGATCATACACCCAAATCTATAGTCGAAAGCTTGATCATTCCTTAAAAAAGCATTGCTCAAGCACTGGCTAATGCTTATGCATTGATAGAGTTATATAGACAGTCGACTTCCATAAGCAATGCTTAAGTACCTACTAAGTATTATTCTCCTCCTCTGACAATATAAGTTATTGGTCGTACAACGAAGAATACTTCTGCTTTCTAAAATGCTCCAAAATAAATTACTAGATTTTATATTCCGTGTGAGAGAGATTTGGCTATATTACCATAGTTATCTTTTTCGTCATTAAGAGTTGTCAACTACTATGGGTGAACCCCCCCCCCCCCCAGGGAGTTAAAACGATATGATATCGTTGCAGAACATTCAGCGTATGCAGAGTCTAGCTACGCCAACAAGCCCGTAATAGTCCAACGCCTTACCGTGAGACAATGGAAGGTGAACGGCATGGTGATGGGCTCGCCCGCTGTAGTCGACAACTCTAGTTGACCATTGGATTGTTTCTAAGGATAGGTGACGCCAGGTCAACAGCTACCCACGCTCTTTAGGAGTCTTAAGTCTCCAGACTCCCCGGTTATTCGCCGGAGTGCGTATGCGTGGCTGGCACAGACTGATACGCAAACCACCCAGTTCCGCCCGGATCCACACTTCTGATCCAAACCGCCTCCGACTGCAGGCTACAGCTGCAGGCAGACTTCACAGCGGCCCTTCCAGGTTGAGTCCCTCTTCGAGGAGGCTACCGGATTAAAGTTAAACCGTGAGTTGGGCCGACTAAGGTAACACAAAGAAAACCATCAACACCCAAGCTTCAATGAACCATTTGGAACCTTTCGTCACTGTGATTTTCTTTGCCAGTGTGCTTTCTTTCAACATGTTAGCAAAGATCCGCATTCTAACTCATGCCTGCAATTAAAAAAGATATGCCGCATAACCGGCAGGCAAAATTACTCCTGGAACGCGACGAACGAGTCACGCGTTTGACATTTCTAAGTATTTCTCAACGAGTCGACGCTTAAACATCGACTATAGATTCGAGTGTTAGAGAAGTGTGGACTTCCTTTATCATATTTCATACATTCTTTCTTCTTATCGAAGTGCCTCTCCATTACTGGAGGTTCGCCGTTAGCTCTGAATACTTCTGTCGGTCTTGCGCCATCCGGAAAAGCTGTTCCGTACTGGTGATCCCGGTCCAGTTTTCCATCCGGAGATTCTTAGCACCCCTAACCCATTAAAAGGCCGCCGGGCACTCGAGGCCATGGCTATTTTTGACTTTTCCATTGCTAAATACTAGGGATATATAGTGCAGTGGTCTCCCGTTGCCTAGTGCACCAGACATTTTAGGTCTATTTAGGACCTTAGGCCGCTGAGACCTCTTCAACCGGTTGCCCAGTTGGAAATGGTTATACCGCCGCCATTGACTCGGTCTTTTGCTATACTTTTGCTTCCCATTATAATTAGACCGATATGCAAACGGCGATCGAGTACATTCGGGACGCGTGCTGTGTCAACCGCAGGTTCTAGACTGCATAATTGCACTGTTTTCACTACATTTAATAATTATAATTAATAATTATTGTTGATAAATTTTTAAAATATGCTGTCACCATGAATTTAAATTTGGAAAATACACTCTTTATCATATTTAATACATACACAATATTTTATACACAAATTAGAACAGCATCACTAAAATTCATTAATCTAACACTAAGCAATAAAATAAAATAAAATCATCAACAGCTAAATCATCGCATTGATTGCGCAATCATTAACGGTTACCATTATGCTATTAACAACGCTATGTGCATTCTGCATCAGCGACGCATGCATCTATAGGCGTTTTGACAGGTAACGAGACATAGAAATGTACAAATCGCTTCTCAATTAATTTAATTACGGCCAATTTGATAACGGCACCTCGCAGTGCAGTGCAATGCTTCACGCGAGCCTTCAATTATATTGTCTCGTAGCGCACAGAATAACTGCAATCAAATGCAATACAAAATGCTGAATAACTTTAGAATTATTCTATTCCTGTATAAAATGAATCACCTAAGAGAAGAGAGAATAAAGAGAACAAATACAGGTCGTGATTCTCCCGTTATTTTTAAGTGAGAAGTGTCGAGCTTGCTGCTGTTGATTTTACCCGACTGCCCAACAAAAAAGGAGTGTAATGTGTTCATGATTTTATCTATATAATGTTTTCCGTTTATTTATTCCACCATAACTTCTAAACGCTCGAACCGATTTAGAAGTGTGTGGTATTGTCAGAATAGTTATGTCATCCCGAGTATCATAGGGTACCTTAACTATCCAAATATTAAGTAAATAGTTGTCTAAATGTCCAAATCTCTAAATGTCAATATATTAACATAAATATATCGTGTTTAGTGTCGAATGAAAGGTCTGATTGAGTACATTCCGAAAATATGTGTACGAGTATCTATATGCATAAATATATAAACCACAAATACTTCATTAAAAAAACGTAATAAAAATAATTATAAATAGTGTAGTTCACTTTTTGTTATGGCAGTCGGTTTTTTGTTAAATATATTTACTTGTTAGATTTTACATTGAACAATTTGGACGATTTCAGGAAGATGTCATGATGGTCTTGGCTGTTAGATTTCACAATAACAGTCTTTTTAGACGGGCTGCTGTTAAACTGACCTCTATTTTGTTTCTCGCAGGTGTCTAACTTGGTTTCTAAAAACGCGCTAAAACGATGCTTAATTTGAGACTGACGTTTTGGTATATCCTTTCATGGGTCTTACCTGGAGCGTGCTTATGTTGAGGCTATCGAGCTCTTAAAGTGGTGCTAGGCACCGTGTAGTCCCTTTCTCGTATTCCGTTTCTACAAGTGTCATGGCGAATGGGTCTCGTTCGGGGTATTAACTAAGAACGGTCTAAATCGAGCAGTCTGCGTCTGACAGCCGCGTAGCTCTCGTTTCTCTCGTGATTTTGAAGTTTTTTGTCGCTATTTCAAAGAAGTTTGCTCAGCACTGGTTTCTAAATCGAAGAAGGGACTAGGAGGGATATTATAGGTCAGCTACAATTTTAGTTCGCAAAGAAACGCAATCGGCCCCAATATCGCCAATAAATTGATAAAAATTGAACTACCCCATACTTGTTGCTTTATTGCGAGATTACAACTACAGCTTGTCGTCAAAAGGAAACGCTCACCAATAGTTAGACTGACAATTCTATGATCCTGGGGCATCCAGGGACACAAATAAGGTTTTTTTGACATAAAATGATAGGCGCTGACTATTTGACAACATACAATGGGCCGGGAAGTAAAATGTTACAACAGATCAAACCTAACGCGCTTCATGAACCCACCTAATGAAAAGACAACTCCGTAAGTGCACACTTTGGAATATGAATTGAATGGCTGTCAGTCTCTATAAGCGTCTATAAAAGTAATAATCGCAAGTCACAATTAGTGGCATTTCAACTATTTGCATTTACCGTCTTGACGTTACTGAATTTAATTTCTAAGCTTTAGATTGTCTCCGCAGGATAAAGTGAATGGATGCCAAGGGTATAAATTGCATAGAAAGATTAAAAAATATATATTTCCAAAAATTTTAGTATAAAAAAAATATATAAAAAGACATGAGCTCGTTGCGCCATCTAGCAATAGGTAAAACATCGCGAATATGGTTTATTCACGATATTTTACATATTTCTAGTTGGCACAGCGCGCTCAACGCTTGTCGAACTTTTGTTTAACGGTCTAATTTTTCAAGCTTTCCAAGATTATTTTTTTTTAATTTTTTTATTTTTTATTTTTCTATTTTTAAACCAAAGTTGCTTATTTGCTCGTACTGGTTCACACACTTCAAAGAAGTCACTTAATAAAAACTCAACTATTATAATGCTCAATTCCGTACCTACTACGATTTGGCAGCTATGATTTTACTACGAAAAGCAACGTGTAGACGTTACAAAAATTAATTTATATTCTCTTTTGGTTACATATGGCGCCTATCGTGGTATAACAGTATGGCAACGTATTTTATATGGCGCTCTAAACCCGCCTATACGGTATATAAAAAAAAAAAAAAAAAAAAACGTTTTTTTTATCCTCTCTTTTTATATTCTTGCATACGAATTTTTATATTCTTTGCATAAAGATGTCAATTTTTATTTTGGTATACAGGTTTCAATACGTAAAAATTACGCACTTTAAGTTAAGTTAGACCATTGATTTTATATTACACTATAAAATCAATGGTTAGACTAATAGATGCGACGTGATCAGACTGTATAAAAATGCGATAGATGATCCTAACAATTGAATGTTATATTTGCTATCGTTGGTTAAATTATTGGGTTCTTATAATCAATCAGTGCTCTATAAAAATCCATTCATTAGGAATGTTATTATAGATGGCACAATACACTGCTAATAAATTGCGCATGCATTTCAGAAGGGTTGCCAACACTTCAATGAAGTTAAGCAACCATGTATACCTACCTATATTATGACCTTATAAAGCTTATGAAATAGACAGTGATACATAGTGATACCTCTCTTGGAGAATATTTTGTTATCTTTTTAGAGATAAAGGGCTACAGAAATCGGAATTTGTATATTTTAAATGAAGTACATATTAAATAATCGTCTTTTGAGCCGCTAACCGCCATCTATTGTCGAACGCTGAAATCGTTTACTACTTCGAGCATTGAAAGACCGCGACAATACGTCGCTAGATGGTACTAGTCGCCGCGGTTCGTTTCTTTACTCGCCCAATAAAATTTATTATGTGCTTCCCCTACGTCCTGTGTCTGTGCCTGCGCGTCTGCCTGCACCTTATGCAGTTAGCCGTAATCAAGTTTTATTGTTAGGGTAAACAGCCCATATTGATGGCACTCGCAGGAGGGTGTGAGATTAGTCATCTCCTCTGCGATCCCAGCTGAAATTGCGGGCTCCTTTATTGCCTTTCGCCATTTTAAATAATGCTATTATCGACGTTTTCTTTTGTCGAAGGCCCTTCTATGCAATTTATACCCTCGGCATCCATTCATTTCAGAGAAAATCTAAAGCTTAGAAATTAAATTCAGTGATGTTAAGACGGAAAATGCAAATTGTTGAAATTGCCACTAATTGTGACTTGGGATTATTAATTTTATGGACGCTTATAGAGACTGACAGCTATTCAATTCATATTCCAACAAGTGTACTTACGCCAGCGATGGCTTCTCATTAGGTAGGGTAGGTGCATGAAGCGCGTTAGGTTTGACATGTTGTGTGTTTGTGTGTGTGTGTGTGTGTGTGTGTGTATTTCTCTACTATAGCATAGTAAAATTAGTATGACTATGGGCTCGATTGCGTTTCTTCGTGAACTAAAATCGGAAATTAGTCCGTGTGAACGAGACAGGGCAATACGCTAGAGCGGAGTGTGAAATAAACGGTTGTCACTTTTTCGCATTATAACTGCTCGCCAACGTCAAATCTTAGACCGCACGAAATATGCTCGAATTTATTCGGACGAGTATAAGTTCGGCAGGTAGTATTAATCGACGATCGTTCGTTTCATATTTCGCTCTAACATATTGCTCTGTCTCGTTCGCTTGGACTAATTTTAGTTTTAGTTCACAAAGAAACGCAATCGGGCCCATTGTGTTTCATTCCTAAATGTCAAGGTTCAACCTTTCCAATAAAACAAGATTTTTGATAGATTACTTTTTTATAGCCGATTCAAATTTAAATTTTTAAATGGCCCACCCTTTATGTAGATCTATCTATCTGTCAAGATGGAAAATTAGCCGCGTCATCCCAATACATAAGTTGGGGGCGAAATCTGACGTGGAGAATTACACACCAGTGGCGATCCTTTCATCTGCGGCCAAATTGTTTCAGACTATTATCCACAAATATCTGTATAGACAGGGGAGCCCTTGCTGAGTTGGCCACGAAGACCCATTCTGTTCAGGGTTGGTCACGCTCACGGGTCAACACCCATCCGGCGGCCTCCACGCATGAAGTGGGAGCCCGGGTAGGACTCTGGCCTTAGGTCTAGTTTCCCCTAGGAATCAACCTACTGGCGATCCTGGATGATCTGCGCACCGTGCGGCGTAAGCCAATCGACTGTGCACTCTGACTAACAGTCGGGGGAGCCTGGAAGCAGTACTGTTTCCTATAGAGCGGGGGTGGTTGCGGACCTTACGGCGACTGCTCTTGAAACGTCCATCGGCTACCCGATCCTGGGTGAACAGCCGGGCAAAGGTTGCCGTGGGTCGTGATAGATTCGGTATACACCGTTTCATTGCTTCGTAAGGGAGACGACCGCGCAAGCGACCTCGAAATCGTAACCAATCGAGAGACCGGAGTAATCTGGTCGCAATTGGAAGTAAGGGCGTGAGTGTAAGCCCGCTGAGTAACACACCTAGTTATTTTACGGTTAAGGCGTTGGCCTATTACGGGCATGTGGCGGAGCTTGACGGTGGATTGTTTTGTCCAAGTCTTCTGCGTTCACTTCACGGGAGAGAGAACGACTAATCGTTAAAACTTCCTGAGGTGACAGGTTCGCCCGTTGTAGTTGACAACTCTATATGTATAGACAGGTAAATGGAAAGTTATTAGATGCTCAGCATGGTTTTTGGCCAGGACCTTTCACCACTACAAACCTCTCAGTGTTCACTGAATACGTAGTGGAGCAATTTGACTCCCAGGGGGTTTGTCAGGTCGACGAAGCCTATTTTGACTTTCGAAAAGAATTCGACCGGGTCGATAATGACATATTGCTCAGAGAACTGGTAACAGTGGAGTGCTCACATACACTCCTACAGTTCTTCGCCAGTTACCTTAGATACCGCCAGCAATTTGTTAAATATGGGACATCAACATCAGATGTGTACTTTACACACTCTGGGCCTATTACTGTTTAATTTGCTCGTGAATACATTGCCAGACGTGGTTACAAAAACCAACTGCCTGATTTTCGCGGATGACCTAAAATTATTTGCATGAACGGGCAGTAAAGAATCCTGTGCATTACTGCAGGATGAGATAGACGCGGTGTATCCTTGGAGCATAAACCACAAGCTGTACTTTAATACCGGAAAATGTTCTATGTACGTACTTGCGAGGTGAGGCCCCGCTTGACATTGATGGAAAGGCACTATTACCAGGGAATCAAACAAGGGACCTATGAGTGACCTTTGACTCACGGTTGACATACAGACAGCACATCTACAACCTAGTTTTGTAATGAGGAACGTGAGGCAGTTCAACAACACATTTGACATGTGCCTCCCTGACATGTGACATATTCAATTCCCTAATTCGGAGCAGATTAGAAGTCAACGCTTACGCGGCAATATGGAGTTATTATGAAAATAGCTACATTTACAGGCTGGAGAGTATACAGAAACGCTTTCTGAGGATCCATTACTTTAAACAGCATATATATTATCCATTCTTATACCCTACGGCATTTATTCTAGGGATGGTTGGGTACAACTCACTAAGCGTAAGAAGAGATTGGCTGGCAATCTGCAACATACACACTGCTTAGGGGGTTCGTTGATAATCCGGCCATCCTTAGAAGAATCGGTCTGTTTGTACCCGCCAATTACTGCCGTGCTAGGACGTATTGTTCGCGTTACCGCGAGCTAGAACTAACGTCATTCAACACTGCTTCACGGTGCGGACGCTTCGTACCCTAAATGCACTATGTTCGGCTTAGCCAGAATTGGATATTTGGACGTTGATCTTAGCACAACTGCAAAGTACGGTAATAGCATTTCTTAGCAATCAAGTAATTAGTTAAATATGTCGTATGAAGTATAAAAGTTGTTAAAAAGTAGTACCTAGTATAATAAGAAAGGTTAGATAATCATTGGATATATGTATGTACGAGTATAATCGTTTCATATTCGGCACTAACGCATTACTCTGTCTCGTTTGCGATAGTCTAGATTAGTCTAGAATAATAGTCTATATAGTAGAATAATAATGATATTAATAGTAACGGAATAAAATATAACAATAATAATAGTCTATAGTAGAATAAAGCCAATAGCTATCTATAGTCTAGAATAATAGCCTAGAATAATAATTAACGATTTGGAATTATCTGTAAGGTTAATTATTTTGGGAAATATTTTGGGAAATAATATTTTGGGAAATAAATAAATACATAAATACTCACATATTATAGATTTTACTTAAATAATTTACAAACTAATATGGGTTATGTAAATACAAATAAAAATATTGTATACATGAAAATAGTTGAAACAATAATAAAATTACAACCATAACAAAATTTAAAAAAAACAATGTTTTTTTTACGCACACCGCAACATTTTTATTTAAATTCATTTCAGTACTGGCATAAACCATATTCTATAATATTTCTTCTTCGGCTGCATATAGTGGAGTAGAAATAAGTTAACTAATAGTGGAGTAGAAATAATTAAATTGCTTAATTAATCATTAATATAAAAAAAGGTACTATCCCATGTGGATTATACTGCCTCACTAGACTTAGGCCTGTGTCGAGGCAGTAGTCTAGTAAAGTTTGTCTAATAGCAGCCGTGTCTTAAAAATTATATATAATATAGATAATATAATAGTAAATGAGAGTTACATTTACATTTATATATATTTTATAATTAGATATTTTTAACTTGATGATAATTATAACCTAAATATAGGGTATTATAGATGTGATATTATTAATGAAATAGCATTATACTAACGTATTACTAGATATATATAGTTATATTTAATAAATTAATAAATTTAGTTAAAGCAAATACCAAGAATAACAACAGCAATAATAATAAAAAGAAAAATGTAATAATAATGATTATAAATACATACGGAGTGACATGTCAATAAGTTAGTCATGATAAAATTAAAACTAAAATGATATACTATTGTTAGCAATAATAATTATTTATTAACTTTTGATTATTATCTTTTTTATATGTTTGTTTTTTGAATTGTGACATTAATAATAATGAGAAATAGCACAATCCTTAACTCTGATAAATAACTTAAATTTAAAAGTTACACATATTTTTTGTGTAGTACTTTTTGGAAAAAATATAGCTTACTATTTACAAAAAATCTGATGTAAAGCGGCAAAAAAACAATAATATTAACTTTTTGTCAAATTTAAAATGGCTCTCTTACAAGATTTATGTTTTTAGATTTGTGTTGCCTTTGAGGCGCGGCGGCGCTATATAAATAAATCAAGAAGGCAAACCTGTTAACAGTCTCCAACGTCGTGCACACGGCTACCTTGACCACGTGCCTATGGGGTGGTCTCCAAGACCTGACCGGAGGCGCAAGGCTGTAAGTGTACTCCCCAGGGTACGTGAGCTGAAACGGCGTATCTGGAGAAAAGGGCGGTGACCAGGTTTCCTCGACCGAGCACCTTCTTTCCTCGTCGCCTTCGTAGGAACTCATATTGTTTTGCTGTAGTAGATTTGTGTTTCGATTTGAAGTTTGTTCGGATAGAGTTCGACCAAAACAGCGAAAAATGGCTAAAACTTACGAATTAGTTTTTAGGAAACTTAGTACTACTACAATGAACCTAAAATGCTGCTAGATTGAAATTATTGTTCAAAAAAATTTAAGGTATTTGACGCCTACATATATAAAGTAGTTAGTGAATAATTGGCTCAATAATTAAAACTACATATTCTGCCGTTTCATTAGTATTTTATAGGACTCGCTATAGGGGTTTGACTTGAAAACATCTGTAAAATCGTGTTTGTGTTGTATAATTTGAATTCAAAACAGCCAAATTTAACGTAGATAAGCCTCGAAATCAATCGGCATTTCTGACTATTTATTATAATGACGTATTATTGTTTATTTTTTTAAATATTTTAACCTAGAAATTGAGATGTATACAATGTAGTATTTTACGTAAATTCGTAAATTTATTAAAATTTATTTGAATTAATTATATATCTATTATCTACCTTCAGATATAATTTATCATCAGATTAATAAAATATTAAAAAAAAATCATTTTTAAAATTAATTATTTAAAAATTTACCTATATTTTGCTGAAATCAATGATTATCCAAAATATTCGTTTATAACCATAACTTTTTTCTATAAATAATGCTTATTATTTATTTTATCTAAATTACTGTCTAGAGATATGTATGTGGATAAGGCTATTATGATATATTGTCATACAACTAGATATTATAAGTTTTATATTACAATAAAGATCGATATGTTTTAATTTAATGGTTAGATAACTAGTCGAAAGGCCAGGTTATCTAAGGAATTGATGACTGGCAACAAAAACGAGAGATTCGTCAAGAGTGGCGAGAGACGACAGGTGCAAGTACGTAAGTAAAGTCTCCACTCCTTCTGCTGTATACAATTTCAATCATAACTGAACGAACAACCGAAAAGTCGTTTCATTTTTAAAGGACGCAGCAGTGACACAGCGAAGGTAATAACCACTGTCGCTTGCCATAGCTTTATAAGTAGTTATTTTTCGATCAGCCTATAGGGCCTTATAGCGTGAGTATAAAACGTACCATACTAATGAAATACGAGCGTGTATTTACAAGAAGGAATGATGTAAAAGTATGCGTGACCACCAGGCATATCTAGTAAGTGCCTCTATCGCGGCAAGCGCCACAAGCGTCGCCCAATATCTTCATCTTCTTTATCTGGCTTATCCCGACATGACAGTGTAAGATCGCGGATGGGAGAGCGCGTAAATTGTATATATTCGTAATGAAAACATGTATTATATAGCAAGGTTTTGCGACTGGGTAGGCAGTTTTTATGCCTTTATACCGTGCACGCCACTGAGTGCGGAGTCCAATATCGGACGTACGCAAGCATGACTGCATATCTCACTCCCTCACACGTTGAAGGCGTCTCCTTGAGATGATGAACACGACAAACGAGCTGATGAATCATTATCGGACACGATCATTCATCAGCTTTTATCACATTTCCTGCAACAAAAGTGCAACGCATTTATTCTCAGCTTCATTCCGAGGGAGACGCGTAGGGTGCCAGCGCACCCCCGCTGACGGCAGACCGTCTTTGGGGGCGAATTTGCGAGGGTGTGTTCGTGGAAACTGCGACACAACAAGGCCACCAGCGGTGTGCCAACTAGGAAGCGAAATCAGGCATACTTATATATTATTTTTTAGTTATATAAAAACAAAGTAAACATTTTATCGTCATTTTATTGGGTAGCCTCATTTTAAAACAAAAAAAAACAACAGCGGCATTTTAGAGATATTGAATTGAAAATAAGATCAAGCAATGTGATCTTATAACAGACGTTTTATTTTTACACAACTGTCCAACAAAAAAGGACAACTAGGGTTGTCGACTACAGCGAGCGAGCCCGTCACCTCAGGAAGTTTTAACGATTAGTCGTTCTATCTCCCTGGAGTGAGCGCAGAAGACTTGGACAAAACAGTCCACCGTTTAGCTCCGCCACAAACCCGTAAGAGGCCAACGCCTTAACCGCGAGATAGCCAGGAGTGTTACCCGGCGGGCTTACACTCACGCTCTTACTTCCAATTGCGACCAGATTACTCCAGTCTCTCGATTGGTTACGAGTTCGAGGTCGCTTGCGCGGTCCTCTCCCTTACGAAGCGGTGAAACGGTGTACACCGAATCTATCGCGGACCACGGCATCCTTTGCCCGGCTGTTCACCCAGGATCGAGTAGCCGATGGTCGTTTCAAGAGCAGTCGCCGTAAGGTCCGCAACCACCCCCGCTCTATAGTAAACAGTACTGTTTGCTTCCAGACTCCCCCGACTGTTAGTCAGAGTGCACAATCGATTGGCTTACGTCGCACGGTGCGCAGACCGTCCAGGAGCGCCAGAAGTTTGATTGCTAGGGGAAACTGACCATAGGGCCAGAGTCCTACCCAGGCTCGCACTTCACGCGTGGAGGCCGTCGGATAGGTGTTGACCCGTGAGTGTGACCAACCCTGAACAGAATGGGTCTTCGTGGCCAACTCAGCAAGGGCCCATTAACTCCCAACAAAAAAGGAGAGTAATAAGTTCGGGATTCATCTATGTATGATTTCCGTTTGTTTATTTCACCATAACTTCTAAACACTCGAACCAATTTAGAAGTATGCGGTATTATTAGAATCTTTATGTCATCCCAAGTGTCATTACAGTACATTGACTGTCCAAATATCAAGTAAATAATTGTCTAAATGTCCAAATCTGCAAATGTTAATGAATTAACATAAATAGTCTTCCGCCGCACCTCAAACTAACGACCAAAACAATTGAGGTACGAACAAAAATATGAAATATACAAAACTTTATAATGTCAGCCCTAGCTTTACTCTCTTAGAAATTGCCCTTCTTATGGCTGTATCTTGTTTAGATAAGTTTGGCGTAATCAATTGAATTACAAAATCGAAGACTATCGCGGTTGTTTGACATTATAAATAGGATAGAAAACGAATTTACAATTGAATTACATTTTCAAGACGTGCGAAAATATTTTTTATGGTCATCCATTTCATGGTATACTCGAATCTAAATTAAAAAATTCAAAAGTGTATATTTATCTTTGTATTGGAGCCAATATTTTTCCCATATTTTTTTATTCTCTCCCTTTTTATATGCAAATGTTAATATGATAGGAACACAAGCTTTCTTTTAATTGTCACTTATCGCTGGCTCACGTCCACGTCTACAGTGAATGAAATTTATAGCAGTACTGACGCGATTCATATTGAACGGGTCTACTTACAATCCTGAGTATCACGATCTGAATGACAATACAAATATCACGATAAATATCGAGCGTGTAGCACTCGCCTGTGCAGCGTCATTTTCCCGACGGTTACCTACCCCCCAAAATCGCTTATCGCCGCGTGGCGCATCCGTAATTGAAATTGTCTTGGCATCAAAGTAGTAGCCCCAGCCATTATATTAAGAAAGGTCGCAGATGAGGTCTTCTATACTCAGATTGGAGATAAGTTAGTATTATTATTGATATCGCATCGATATTTTAATTTGAGAAATCTCGTTTATCTCATTCACTATTGTTTATCGACACGACAATTTTGGTCATTTTGTTTTTATCACGCAAAAGGTAAATTTTGACATGCAATAGTTTTATTTATTTATTAACCGTTATTCTATTCTACTTTGCATATTTCCATTCCCTATTAAGTTATGCCCTCATGTTATGGGAAATGGCGGCAAATGTTATAAGGATCTTTCGCCTACAAAAACGAGCGATTAGAAATCTGTTCTCAATATCTTCGCTAACATCTTGCAAGCAGTACTTCATCGAATCTGGTATCATGACTTTGTACGCCGCGTATATATACCAAAACATCATATACCTATACGAGAAAAAATATCGAGACTACTACAACTAACTCAAATATTCATTCGCATAATAGGCGAAATAAAGAGGACTTGCGTCATTTTAAGGTGCGACTGAGTAAGGTTCGGAAGAGCTTTCTCTGCCAATCTTACTTATTCTACAACAAACTTCCATTACACATCAGGGGCCTTGGGGAGGTTCACTTTAAGAAAAAAGTACAGGATAATTTGATTAAAAACCCCATTTGTAGCATTGAGGATTTCGAAAATATCAATTTTCTCGCAGCTCTATTGACCTACTTGACTATTATCATTCCCTATTCTTTCTATTATTGACTATTTTACAATTGCGTTTTTTTCCTTCTAACAATTGACTATTATTATTATTGACTATTATTATTGACTATTGACTATTATTATTATTGCTGATTTGTTTGTATTTGTGTTTCTTCTTTAAAATTATGATAATTTGTGAAATTATCCAATATTTGTTTGATTATTTAGTACTATTGTCCACATGAAAATTCTACAAAATTATGTAAGAATTTTGATTGAAGATATTGGAAAATGTTTTTCCTTCTATCCTAGAGAAATCTGCGCTTTGATGTTCAACGTTCATATCTTGCAATACCGACGTTCATACCTTATACCTTAATGTATATATTTAAATATTATGCTTATTATTTTTGTTAGTTTTTGACATAACCAAGTGTAGGAATTCCTATCAACTATCCTAGGTTTGAAATGAAATTAAAAAAATCAATTTTACAAGGAACAAAAAATATCTTATCCTGATATAAAAATTTTTAGCTAGCTCGGAAAGGTGATTGACCTCCTTGACTTATAATGGTTTTACCACCTCGCTAGGAAATAACCTGTGTTGAGCAATTTTAATTTAGTTTTTTATTTATATTCTCGTAATAGCTGGGACTTATATTTATATTCTCGTAATAGCCCACTCGACAAAAATTAAACTAACGTCGTTTGTTAATTTCTGTCGAGAGGGCAAGTCCCATCTATTACGATAATATCAATAAAAACTAAAATTGTGACAATCTTCAATAGTAGCTAACTATAAAGCAAAAAAACATGGTATATTAAAGAGGTTTCTAAAGTCAAATCTCAGAATACAACACTTAAAAGGGGCTAATATAAAATAGCTTCAGCGATACTTATCGAGTAGGTATTTAATTTGAGATGTAATGTGCATATTTATGGACGACGTGTAAGTATTTTACAGCCTACGAGTACGTTTTGGAAGCTAGGATTTTCGCTATAAACACGCCTATACGGTATCCCATATCGAAATAAATAATCATGTAGTAACAAATGAGCTTATAAACCATTAATAGCTCATTTTGTTATTATTTAAAAGAAGATATACATTTTTAATTTGGTGTACAGGTTTCTATTCGTAATAATTAAACATTTTTATATTCAGTTAGACTAATAGATATCATTTTATTCCTCCTTGAACTGATATCTCGTTTGTGGTAAAATAAATATATTTCAAAATTTAGAAGCGAAAACTTTTTACTTTTTAATTTTTTTTTAGCTACTTCTTTCTTCTTACCTTACATCTTTCTTTTAATATTATGTATCTATTAAAATTAAAAAAATGTAATGTGTGCTGAAGAAAGACAATTATAAACATCGAAACTTTCATTACTGATTTGATCGGGCGATTTCACAGCAAATATTTTATTTATTATTGAATATAACATTGAAGAATAACAGCTCAAGGCCGACACAGCTCAAGTTACAAACTGAGCTATGCACTTTTAATGGGGCTTCTTACGCCTGTATCTAGATCCAAAATGGTGGTGTAAAAACACAATCATAATATTTATTATTCAAACGAATGGCAACAGAACCGATTCTGATGCCCAAATGGGTATTGGGGAAACTGAAACAGTTTTCAATGATAATAAATATTGTAACCTTCGTAACCAGGAAACAAGCCCCTTTTCACCATGGTTACAAATTCAATTGTAACCAGTGGTTAATAAGCGAATAGTGGAAGCCTGAAGTAAAGTTTTATAGACGTACAATAACGGAAATATTGATGTTAAAAATATTTCAAAGTAACGAATAAAATGCATCTTTTAAGGTATAGTGTCATCGTCAAGGCAGCAAAATTACAAGTCAGAGAATTCTGAGAATAATAACACGTCTCAATGTAGACTGGATGAATTGGGAACCAGGGTATACTATAAAATATACCATAGTTGCAGTGATAAAAGGCAAAATATCCTGTACAACTCTTTTCGATTCGTCTGTGGTGATTTGCTTATATTTAAAGTGGCATGGGAGATTGGCGTCATATCTTCCTGTTTTTATATAGTACTGACCGCAGCGACCCCTCGCTTTTCTGCGGTTTCCAAGTGTTTGTCCTCCCTTGTGAGAGCGACTGAGGGAGATACACGCATCTATTATATTGAATGAGAAACGTCACGGTATTTCTTACAAGAATCTGTTATTTAACAGGGGCGCTTTGCCATAAAAAGGTAATCCAATTATTTCTTTTGGACAAAATACAATATTTATGTTAAAATTACTGAATTCATATAATTATAAGAAAAATCTAAAATAAATGAAGTCAGCAAGTACAAATTATTATATTCATTATTGTTATCAATATTTTATTTTTTTTGATAATTTTACTTTTGGATTTCAAACCTTGAACTTTGAGCGATCCAAATATTATTGACAAAAAATAATAAATAACTAAACTACCACAGAGAAAGAGTTGACAGTAGAGAATCATTGATTATTTTAACAATATGTATACCTTAATTTATTATTGTACCATTTTGAAATAAACATATCGAAACATGCTCAACCTGCTCGAATAGCGATCGAAAATTAATGACTATGTACTCTCGTATAGCAAAGATAAGGACCTAAAATGCAATCGTTCAAAGAGTGATTATGCATAGCAAACTAATAAAAAAAAAAGTTTTTTGCACTTTTTTGATGGTTTCTATTTACTTTAAATTATTCAACATGTATGAATAGCACTCTACATATTGCACAGTCGATATATACACAATACTCGTATATATACACACACACACACACCCTCACACACACCTTCATACACACACACACACACACACACACACATACACCCAAACACACACATATAATCACATACAGGTTGAGTTTTTATTAGCGGCATCCTTGAAGTATGTGAGTCAGTACGAACAAATACGCAACTTTTGAATAAAAAAATGGAAAGACAAAAAGATCTTTTAAAATATTTTTTTTTTTTTGAAACTTCAAAAATTTTGTTTTGAAAAATAGTATAAAATGAGTTGAGCGTGTTGCGCTATCAAGCGATAGTTAATATGTCGCAAATATTGTTTATTCGCGATATTACATATACTTACTGCTGGATGGCGCAGCGTGCTCAACGCTTGTCAAACTTTATTTATCAGTCAAATTTTTGAAATTTGACAAAAAAAATGTTTTTTTCATTTTATTTGATAAAACATCCCAACCCACTTTAAGGATGCCGCTTATAAAAAACGGTGTATATATATATATATATATATATATATATATATATATATATATATATATATATATATATATATATATATATATATATATATATATATATATATATATATATATATATATATATATATATATATATATATATATATCAATGAATAAAGCAAATTAATAAATTGGATAATGTCGTCTCCTAGGATGACAGTTCGAAACACTGGAAAATCTCGAATTATCACATACATAGGTATATGAATATGCGTATACATAGTGGACTCGATTGTGTTTCTCCTGAACTTAAATTGGAAATTAGTTCGTGTGAACGAGACAGAGCAGTACGTCAGAACGAAATGGGAAATAAACGGTTGTCATTTTTGTCGCACGAAATGTGTTCAAACTTATTCGGGCGTCTATAAGTTCGACAGGTAGTTTTGGTGCGGGAAAATCGACGATAGTTTATTTTATATTCCGTTCTGACATATTGCTCTGTCTCATTCGATTGAACTAAGTTCCTATTTTAGTTCACGAAGAAACGCAGTCGGGCCCAATGTATGTTTACATTAAGAATATAGGGCTAAAATGACGCAAGCGTGGCCCAGTGATATGAGGTCAGTAATAGCACGTCATTACTACATCACTATTCAAAAAAGATGATGCGGCATCTAAAAAAAGGACGACCAAGAGCAAACAAAAACGGCTTTTTTATATTGAATCGTATTAAATTAATTAGGATAGGGATGAACTTCTGTAGAAACTAATTGAAGAGTCTAAATCTAATCAAAAGCTACCAAAACAAACTTCAAACTCGAAACACACCACGTGAAACACCGCGTGAATCCCACGTGACCACACACAACCTGCTACGTCATCTGTCAAACGCACATGAGTCACACAAAACTGACACTCAAACCACTTATGACAACACGAGCGCCATAGACAGTCTGGATGCGGTACAAAACGTCAGTCGCAACGACATAGGTGAAACATTTAGTTTTTCGCGGTTTTCGAAATGGCGGCGGCGTCAGTGGCCGCTGCACGCATAAAGAGGGCACGTTTTGAACTAACTCGCCGCCGTGTACAAAACACTGACGCCCGGCATTATGAATTTCGTATGGCGGGAGAAAGCATAGACGATCCTTGTCATGTTGGCGGCAATTTTGCTCTATGATGTCTATGATTTCATTTGCAGCAAGCATACAATGTAATGACATCAACTGCTTCTGCCGATCTATGTAATAAATGTAGTAGTTAGGTCCAAAGTATGTTTTGGTTCATTTTTATTTCCCGAAATTGCAATTGTCCCATTCACTATTTCCAAATTTCTTTTTAACGATATTACTCGGTAAATCATTGTGAGTTTATTATCTGAAATTTCCATCATTGTCAGTTATTCCTGTAGGTAATTACATATTGCTTCATACTTTTTAGGTGCATTCATTCCACTTGGTGAATATTCTAAAGACTGATGAATTCAACGTACTATTTATATTATTTAACCGCCGCAACTTTTTGGTTGATTTTATAAATAAATAATAGCAATATCGCTAATCATGAATTTCCCCTTGCTACCTAGTAATTAATCTTGTTAGTCATCGGCTTCCCGATCCTGGGTGAACAGACGGGCAAAGAATGCCGTGGTCCGCGATAGTTTCAGTATACACCGTTTCACCGCTTCGTAAGGGAGAGGACCGCGCAAGCGACCTCGAACTCGTAACCAATCGAGAGACCGGAGTAATCGGGTCGCAATTGGAAGTAAGGGTGTGAATGTAAGCCCGCTGAATAACACTCCTAGCTATCTCGCGGCTAAGGCGTTGGCCTCTTACGGGCATGGCGGAGCTTGACGGTGCATTGTTTTGTCCAAGTCTTCTGCGTTCACTTCACGGGAGAGAGAACGACTAATCGTTAAAACTTCCTGAGGTTACGGGTTCGCCCGTTGTAGTTGACAACTCTAGTTGTCAGAGCAGCTGTTAGCACTACGTGCATGCGCCGTAACCTGCAGTCGAAGACGGTTGGGATCAGAAATGCGGATTCGGGGAAACACCTTAGGGCGGAAGTGGGTGGTTTTCATGCCAGGCTGCGTCAGCCACGCTTACGTGAATAACCGGGGGGGAGGGGGGTCTAGAGACATATGTTTCCTAAAGAGCGTATGTAGCTGTTGAACTTAGAAACGATCCGATGGCCACCCGATCCCGAGTGACCTTGACGGGCAAAGGGCGCCACAGATCCGCGGTGAATTCAATATGAATAACTTTTATAGTCAGGTTGTCCATTAAGTCTGTACGTTCACTTCAAAGAGATATAATGACGAAAGTCCGTTATAACTCTCTTGTTTCGCACGTTGTAATTGACACCTCTCAATGTATATGAAAGCTACCATAATATACCATATGATCAGGAATAAAGTGGATCAGAAAACAATGATATTTAACAAAATATCAAAAGAGACTAAGAAAAGACGAACGTTACTCTGCTCTCCCTTATTCTAAATTCTGACTCGTCCACATTTCTTTTATTATTTCAGTTTGTGTAAAGCCGGACGATTATTCCTATATCCTCACCGTTCATAAAGTAGGTGTTCCTATCCTATGTACATACATATATACGTAATATGGCCCCTAGCATTGATTATATAGGGTAATAGATTGTTCAATGCCATACTACGATTTTGCAGCTAGAGCAGCTATGAGTGTTTCACTCATAGTTTCAAACATAGTTTCAAACTATGTTTCACTCATAGTTTAAAACTTTAGTTGGCACTCACAGATTAATCTTCTCTTATGTTCAGTAGCCCAAAAAATAGTGTTCTAAAGACGCCGTTATAATATCCTGTATGAAAATAAAATAATAATATAAAATATTTTAAATACCTTATTATTTTAATATTACGTATTTACATAAATATGTATTTTTTTTATTTGGTGTACGAGTACAGTTTATATTCTATAATAATTACGCACCTTAACGTTTAAATAAACTAACAGATGGCATTCTAATATCTCCGTATTATATTCTGTAATGTAATAAGTCATATAAAAATGTGATGGTACTAATAAATTGAATGTTATTATTGTTATAATTGGTTAAGCAAGGGTTTTTTTTATGATCCTTAAGTAAGATTTAAGAAAACTAAATTCGCCCAACGACATTTTTCTTTTCTAGCTGTCCGACTACACAATAGAATAAATTCGGAATTAAAAGTGAAGTTAGATACCATACGAGGAAGAAAAATTATGACGGAATGGTTGATTGAGCTAGGAAGGAACGAAACGGAGAAATTGGTTAATTATAGTGCTGTATAAGAATACCTAACTACATAAAATTACTACTTTTATGTATATATATATATAGATGTAAAACATATGTATATGTATAGATTATATGTGTAAATGTATATATGTATATATGTGTATGTATATGTGTAGATGTTTATGTATATATGTGTATGTGTATATATGATTATTTAATATTATTATGTATATTATGTTAGTAAAATAGACTAAGTATATGTAATATCTGTGTAAATATAGAGCTACCACATAAAATAATGCTACATTAAGTTACACTTAGCAACTAAAAAAAAAAGGAAAAAAGAATACATAAAAGTCTACCTTAGTACGGGCATCACTCCAGCAAGGTAGAGTTTAATCTTATTAACCTAGTGTTTTAAATGTGTGTGAAATATTAATAAATAAATAAATTTAGAAGAAACCATTCAATATCAATGTTATGATAGATGCTAATGCCAAATAAAGTGTGTGTCTTTTAGTGTATGTCACAGAAAGGTTGCCAAAACGTACTATGGAATTGAGTAATCTAATATTCTATATTGTAGTAATCAACGCCTCTGGTATACCGGGGAAGTGCGATACGATATAATCTAACGTAATGCAATCTTTTTCATTGGTAAAGATCAAGACATAGTGTTGAAACAATACAGACGAGTGCGTTGTTTGAGAGGTGACGTCACGGGGGTTTTAGGGTGAGTAACTGAAGGGTGGAAGGGGGTGGCGAGGGGGTCGATGGGTGCTCTGGTCCGATATAGAGGAGACCCTAAGCAACATTAAACTCGCGCCGACATTACTAAAAATGCAGGGGTTCACACCCCACCCCATCCGCTGGCGATCACCCACACTATCGGTGCGTATACGTACGGCGCGAAAGAGATTTATAGCGCGGGTGCAAGTATTGGGGACGTACACAACGTGCACCAGAGCGATAGCGCAGTCACGGAAGATTTAATGAATGGAATTAACACCGGTATAGCATCCGTCGGAATGTATGACCGAATGGAAGATTAGCACCAACCGACAACACCCAGATTAGTGACACGTGATTTATTACAATAGAATTTATAGATGGGAAAATTTGGAAAATTGTATTTTCATCGATACTAGGTAGTTTCCTTTTTGTGCAATATTCGAACTTATTTAATATGGGAAAGTAGCTTGATCTCTATTACTAAGTACGTATTAATAATATATTGACTATTTTTATTTCTAATGCAATCACCTGATTATTAAGGTTTTTTGTTATTCTTTACTGTATTCGAGTTAAGTGACGTACATGTAAATTTGAATAAAAATGTAAATAATTTTAATAACTGGGTGAGACCCGACTTAATTTTTTATATTATCTACAGTATTCAATTGGATGTATTAAAGTACTTATACGCTTCATTGCTGTAATTAATAGTATTTATCTAACGGAATTTATGTTGTAAAATAACGGATTCATAATTGTAAGATTTTTTAAGCCAATAAACAATGATTAATTGAAGTGAGTTGAAACGAAATTACATTTTTTATAATAACTTTAATGTACGTAAAGTAGATACTTTAACGATATTATTATAATTAATTTATTACGTATACAATGTATAAATATCGCTCGTATTAAATTACATAATTATTTTTAAAATATAATCATAATGTATTTCTATGTAACTAAATCCACCCTTTCTTCATGCCAGCCCCCTCCCTATTCTACCTCACTAATACAACGACGGATCGGGTTCGGCAGACGCATAAAATTACTTGCGCATAGACACACCCACACACACAATACACCTGTCGCCAGAGGGGTTCATTCAATAAATATCTTTTGTCCCCTTCACTCTCACATCAATACCACTCCACATAATAATACGTTATACATAGTTGTATGAAACGTGTTTTTTTTTTCTTAAAGTGCCGTATCTTCATATCTTTATAGTTAATTTTATGAGCACAATTAGGAGTCACTCTTGCATCTCATTCATATAATTCACAATTGAAAATTGTAATAATAGTACATTAAAGGGTGAACGCCACTAACCAATAATAGCAAATTAAACCTTTAAGGACCACGGGACATATGTGTCCCATAAAATCAGAAATCATTTTATAAATTATCAAATGCGTATAATTTATTAATTATTTTTTTTCCAGGTTATTATTTTTTATATATAATTTTTATATTTTTTCCAGGTATTATATGATATTAGAATCTTAATATCAGCAAAAACACAATACTTATTCTTTAAAAATGTACCGTTTTTTGTATATCTCAAATGACCAACGAACTCTGGTGATTTCAAAATAAATAAATAATATATTTATGGCGTCTTTTTTAATTCGTTTCTTTTTCTTTTATTACGTTTTTATTATGTAAGATGTCTAAGGTTAATAATAACATAATCAAATTTCGGAAAAAGTCCTAACTTTACATCTTTATGAACCACAGGGCCACCTATGTCCCATCATTTTTTACAAAATCTATTGAACCAATTTTTACAAAACTTGACATACATGTTATAAACAACCCTTTAACAGTTTTATGTATCAATAAAATCTATACTCTACTGTAAAGCTTATGGTCCTCAAAGGGTTAAAAGGTAAGGACTGGCAAAATAGAAGTGGTGGACAACACTGAAAGTTGCAATATAATAACTTCAAATCCTGCCCCCTTTCTTATTGCCGCTTCGTGAATCGATCGTATAGAAAAATAACCATCGTCTGATGAGATTAACTTTGACTGCGAAAGTGTAACCTGTGTTTTGCGCACTATTTACTATAAATTTTGGAAATATTTCAAACAGAATTTTTCAGCACAACATTCGTACTTCTATTATGGTTCTTATTCATTATGTTTATTTCAAAGACATTTCCTATATTTGGTATAGTATGATAATGATATTATGGCATATTTTAAGTGATATATTATTATACGTTTTATATCCTAATCGGGCATAACTGAAACTTCTATGTGAAAGCAATATAGAAATAATAATATGTATGTTTTTTTTAAGCTATTGCATAGCTTTTATCGCGGGCCTAGTAGGCCAGCGCGGCGACCGAATGAAGAAATTTCTTAACGAAAATTAATGATTTTAAACTAATAATTACGTCTAAACCAGTACTGCTTACGATTCGAAAAAAATATATGTTAAACAAGAACATTTTCCTAATATTCTTAGCTTTGAATATTTTAGATTTTGTTTATATTACATAGTGTAATTAATTTGTGAAATTAGGTCTAACCGAACACAAAAACGACTACTACGCAAATACTATCTGGCGTATTATTATGAAACCTGCACCATTTTAAAGATAATTTAATTATCTATCTATTTATCTACGATTTTTTTCGAATAGTCCGATTTTTTTGCTTTATCGAATAAAAAAATCGTGAGCGGCGCTCTATCGGAAGACGTTTAAATTATTCCGAATCATTTGCTACCGCAGCCGCAAATGATTCGGAATAATGTCAACGTTTTCCGATAGAGCGCAGTTATCTGATATCAGAAAAAATACATAAAATAAATAATTATAATTGCATAAGTTTTTAAAAATGCTATGCTTTACCGCGGCAGTCCCCACACGTATTTTTTTTAAACTGGAGGTCGTAGACCTAGGAGGGTTTTCATTATATCAAGTAAACATGTAATTTCATGTAACTCTTCTTACACTCTCAATTTTCCGACACAGAAACATTAAAATATATCCACTTTTGTCTTATTATTTTATTTTATTGTAATCTTTTGTAATGTTATGTTTTTGGATGAAATATGCACTATTATAGAGAACACTTTTATTTTGCAATAAACACAGTTTCCTTTACTACTTACTTTTTATATTAATTTTTCAATATTAAGCCTTCCATTTTGACCACGTTCACCATATGTTATAAATTTACGGTGGATTCTATGACCTCTAATGGAAGGATCCGTCAAAGAAAAGCAGATGAATACTTTTGGTACTATGTATCAAGACGCATTTTTTTTATATTAAGTAATTTCATAATCATTAAAAGGATTTTAAGCAATCGAAATTATTTTACAAATATTTATTTTACATATTTAGATAGATTTAAAGGCACAACTAAACCCCAAGTTAAAGACATTTATTATTTAATTTAGACAATTTTAAGATTTATGCATTTTTTTCAAATTCAAACGTTCAAAAGACAGGGAGAATGTTTGGAAAACACTGTTTTTTTACAACGACCACCGAGGGACAGACGCAATTCAATCAAATCGCGAAGCACTTCTCCTATCCCTTCAATGAAGTTTTGCACAATGGGAATAGGGCGTTGCGGTCCGGTGGCCATTGTCTATTTTTGATTATTACATGTATGTATTTTTTGATTATACTACCTATTCCATTGCATTTTAATTGTAAGTTTAACTAGATACGGAAAAGTAGATACTTAGTTTATTATGTTCATACATATCTAGAAAATTGGCATGTTCATGACCTGAAACTGCGGATTGATATGCTGGATTTTATTTAAGGGGACAGTTTCTTGGGCTCAATGGATATTCGTTTACAAGAAAAACACGCATTCTAAAATTATCCAAAAATGAGTAATCTAACGAAAATCAGTGATAGTCATTATGTCGGAGAAGCTATTATATTCGCAATAAAAAAAATCGGTTGTGTCACCCCAAAACTTTGCCGGCAAGCAAACAATCCCCCCCCCCCAGAACGCCAACCAATAACCCCCCAACAACGCGGCGTCTTTATGCTAACTAACTGGCTGGCTGAGTGGTGTGTTGAGTCAACCCTTTTGACATACATAGACTATTGAAATATCTGAAATATTTAAATCTGAATGTTGGATAACATATTTGATAAAATTGATTTTATCAAATATGTAGATACATGTAGTTTGGGACATACCAAATTGTTTATCACCGGACATCAAAAGACTGTTTTCTGCTTACCTGTGAAAAAGAGAAAAAAAATATTCAATTAAATCAGTTATATTTTGCACACTCCTCTACTAAAAATAAAAGCATAGTGTATACACGAATGGATTAATGAAAAGTGTGTCATGAGACCCGAATAATTTTTAATATATCAGTTAATTTTATAGATTACAATATTATTATTTTACCAATATACTTCCGGACGATATGGAAAGATTTGTTTATATAGTGGGCGCCAGCCCGGAAGAAGAAGAAGATTTATTTCGGATCTATGAACAAGTGCCAGAGTCCTTCCACCGTTTAGAATTTCTCTGGGGCAGGGGTATGTAGGCTGCGTCGGGATTTGCGTCGGTTCGCTCAGTCCATCTCAGGCACGGGGGTATTTAGAATCCCTTAGTGACCCAGTCTACGGTAAGATGACCATCCCTATGGGATGAACGGCCTTTTATGGGTATTGAATTGCTAAATTATTTGAACCATTTCCCTTACTGAATAATATATTATTATTCTCGTTCGAACGCCCTCTAGCGGTGGCGCGGCGAGTTACTTAGCAAAGATTGACATCATTTTGCTCAACCTGCATTGTGCTACTAATGCCCGCGTTTCGCCGCTAGATGGCGCGGACGCGACGGCGGATTCGGTTAATTTAAATTAAATCTTGCTGGAATATGCGCAAAATTAACTTGTAACATAAATAAGTGTGCTTTATTTTCCTTAGTAAAGAATTCTGAATTTAATGAATTTTCCCAAATAATAATGGAAACTGATTTTAATATCTTATAAATGTATCTCAACCAATCCTTTCCTTTTATGGTTTTTTTATTCTATTTTATTTATATGAAAAAAAATGAAAATGAAATATATGATATATGATGATATTAAAAATGAAATTATTCTGATATTGAGATGATTATGAGTAAAATAAAAGATACTTTTCCGACCCAAATTTACTATTTATTTTTCTATAACCTGTTGCGAAGACATTTCCCGAAACTATATGTGTGATATTGAATATTTATATTATTTATGAAACTTAATTTTTAATCCGTCGATCGTCGAAGGCCTTGCGAGATTTTACGAGCGTACGTTACAATTATTACATTTTTCCCGTGTTTCGATGAGCATTATTCGTAACTGGTTTTCCCTATTTTTGCCCTACAATGATTTGGCAATTTTTAGTGTCGGGTACGCTGCACTTTCAAATATCGTAAACGACGGTAGTCTTTTGCTCTATTATTTTCCCTGATATTTAAATTTGGAAATATTACGTATTCCCTGACGATGACTCGCATTTATATTTATCTACAATTTGGTATTTTACTTCATAAGCTATTTTATTAATTTATCTGATTTTTAATTGCCTCGGGAAGAACTCAATGCCACTCTGACTTCGCCACGTTTTAATCCCAAGATTGTCTAACGTGGATTTTAATTATATTTATATATTTTTACAGCCTACATTTTAAGTAGAGATCGCCGAAATGATTTTAGGTTTATTGGCGGTGTCTATCGTTGATCCTATATTCGAAACTACGGATTCCTATATTCAGAAAAACGGGTTAGCACGTATATGTCGTGCAAGACGGGTCTGAAGGACTAAAAGTATTGCACGATTGTGGTATTGCAAGTTAGAATAAAAGAAATCGAATTTTACTTTAAAAAAACCGAAAATGAGAATATAATCTACTTGCCCCAAATAGGATGTGGAGATCACGCTGGAATGCTTTGCCTGCGCCGCACTTGATTCTAGTTATAATTTCTAAAGATGACTTTGACTTTTATATTTTATTCGTAGATGTAGGTAGGCCACTTCGAAGTCGTGAAATGAGCTCCGGCGGCCGGTAATCGCCGCGAGGCAAAAACCGACCGCCGCGCTGAAACGACGACCTTCCCAGGCGAGTGCTTCGGGCCAAAAAAAAAAACTAACTCCCACTAGCGATTCTCTACACCCGTGTTCCATCTAATCGCTAGTGATGCCTATTGTGCGATAAGATTCGCTTGTATCCTATATTATTGTTATTTTATTTTTGTTAACTAATTTTGGCAATAATTGTTTATTATATTGTTTGTTAAACCCGTAATGGTTTTATGACCATTACATGCCGGAAAAGATGTTCAGTCTTCGCCCACGAAGACCTTAAACACCAAAGACTAAACGAACTACTATAAGAATCTACCACCTAAAGCGTAGCCATCGCTACGGTTCTTTAGTTGCCGTGCTACGCTTGCTACGACATAAAAATTTCTAAAAGTTTTATTATATTTTGTCTTGACAGTTTAAAGTACATTATTATTAAGAGATAACCCCTGCTTCTAGTCTCCTATTATTTAAAGAAATTATATTTTATAATAAATTTTCCGAAGTTGGAAATTTTTGAGGTTTTCCGATTTTCTACTAAGTTATTAAAAGAAAGCTATTTATCCAAGTTAGAAAAAATGCTCTGCGAAACACGTCCTTTATAACCTTACATTTTACAATTTTGATACAGTGAATACAGTGGCCTGTGTCGTCTATTCCGCTCCGTCCAGGGTCTTGTCATTGTCTGCCGTTTTGCCGTATTTCCTTTTTATGAATTTTTCCTTCATTTGTGTTTGTATTAGCCCATATGATGCTCAATTGTCGTCTTTGCCTCGTTACGTCCGGAACTCGTCACCTTGGTAAGAGATGTAGAGAAGAAAGTCATATTAGTAGAGGTTCGCTCCCAAAGCTTTTTGCTTCGGAGCTTGAACACGAAAATGTCAATTTACACATGTAAATCTGGGCACATCATCAGATGCTTTTATAAAGTCTATCGAAGTGTAGATGTACTGTTTCAAAAAATGTTTAAAATTTTGTCCAATTCCTAACTTCTTTATCCCGTTTTTCCCATTTTTGCCCCTCACTGCACAAATGCCCTTTTTCAAAAAGTTGCTACACTGGATTGAAGATCAATGCACTGTCGATTGGTATATTAGTCTCTATCTACACAATGCAGTCCGCATTTTCTCTCACAATCTTGGGGAAATTGTCTCGTTCACGCGCTTGTCCGTTTTCGCTTTACTGGTCGGTCCACGATACCGTCCCTGGTAATACTGCAGGTCGCATGTTGCCGGTGCTGATGTCATAGGTAGTTTCGTCTATTTACGTGCCTCCTGGCCTTCCTGTTGCGGTGAAAAAGGAAATAGTTCGACTTTTTACCTTAGGTTTCTGCGTGGTCTGGAGTCGGATAAGCGTGATTGGATCTTATTTACTTCGGTCGATCCTCGGTATCTTCCTTTGCTATTTGTATGGGTGTGCTGCGCTTTCGAGGAGTCGTGAGCCATTGCTGCTGATCTCTGTCGTCTGCGTCGTGGCTCTTCCAGCTGCCATATAGCGTTTCCATTTTGTCCTTTTATTATCGGCGTCCTCTTTCTCGTCGCTCTGTCTCTTTCTGGAATGTATAATTTTCTTTGCTGCATCATATGGTCTCTTATTTTTTACTAGGATTGCGGTTGGCTGGCAATTCATTAGGAAGGGTTTGACAGGAAGGGCATATTCTCGTATACAACTTTATTTTTATTTCAAAAAATTTGACGGAACAAAAGAGACGTGCTTCTGCGTTTTCTTTACAAATTACAGAAATTTTTAAACTACTACATCTATTCTTACTATTTAATAAAAAAAACATTTTTATTTTACTTTTTTTTTTTTAAACAAAAATTCTCCCACATTGCTTTTCAAATAAGCTTCCAGTAACTAAATTTAAGACTATATTTTATTAGGTGTTCGTATGGATACACCTTCCGATTTTTCAGATTTTCTTCTTCAAACAAGTGTTGAGGTTTTTCGTATTTCAATATTTAAGTAAAAAGAAAAATAAACATTTTGATAACGCTCCACTTCTTGTGAGAGCTTATCTTAATTACTACAAAATCAAATGTTACAAAGTAAATTATGTCTCAACGTCGATCTTTATTTATATGTGTGGCTGGCTTAATAAATTATGGGCAGATTTCTAGCGTGATATCTTTTTAAGAGTATGGAAAAATTGAAGAGTGTATATTTATATGAAATTTATGTGTTGTGAGACGTGGACAGTATCTCGCACCTTTATATTTAATTTATTAAAAAAATTATTTATATAATTTACACCAAGTAGTTTTGTTAATGGTATGTCATGGTGAGGGTTCCAATGACATTGATAATTTTTCATATAATAGATTATTCACCGTCACAGTGGTATTGGTCTCCCCGAGTGAAATATAAGATATATATATATATATATATATATATGAGATTTCCCTTTTAAAAATATTTATAAGTTTTTTTGTATAGAAATGAACTATATATTGGTGACCAGTCTCTGTTGAAACAATAATAGACGTCGATCCACATAATTTTAATTCATGCGGAAGCGTGGACACTATAGTCTTTAATTTAATAGAAAAATATGGGAAATCTTTAGATTTTTTAAAAAAAATTTTATGATACTATATATGGTGACTGTTCTGCGATCTAAAGCGCATATTAACTACGTAATTTACTCTAGTAGTAGTAAGTTAATAGTAAATCTTATATACCTTGTTCGGCAAGAATTTATTTAACTTATCAGGTTTTTAAGCCTTCCGAATTTAATGTTTGTGTTGAACATATATTTTACTGAGATGTTATTATTGTTGTCTTGAGTGTGAATGATAAAATTTTCAATATTTAGCTTAAGTTTTTTTTCTTTCGTGACCCGTTCATTCTACTTTCTTACGTCTGCATTCTAGGTCTTCCTGACATACAATCTTTCATGCTAAAACTGGCTGCCTCGTATTTACTATTTTTAACGATTCTTGACAGTACAAATGATTCCTCTCTATAGTATTGTACATTTCTCCAGAAATTACGTGTTCAGCTAAGATTAATTCGCTACTAACTATAAGCGTTTATGGACAAACTAATTTTGAGCAGCGTTTCAGCGGGACATAACGGAAAATCTATAAGTCTTTTTTGAAGAAAAAAGACAATAAAAACAATTCATGGTATGGAAAAATATTCCATGTCCTGATAAATTCAGGATCGGATGAGATCTTTCTGTAGCTATATGTTGTAATATACAATGGTTTTTTTTTATCGTGAGCCTTCTAGTCGCTAATTAGAAATGTCAGCAGTTTTTGCCATGTAATTACATAATAGTAGAAATAAATAATAATAGTAGAGTTTATTCATAAATGAATTTAGGACTTGTCCGTGAACAATTTTAATTTGAACGCGAACGGCTTAACGTCCGGTATACTCTATTTAAAATATAATACTATAAAATAATTTGTATCCTTCAGAGCTGATCAAAGTAAATTTTAATTCTACCTGTCAGGTGATGTTTACAATAGACGGGTATCAAGCACCCAGGTGTTTTTACTCCATGAGCAGGGTTAGATCACCGAACCCTTCAGATTTTGCTTATATGCAAATATATAGTATAAAATGATAGGTATAGAAGTATCTCAATCCTTAGACTTATCCGCATGGCTCCTTTTTACTATATTATATGTTAAATATATACATATATATGATATTTTATATAAATATATTTTGACGCGAAACTTGGTACTATTCTTTCTCCCTATTTTTTTTCAGACAATCCGGGTTCTTAGCCGGATAAGATGTTAAGAAAAAAAAATTTTTTTATTTAAAAAAATTTTTTTTTTTTCTTAATGATGTTATCTATTTTATGTGAAATTATATATTTATTTATTTTACTTATTGAAAATTTAGTGTTGTATGTGTTTTTATTTTTATCATGCTACGCCCTTATGTGTCTGTTACTTTTTCTTTATGTGTGCTTATTATTTTTTTTTAGCCATGAATACTTGTATCGAATACTTATATACTTTATCTGTTACATTTATTTACTTAATATTTTGTATTTTGCTCTGTTTTTATATTTTTTCTTTTACTTTTCACTTGCAACTATCTCACGGTGTACCCAATATAGTCGTTGCTTTTTTGTGATTTTGCATATTCCGGATTACATGTGGATATTATGCGAATGTTATTTGCAATGTGAAATGTTCTGCGTATTTTTTTGTGACCCTAATTTTTACACAGGTCTTTTATGTGGTACGTCCCACGATTTTTGCCGTGTTCGTCAACCAATACATAGGCTATGGGGGACTTTTTCGCGATGATTTTGCATTTTGAATATCTGGGCGCTAGTTTGTTTGAGAAAAACTCTGCTTTTCGCGATTGCATGTGATTTTTCGCCCATACGAAATCACCGACTGAGAATTCGACGTGCTTTCTCCTCAGGTTATATTTTGAGGCGTTATTTTTGAAAGCTTCCATGAGTCTTTCCCGCACGACGTCATATGCGTCCGCGAGCGTCTCGAGTCCTTTTGCGAATTCCTGTGGACTGTCTATTGCTATTTTGGATTTTTCTTTTGGAATGAAACTAAACATTTTATGGTAGCGGCCATCAACCATTGGTTCACGAGCGTACATAAGGTATGATGGGGTAAAGCCTGTTGCCAGATTTTGATGATTATTTAACGCGTTTTGGATTAAAGATAAATGTTTATCCCACGATCTTTGATCTTTTCCTGCTAGAATTGATAAACTCGTTTCTATAGTTTGATTATAACGTTCGACTGCGTTCGATTGAGGAGCATATACGCATCCATAGAATAATTTTGGGATTTTATATTTTTCCGTAAAATTTTTGAATGCTTTTGACCTAAAATATGATGCGTTGTCTAACGTTATTACCGCAGGTGTTCCGTACGCCAGAAATACGTTATTTTCTAGGTGTTTGATAATATTGGCTGAGGTGGCTTTTCTTAACGGGAATAGCCAACAAAATTTTGTAAATAAATCGATTACAGAGAGTATATAGGTGAAGCCGCTCAGTGATCTTGGCATGGGTCCCACCAGATCTATACTGATCGTATGCATTGGAGTGTTCACTGTTTTTGGAGTCACCATGAGCCCATGTGCAGGTCCTGTCTTTATCTTGTATGCTTTACAAGTATTGCAATTTTTGACATATGCCTTGACTTCCTTTTGCATTCCGGGCCAATAATAATATGTTTGTAACTTTCTCAGGGTTTTGAAAATGCCAAAATGTACAGCAAACTCCCCTTCATGGATGTCTTTTATCGCCGATTTTCTGTCAGCATATTTGAGTACCAGTCTCCACGCATTTAGGAGGTTCTCACCTTTTTTGGGGGGAAAGTATTTGTATAGTTTTTCCTCCTCAATTCTGTATTCCGTGGCTGTATAAGGTTCTTTTTCTACGGTTTTGTACATCCGATCGTACCAATCATCTTTCGTGACTTTCGTGGATATTTCCATGCATGGGATTCTTGACAGTGCGTCCGCTACCACGTTCAGACTGCCTTTTTTATGCACGATTTCCATGTCGAATTGCGAAAGCAGGGTGCTCCATCTCGCCAGACGACCTGTGGGGTTGGTGAGATTTGTCAGCCACCTTAAGCTGCTGTGATCAGTTATTACTTTGAACCTGGAACCTTCTACATATGTCCTGTAATGAAGGACTGCTCTCAAAACTGCCAGGAGCTCTTTCTCTGTAACTGAAAAGTTGCTCTCTGCTTTGCTCAGTGTGCGCGAAAAGTATGAAATTGGCAAGTCCATTTCCTCTTCTTCCGAATATTGGGTGAGTGCTGCGCCTACGGCTATGTCACTTGCATCGCAACTTATGGTAAATTTCTTGGTGAAATCCGGACATCTTAGTATGGGGGCCGATATTAGCGCTTCCTTGAGTGTGTTGAAAGATTTTTCTGCCTCTTCGTTCCATTCGAAATTTACTTTGACGCCTTTCTTTCCTCCTGTGAGCTTGCATAAAGGTGCTGCTATTTTTGAGTATTCTTTTACGAAGCGTCGGTAGTAGCCGCAGATACCGAGGAAGCTTCTTACACGTTTCACGCTATTTGGTCTTGGGAAATCTCTTACACATTCAATTTTTCCAGGGTCCGTTCTCAGACCTTGCCCGTCTACTACATATCCGAGGTATATAAGTTCTGGCCTACAAAATTCGCATTTTTTGAGATTTATTGTTAAGCCGGCCTCTTTCAGGTTGTCTCTGACTCTTACTAATGTGTCGATATGTTCGTCATATGTGGCGGAGGCTATTATTAGGTCGTCTGCATACGCGAATACTTTGCTGTCGTATTCCGGTCCGAAAATTCGGTCCATTAATGCTGCGAGATCTGATGACGAGTTGCATGTACCAAAGGGCATGCGTACAAATGCGTACATGCCTTTTCCGGGCACGGCGAAGGCGGTTTTCTGAATTGACGATTTTTCCATGGGAATTTGCCAGAAGGCTTTTGACAGGTCAATCGATGTTAGGTATTTTGAATTTCCAAGATTATCGAGGATTCGTTGGGCCGATGCCATGGGGTAATGGTTTTTTATTGTGACCTCATTTAACTTTCTGGAGTCTAGACATACTCTGGGCGTTCCGTCTTTTTTATTGACGACCAATATTGGGCTGCACCACGGCGATTTGATTGGCGTAATTACCCCTAATTTAAGCATTTCGTCTATTTCCTTTTTTACTAAATTATCCTTTTCCGGCGCTAGGAGGTATGGTTTTTGTCTGATCGGGTCTCCGGTGGTTACGATTTTGTGTTCGATCAAGTGAGTCCTTCCCAGCCCCATCTTTTCAAAGGAGATATCTTCGTATAATTTTTTGACTTCTTCTAGGCGTCGTAATTGATGTGGCGTCAAATCGTCTACGTTGATTATCTGTCGTCCTATTGTATGACTTAGTTCCGCGAGCTGTATGTCCTTTTCCTCGTTGACGGAAATTTTCACGCCGAATCGGCTGATGAATTCGATTCCCAAGATGATGTCCTTTTTTATTGTTGGGCAGATGATGAAGTTTATGTTCTCTCTTCTTCCCTTGTATACTACTGGCAGTGTTACTGAGCCGAGTATCCGTTGTCCAGCTCCATCCGCCGTTGTTATGCGGTTTTCCGGGTGCATAGCCTTTTTTTTGATTGACGTGAAACGGCTGTGTGTTTGTCCTCCAAGTATACATATCGCGCAGCCCGTGTCCACCAATCCTTTGTACGTTTTTCCGAGGATGGAAATATTTGCATGTGGGCGCACGTCGTAATCTTGTGTTTTTGTTGACAAAGTAAAGTTTTCCACGGTAGCGGCTCTGTCTAATTCCGGTTCCCGTAGCCAAACGCGTTTTTTGGCTGATTTTCATGTGGCGGTGGCGGAGGGTTGTTGCATCTAGTGCATGAATGGGTGTAGACGTTCTGCAGCTTGCATTTGAAGCAGATAGGTATCGGATAGCGTTGACATTCTTTGTACGTGTGACCTTGTGTGTCGCATTTTCTGCAAAATTTCTGTTGCTGAGGGGGGTTTTGGTAGTGCCTCTCGTGGATTTGTGGTCGTTGTGTAGCGAACGATGGCCTAGCATACGTGGGCCTGTTGTGCTGCTGTGGCGGTGTCACATGACGTGGTCTGTAGTAGTTGCCTTGGGGAATTTCCGCTATCTCCATCTGTTCGTTGCTGATGTATTCGTCGCTCTCCTCCATTGCTGCTATTTGGGCCTTACTGTGTATTTTTCCTGAGGGATTTTGGCGATGTTGGGTGGTGCTCGATTCTGTAGTTGTTGGCTCTAGCGCGTACTGCTCGAAGTTTTTGGCTACGTCCAATAAGTTTCCTATCCCTTCCAGTCTGGTGGTCCCTAGCAGTGTGTGGTATAGCGGTAGCACGTTCAATTTTATAATCTCCAGAATAGTGCTGTCTCTCAATTTCGGCGACAATCTGCTGTTGATGCTGTCAATTCGGGTGACGAAATCGTTCATCGTTTCTCCAATGTTTTGTTTCGTGTTCCGCATTTTATTTTCCAGACGTGTTTGGTAATTCAATTGCTCATATTTGTTTATCAGCGCGTTCTTCAGAATTTTCCAGGATGTTGCGTGATGTCTTATGCTTCTGAACCAGAAGAGTGATGATCCTTCGAGAAGGTCGGAGAATCCCTGTATTAGTTCCTTTTCCGAAACTCCCCTTGATTGAACTTTGTCCTCTATCGCGTCGATGAAGTCCAAGACAGGTGTGCTGCCATCAAACTTCAAATTCCATTTGTATAAGCTGGGTGTAATCTTGTGCTTTCCACTGTTCGAGGTTTGGAAGATTCCCGATTCCGCTGCTGCATCTGGCGTTTTGTTGCTGTTTCTCCTGGTATATAAATCCTCATCTTCGCTGTTTATTTCCGAAGTGGCGTAGATCCTCGAATTATTCGTTTTTTCGTAATGATTCGATTCTTCCAGTCTTGAGATATTACCGTGAGTTGGATTTTCAAAGTCTTGTTTTCCCCGTTGTTCCGAAATTTTGTTTTTCATATTGGTTTCCTCGCGTATATTTTCCGGTGACTGTTGACGTCGTGATCTAGCTGCCGTTTTTGTTTTCCTGGGTGCCATTTTGCGATTGCTTCCCGATATGCTCAATGTGTCAACCACTTACCAAATTTATGTGTGTAAGTGTTTTGAGAAGAAAAAAAAGAAATTAAATTCAAATCTTGTTATAGTTGAACAGTGTGAAGTCGTGTGCTAGATACAATTTAAAAATTTCAAGTGTGTAAGGTGAATGCTGAAAATTATTAGTACATATATAAGTGTTAAAGCTAGAAGATGATTCACATGAAAGAAATACAAGTTAAAGAGAAAAAAAAAACAAAATTAAAATTTATTAAAAAGAAAAAATTTTTTTTTTTGAACCACCCTGTATATCAGGGTATATTTCTAAGTGTTGATTCTAAGTTATTATACGTTATTTAAATTTGCATGAGGTTAAGTAAGTTTTAAATTTTACTGCGTGTATTATTTTTTTGACACCCTGTATTCGTGTGCACCTCTAAGTGTAGTTCCTTGTTACCATAATTTAATATTATTATTTTTCAAAATTAGTTTGTTTCGTTTTTCCTAAAGTTTATTCCTTTCTTTACGTTTTGTTTGCAGTGTTTTGTTTCTCATTCATTTACTTATTTTGTCACTATCAGATATATTAAATTTCCTGTAATCGTAATTTTCCTAAGTGCCTAAAGCCCATGTACTGTTCGACGCACACAGTAGTGTTCGTACGTATTTCTAGTTTTCACATTTGTTAGAGTTCCTTATGGTTCACTTGCGACGCTAGGTATTCCATGTCAATGTATAAGTGCTTGCAATTTTATATAAGAACAGAGAAATTTTTGCTATTAGCATAGTTGACGCAATGTTTATCTTTCGTTTATAAAAGCTAAAACTGAATCATTTATTAGAGATGTTATATGAAAATTGTATTTATAAATATTTTATGAAAATTTTATTAAAATTTTAAAGTGTTTTAAGGGCGTGCCGGTGTGTAAACGTGTACGTGTGTGTTGTGTTTATTTTATATTTTAAAAAAATTAATTAGTACCAAGTTCGTTGCCTGTATAAAAATAATAATAAATATTTAATAATAGTTTCGCAACAGTAATATATTAATATTTTGAAGAGTTGCGATCTATAAGAAAGAAAGGGTGGGAGGGCGGGAAATATTGTTGTAGTAAAAAATAGTTGATATGAAAAAAAAAATTAAAAAATAAATTGTATGTATTAGTTTGAAAAAAAAATTTGTTTGACCGTTATGGAAAGAAAATTATGCACCGCGTTGGGCCCAATTTGTAGGCGACCAGCGTGATCGCTTTAAATCAAAAGATAAATTATTTTGAAAAAAATTGTTTGTAGAAAAAATTATTATGAAAAGATCTATAAGCCCCACGTTGGGCGCCAATTTGTCATGAGACCCGAATAATTTTTAATATATCAGTTAATTTTATAGATTACAATATTATTATTTTACCAATATACTTCCGGACGATATGGAAAGATTTGTTTATATAGTGGGCGCCAGCCCGGAAGAAGAAGAAGATTTATTTCGGATCTATGAACAAGTGCCAGAGTCCTTCCACCGTTTAGAATTTCTCTGGGGCAGGGGTATGTAGGCTGCGTCGGGATTTGCGTCGGTTCGCTCAGTCCATCTCAGGCACGGGGGTATTTAGAATCCCTTAGTGACCCAGTCTACGGTAAGATGACCATCCCTATGGGATGAACGGCCTTTTATGGGTATTGAATTGCTAAATTATTTGAACCATTTCCCTTACTGAATAATATATTATTATTCTCGTTCGAACGCCCTCTAGCGGTGGCGCGGCGAGTTACTTAGCAAAGATTGACATCATTTTGCTCAACCTGCATTGTGCTACTAATGCCCGCGTTTCGCCGCTAGATGGCGCGGACGCGACGGCGGATTCGGTTAATTTAAATTAAATCTTGCTGGAATATGCGCAAAATTAACTTGTAACATAAATAAGTGTGCTTTATTTTCCTTAGTAAAGAATTCTGAATTTAATGAATTTTCCCAAATAATAATGGAAACTGATTTTAATATCTTATAAATGTATCTCAACCAATCCTTTCCTTTTATGGTTTTTTTATTCTATTTTATTTATATGAAAAAAAATGAAAATGAAATATATGATATATGATGATATTAAAAATGAAATTATTCTGATATTGAGATGATTATGAGTAAAATAAAAGATACTTTTCCGACCCAAATTTACTATTTATTTTTCTATAACCTGTTGCGAAGACATTTCCCGAAACTATATGTGTGATATTGAATATTTATATTATTTATGAAACTTAATTTTTAATCCGTCGATCGTCGAAGGCCTTGCGAGATTTTACGAGCGTACGTTACAATTATTACATTTTTCCCGTGTTTCGATGAGCATTATTCGTAACTGGTTTTCCCTATTTTTGCCCTACAATGATTTGGCAATTTTTAGTGTCGGGTACGCTGCACTTTCAAATATCGTAAACGACGGTAGTCTTTTGCTCTATTATTTTCCCTGATATTTAAATTTGGAAATATTACGTATTCCCTGACGATGACTCGCATTTATATTTATCTACAATTTGGTATTTTACTTCATAAGCTATTTTATTAATTTATCTGATTTTTAATTGCCTCGGGAAGAACTCAATGCCACTCTGACTTCGCCACGTTTTAATCCCAAGATTGTCTAACGTGGATTTTAATTATATTTATATATTTTTACAGCCTACATTTTAAGTAGAGATCGCCGAAATGATTTTAGGTTTATTGGCGGTGTCTATCGTTGATCCTATATTCGAAACTACGGATTCCTATATTCAGAAAAACGGGTTAGCACGTATATGTCGTGCAAGACGGGTCTGAAGGACTAAAAGTATTGCACGATTGTGGTATTGCAAGTTAGAATAAAAGAAATCGAATTTTACTTTAAAAAAACCGAAAATGAGAATATAATCTACTTGCCCCAAATAGGATGTGGAGATCACGCTGGAATGCTTTGCCTGCGCCGCACTTGATTCTAGTTATAATTTCTAAAGATGACTTTGACTTTTATATTTTATTCGTAGATGTAGGTAGGCCACTTCGAAGTCGTGAAATGAGCTCCGGCGGCCGGTAATCGCCGCGAGGCAAAAACCGACCGCCGCGCTGAAACGACGACCTTCCCAGGCGAGTGCTTCGGGCCAAAAAAAAAAACTAACTCCCACTAGCGATTCTCTACACCCGTGTTCCATCTAATCGCTAGTGATGCCTATTGTGCGATAAGATTCGCTTGTATCCTATATTATTGTTATTTTATTTTTGTTAACTAATTTTGGCAATAATTGTTTATTATATTGTTTGTTAAACCCGTAATGGTTTTATGACCATTACAAGTGATAGTGGGTTACAATTTCTCCGAAACCACAACAAATAAATACAGGCAAGCACAGCTAATATATCTGTTATTATTTTTTAAAAAACTAAAACAGATTTTCTTTATTTTTAAAAAAAAAAAGAGTCTTTTGTTTGCATCTTTTCGAAGTGTGTTGGCGATTATGAAAAACACGGTATTTTTTCTTGGTATTTAAATACCTTGGCTTGTATTTACTTTTCTGTCAAGAAAACAATTGTGGACGCACTTCTGTGTGTCTATGTCTATGTGTATTCTCCGACGATAGCGCCGTAACGCTTCATCCGATCGAGCTGAAATTTGGCAGCAGGCATCATTTGGACATGGCATGAGCTAAAAAAGATTGTGGTTGAAATCCGTCCACCCTGCGTTGGCTCCCGATGAGAGAACTCCTCAACGGTCAACAGTAGAGACCCAAAATTTTGTGTACGCATTCAATTATGATAGCAACTTTCAAGTTTCACCATGACATGGCTGATGTACCCTGGGTTGGCTCCCGACAAGGAAACTCCTCAACGGTCAACAGCAGATACAAAATTCGGAAAGTCGTAAAGTCAAAAAGTCGAAAAGTCGAAAGTTGAAAAGTCGTAAAGTTGAAAAAGTCGAAAATGTCGAAAAACTCGGAAATCGAGCTTCCAAGTTTCACTATGACATGGCTAATGTACCCTCGGTTGGCTCCCGATAAGAAGACTCCTTACCGATCAACAGCAGAGACCCAACATTTTGTGTACGCATTAAATTATGATAGCAACTTTCAAGTTTCACCATGACATGGCTGATTTACCCTGGGTTGGCTCCCGACAAGGGAACTCCTCAACGGTCAACAGCAGATACAAAATTCAAAAAGTCGTAAAGTCAAAAAGTCGAAAATTCGAAAGTTGAAAAGTCGTAAAGTTGAAAAAGTCGAAAATGTCGAAAAACTCGGAAGTCGAGGTCGAAGTCGTAGTCGAAGTCGATTTCAATTTCGATTTTGATTTTCGAGGGTTAAACGGTGGCGCTAGGTTGGGGTGGGGGAATTGTGGTAGGATTTATGATATTAATATTCCGATGTATTAAGTTCCTGGCTACTTGACAGGAAAGTCTTGGGATGACAAATGGAATTGCTTCATACAATAATTTTAAAATATGTATGTGTGTAGATGTATGTGTATATGTGTATATGCATATATGTATGTATGTATGTTTGAATGTGTATATGTTTATGTAACTAACCCTTTATCATGTATATTTGTATTAATATATGTACTATTTTATGTCATTATCTTAGTGTTAGTATTGAAAGTAGTGTTAGTCAAATAACGTCAGTAGTACTCAAAAAACAAAGCCAGTATATTTCGTATGCCCAGATACAGGCTGTTCAGTCTTATTGGGCATTCGTCTATAATGATCGTATGGGTTGTGTTCTTTCCCTTTTGCTTATATAAATAGTTACAAATTATATATGTACGACCACACTGTTAACTCTCTACCAGGATGTAAAAAATAAATAAATACAAATAAATAAATAAATAAATAAATAGGTGTGATAGATTTGGTCCTTTGTCGACTTTTGATTACCGGCATTAGTTAACATTTCCAGTTTTGCATCATAGAATCCCTATTATCTAGTCCTCAGTCTCTAGTTATGCGTGTTCCGCGGCAAAATTCCAGCTTTAACGAGCATCCGAGGTGCTTTAATTACTGCCAAGTACCAGTAGGTGATTGCTGTTCCTACTTCTGTGAGACCATTACGGGTCATCACTAATCCAAACCTGTTATTATATATTGCTGGATTGGTGGATGCGTCCGCGTGGTCGTGGACTGCGTGCATGTAATTACACGGTGCATATTTCTACACCTCTTGACCGCACCGATCAACGCCCATTATTTTATGGGGGTCTTTATATAAACTGTTTAACCGCCCTACCCATACGAACGTACGTAATACGGCCGCTATATTATCGCCCGAACGCAACAAGCCATATTCCGAACGTTGAAGTACAAAAAAACGAAACTTACAAAGACAGTGCCGGATTAACCTACATAGAGGCCTTAGTCCATCTAAATATCGGGAGCCCCTTTGCGCTTTTCGACCTCCTCCCGCCCCTTGGGTTGATTGGAATACAAACCTGACTGGCTATCGACAATACATTTTTAAAAAATGGTTCTCTCTGTAAAAAAATAATTTAAAAAAAATGTTTGTGTCACCCAAGGACTTTACCGGTAAGCAGAAAACCTCCCCCACCACAAACCGTACTTATACCCTACTAGTTTTTTACTAGGCATAGTGGGCTATAACTCTCTTAAGTTGCGTAGAGAAATGATCGCCATGGTCTACGTTTTCAAGCTCATCCGGGGAAGAGTTGATAATCCTAGCATGTTAGCGAAGGTTTGTCTCTTTGTTCCGGACAATTATAATCGTGCTCGCACTCATAATCTATTTGAGGAGCCGTCCTCGCGCACAAACCTAAGTCGATGGAGTCTGCTTACCCGTGCTTTGCGTCACATAAATGCGCTATATTCGACAGCGTCAGACTTTGATATTTTTACAGCGAGCCCGCATCTCTTCAAGGTGTGGGCATTGCGCTACTTGTTTATGTTTTCACTCTTAATGTACCGTAAGTTTTTAAGTTTTTTTTTTAATTATTAATGCCTGTATTTGTATTTAATGCTTATTTAAACATGTTGTGTATGTACTTGTAAGAATTCTATTATTTTTTTATATTTATGTGTATATTGCATATCAACGGATTGGTATAAACTGTTAAGTTGATTTACTAATGAAATAAATAAATAAATAAATAAATAAAAAAAACCCCTAACCCCACAAACGCCTCAGGCAACATTCCACTGAACCGAGGACGCGTTTTTCATCGAGCGTCTCGCTCTAGTCCGCTTTGAGAAGCCAGCTCTCGCTTCCCAAGTTTAGTTTTTACTGGGATATAACCCTGAAATTACCATATAAGGTCATTCTGCTACGGTACTAAAAGGATTATCTGAATATAATTTGTATTTGTAACCAGTTTGGTAGCACACACGTGCGCTTATGCGTGCGTTGCGTTGCACGCGGCACGGGATGCGTTTGTTTACTAGCCGCAAAGTCTTCTTTATTTGTAACACGGCCGAATGCGTTTGCGCCAGTTACCAATCTACACGGCTGCTGGCTCTGCCCAACTCAATGCAACCATTACAGAAAAACGAAAGATACGCCATTCCATACACAACGAAAACTGCAAACGGTCGATAAATATTTCGAAAAAAACATCGTTCTGATAATGTTACCGTAATCGTAAAAATGGTAGAAAACTTATTAGAATGTGTCGATTATTCAATTTTAATTTATTTTTTTTGCAATGCACAATAATCTGCAGAAAAATGGACAACTTGTACAATTCAAATGTCATAGACCAAATCCAGTAGCAAAAAAAAACTGATTACATGATATGCCAATAACTGTTGCCAGTGATCCTATTTCAAAGTCACCTAACTAGGCTTTAGCCTGTTCTAAGGCGGACATATCTAATATTTAAATAATCATAATTGGTAAAAAAATATATAAGATAAGTAATACCTTATAATTTAATGACTGTTAAAATAATTGCCTTTAAATAATATATAATCTATATATATATATATAAAAAAAATATAAAACAAAGTCGGGTTTGTTCGAATACTTATAACTCGAGAACGGCTAACCAATTTTCATAGTTTTTGATTTCTGTATTTGTCTCCGTCCCGAATAGCAGAATAACCATTAAAAACAAAAATTGGAAAATTGACGAAAAAATAAAATAAAAGAAAAAAATCCCATACAAAATGTAAATCCGTGTTTTTCACATGGTCAGTTGTACGTGGCGTGTTCACGTGCCGGCAAATCATCCGCTTTATTTTTTCTTGCGCCTGATAAAAATGTCGTATATCACAAGGTGCTTCAATGAAGAGACTTAAACCGACTGCATCCCATGCTGCACAATATGTAAATAGTTTCATTCAATCATGTCTTGCTGACACGCGATTGATATACTTATTTTTTTACCTTTGATTTTTTTTGTGTATCTTAATAAAGTAGTGAGCCTAATATTTATTTTGTATTCATTGTATTACTTTCAAAAAATCATAAATTAAGTTCAGCTAATCTGTAACACGACATTCATTGACTGTTAGGCGGTACGAAGTTCGCCGGGTCAGCTAGTTTATATATATATATATATATATATATATATATATATATATATATATATATATATATATATATATATATATATATATATATATATATATATATATATATATATATATATATATATATATATATATATATATATATATATATATATATATATATATATAAATATATATATATATATATATATATAAATTATTTTCAATAATATATAAAATTAGATTCATGAAAAGTTACTTATCTGGGGTCCTGGTGGACCAGAAACATTTTACCGATAGTTAATGTCCTCTTTAAATACTTAGGGCAGCAGCACCTGTTTCCGCAATTGATAATTTATGATGTTCTTAGTTATTGCAGCCGAATTACTGTATGCCCTTGGATGTAATAAGTATAGGAGGATGGTTTCTGTAACAGAAATGGATGTTAGTAACTTATTTTAGAAGAAATTATATGATTGAGAATATTTCGACACAAGTCGTATTCATCTCCATGACATTTCTGATAGAACAATTTTTTCAAAATTTAAATTTAAAAAAACTGAACATAGAGAAATGGGTTAATAATATTTTGCAATATCGTTATAATACACTATAACCGACCTTGAAAAACATTATTGATAATGATTTTTAAATGAAAAATATTAATAAGCTTTTAATGAATATGTCTGAACAAATATAATTACTGTATTAATTTTGCCTATTCAGACCGGGACCCTTGCAAGCGCCTAAAATATTTATAAAAGCCAACTCCCAAGATTTAACGTCTCTTTCTTTAGCGTTATCGCCAAGGCACTTAATAATTTTTACTTTAAAACAATTATCAAAAGTTAAATTGTGTGCCTTAGCATGCAATGCTATTGGAAGTTGACTATCATTGCCTACGCTGGCCCTGTGATTATTTAACCTAATGCTAAGAGGTGTAGTTGTTTCCCCAATATAAAATGCATTGCAGGTCTGGCAAAGTAATTGATATACAATATTTTTTGAAATGCAACTACTATTAAAAGGAACTCTGTAACTATTAGGAGTGTTAGGACTAGTAAAATAAATGCTTCGATCTAATAAAGGACATGTTTTACAACGTGATCGACCACAAGGCTGTAGGCCAAAATTTTTGTTATTACTAAGATAATTTCGATTATTTTTATTAAGTATTGATTTTAAATTAGGAGGTTTTCGAAATGATAAAATTGGTGGTATATCTAATAAACCTTTGGTTGATGGGTCGTTAGCTATAATAGGGAATAAATCTGCTAAAATAGGTCGCAGTTTCTCAGTGCCAGGAAAATAAGTAGTACTCAGAAAGATTTTATTTTGATTTAAATTTGAAACCAATTTAGGTTTAGGTGAAAATTTTGTTTCGGAATTTATTATATTTTTATCTAACAAAGAGGCAGGATAATTTCTTTCTATTAGTGATTTTTTAAGATTGGAAAGGTACTTATCTAAATTTTCTTTATTATTAATTAAACGGTGTCCGCGAATTGACATTGAATATGGAATTGACTTTTTGGTATGAAACGGATGACAGCTATCGAAATGTAGGTATTGCTCTTTGTTTGTAGGTTTTATATGAATTGCAGTTTTAATGGTGCCTTCGGATAGAGTTAGATCAACGTCTAAGAATGTAATTTGATTTTCTGATATAGTGTATGTAAAATCTAAGGGTCCGAAATTATTTAAATCTGTAAGGAAGTCAGTGAGTGTGTCATGTCCATGTGGCCAAAACAGTATAATATCATCAATAAACCTATACCACATTAGTGGTTGTAAATTTTGAGTAAGAAGAAAATTATTTTCTAATAACCCCATGAAAAGATTCGCATAAGAAGGGGCCATTCTTGTTCCCATTGCTGTACCTTTAATTTGGAGATAAAATTCATCTTCTAAAGAAAAAGCATTCTTAGTGAGGACGAATTCAGCCAACTTACAAAGAAAATTTGTAGAAGGAATTTGGGGGCTGGGCCTTTGATTAAGGTAATGGGAAATCGCTTCTAAGCCTAAATCATGGGGAATATTAGTATAAAGAGAGACAGCGTCAATTGTAACAAGTAATAAGTTGTCAGTCTTAGGAATTGTGGTATTTTTTAGAATCTCGATAAAATGGTAACTATCTTTAATGTGTGACTTGAGATTTTTTACAAATGGCTGTAGAAAGTAATCGACAAAAGCTGAAATTCTTTCTGTGGGTGAGTTAAAACTAGCTACTATCGGTCTTCCTGGATTATTAGGTTTATGAATTTTTGGCAATAAGTACAAATTTGGTGTTCTGATAGGGTTAGGAATTAAAGTGTTAACATCTTCATCTGATAATTTTTCAATGGTTTTTTGTTGTTCAATATATTTTTTTATTGTATTAGCAAAATTTTGATTCGGATCACTATATAATTTTTTATAGGAAGTTTCGTCTCTGAGTTGCCTCAAACCTTCAGCTACATAGTCTGTTTTATTAAGGATGACTGTAGTTGAACCTTTATCAGCTGGCAAAATGATGATATTGGTATCTTTGCTTAGGTTGTTAAGAGCTGAAAGTTCATCAGATGTTAAGTTAGGTGTAGGTTTGAGGCTGTTTAAAAATGTTGGTTGTGTAACTTTGTTCATTAAAACTGTAATAAATATTTCTACAGGATGATTTTTTGGAAGAGAGGGTGGCTCTTTATTAGAATATTGTCGAAATTTTGCCAGTGCGTCATGTAATTTACTATTATTACCATTTTTGTCCCTTGAATGCCAAAACTCACGCCATCTCAAATTACGACAAAATTTTGCTATATCATTTCCAAAATATCATTTTGGAATAAACTATATCATTTTGGAAATGATATAGCAAAATTTTGTCGTAATTTGAGATGGCGTGAGTTTTGGCATTCAAGGGACAAAAATGGTAATAATAGTAAATTACATGACGCACTGGCAAAATTTCGACAATATTCTAATAAAGAGCCACCCTCTCTTCCAAAAAATCATCCTGTAGAAATATTTATTACAGTTTTAATGAACAAAGTTACACAACCAACATTTTTAAACAGCCTCAAACCTACACCTAACTTAACATCTGATGAACTTTCAGCTCTTAACAACCTAAGCAAAGATACCAATATCATCATTTTGCCAGCTGATAAAGGTTCAACTACAGTCATCCTTAATAAAACAGACTATGTAGCTGAAGGTTTGAGGCAACTCAGAGACGAAACTTCCTATAAAAAATTATATAGTGATCCGAATCAAAATTTTGCTAATACAATAAAAAAATATATTGAACAACAAAAAACCATTGAAAAATTATCAGATGAAGATGTTAACACTTTAATTCCTAACCCTATCAGAACACCAAATTTGTACTTATTGCCAAAAATTCATAAACCTAATAATCCAGGAAGACCGATAGTAGCTAGTTTTAACTCACCCACAGAAAGAATTTCAGCTTTTGTCGATTACTTTCTACAGCCATTTGTAAAAAATCTCAAGTCACACATTAAAGATAGTTACCATTTTATCGAGATTCTAAAAAATACCACAATTCCTAAGACTGACAACTTATTACTTGTTACAATTGACGCTGTCTCTCTTTATACTAATATTCCCCATGATTTAGGCTTAGAAGCGATTTCCCATTACCTTAATCAAAGGCCCAGCCCCCAAATTCCTTCTACAAATTTTCTTTGTAAGTTGGCTGAATTCGTCCTCACTAAGAATGCTTTTTCTTTTGAAGATGAATTTTATCTCCAAATTAAAGGTACAGCAATGGGAACAAGAATGGCCCCTTCTTATGCGAATCTTTTCATGGGGTTATTAGAAAATAATTTTCTTCTTACTCAAAATTTACAACCACTAATGTGGTATAGGTTTATTGATGATATTATACTGTTTTGGCCACATGGACATGACACACTCACTGACTTCCTTACAGATTTAAATAATTTCGGACCCTTAGATTTTACATACACTATATCAGAAAATCAAATTACATTCTTAGACGTTGATCTAACTCTATCCGAAGGCACCATTAAAACTGCAATTCATATAAAACCTACAAACAAAGAGCAATACCTACATTTCGATAGCTGTCATCCGTTTCATACCAAAAAGTCAATTCCATATTCAATGTCAATTCGCGGACACCGTTTAATTAATAATAAAGAAAATTTAGATAAGTACCTTTCCAATCTTAAAAAATCACTAATAGAAAGAAATTATCCTGCCTCTTTGTTAGATAAAAATATAATAAATTCCGAAACAAAATTTTCACCTAAACCTAAATTGGTTTCAAATTTAAATCAAAATAAAATCTTTCTGAGTACTACTTATTTTCCTGGCACTGAGAAACTGCGACCTATTTTAGCAGATTTATTCCCTATTATAGCTAACGACCCATCAACCAAAGGTTTATTAGATATACCACCAATTTTATCATTTCGAAAACCTCCTAATTTAAAATCAATACTTAATAAAAATAATCGAAATTATCTTAGTAATAACAAAAATTTTGGCCTACAGCCTTGTGGTCGATCACGTTGTAAAACATGTCCTTTATTAGATCGAAGCATTTATTTTACTAGTCCTAACACTCCTAATAGTTACAGAGTTCCTTTTAATAGTAGTTGCATTTCAAAAAATATTGTATATCAATTACTTTGCCAGACCTGCAATGCATTTTATATTGGGGAAACAACTACACCTCTTAGCATTAGGTTAAATAATCACAGGGCCAGCGTAGGCAATGATAGTCAACTTCCAATAGCATTGCATGCTAAGGCACACAATTTAACTTTTGATAATTGTTTTAAAGTAAAAATTATTAAGTGCCTTGGCGATAACGCTAAAGAAAGAGACGTTAAATCTTGGGAGTTGGCTTTTATAAATATTTTAGGCGCTTGCAAGGGTCCCGGTCTGAATAGGCAAAATTAATACAGTAATTATATTTGTTCAGACATATTCATTAAAAGCTTATTAATATTTTTCATTTAAAAATCATTATCAATAATGTTTTTCAAGGTCGGTTATAGTGTATTATAACGATATTGCAAAATATTATTAACCCATTTCTCTATGTTCAGTTTTTTTAAATTTAAATTTTGAAAAAATTGTTCTATCAGAAATGTCATGGAGATGAATACGACTTGTGTCGAAATATTCTCAATCATATAATTTCTTCTAAAATAAGTTACTAACATCCATTTCTGTTACAGAAACCATCCTCCTATACTTATTACATCCAAGGGCATACAGTAATTCGGCTGCAATAACTAAGAACATCATAAATTATCAATTGCGGAAACAGGTGCTGCTGCCCTAAGTATTTAAAGAGGACATTAACTATCGGTAAAATGTTTCTGGTCCACCAGGACCCCAGATAAGTAACTTTTCATGAATCTAATTTTATATATTATTGAAAATAATTTTAAAAAATTTACACCCTTAAAATATCAATATATATATATATATATATATATATATATATATACATATATATATATATATATATATATATATATATATATATATATATATATATATATATATATATATATATACCTACCTATATATATATATATATATATATATATATATATATATATATATATATATATATATATATATATATATATATATATATATATATATATATAGTTAATATTTGATTGGTTTTTTGTAAAATCTTTTTTTTTTTTTTTTTTTTTTTTTTTTTTTTAATTTTATATATATATATATATATATATATATATATATATATATATATATATATATATATATATATATATATATATATATATATATATATATTATATATATATATATATATATATATATATATATATATATATATATATATATATATATATATATATATATATATATATATATATATATATATATATATATATATATATATATATTATATATATATATATATATATATATATATATATATATATATATATATATATATATATATATATATATATCTATATATATATATATATAGGAGGATTCAAATAATCATAAAAAATAGAATATAGAATAACAGTCCTAAAAACTTTAATAAAAAACAATAATGCCATAAAAATATAAATCATATAAAATCGATGTTTTCATACTTTTTTATTTAAATACCATTATATAGCATTTACCATTCCAAACATACCATTAAGACATTTATACTCAGTGCTCTATCTATATTAATCCTCCCTTCCTTCATCAACCAAGATTTTTAAAAATGTTGTATAACTGTCTTGACAGTCTTGATTAATTCAGAAAGGTTATTACGTGTCCAAGGAGAGATGAATGAGTACTGGCGCTGACCATACGTGGTATTCTTACGTGGTTATGCTATCAGAATATGTCCTGAGTACAGTACGGTAAAGTAAATGTAATATATATTTTTTTCAAAAAACAAATAATATGCTATTGTTTACGTTGTGTTATCATAGTGAGCCCGTTTGCGTTTCTTCATGAACTAAAATAGGAACTTAGTTCAACTAAAAGAGACAGATCAATGCTTTAGAACGGAATACGAAATTAACTGTCGTCGATTTTCCCGCATCAAAACAACCTGTCGAAATTATAGATGCCCAAATAAGTTTGAAATAATTTCGTGCGGTGTTAGATTTAGCTGCTTTATCTTCAGTGGGTAGTATTTATATGTGAAAGTGACCACCGTTCATTTCACATTCCGCTCTGGCGTTTTGTTCTGTCTCGTTCACACGAACAAATTTCCGATTTTAGTTCCAGAGAAACGCAATCGATCCCACTATGTTATATTATATTATGTTGTATTATATTATATCCTGAGTATACACGTATTGGTTTATATACGGTGGCGCAAAATTAATCATCCAATTTTGTTTTTGAATAACATTTTTAATAAATGAAATATATATATTTTGAGTGATATGCCACGCTCTTGCGGAGTATAGCGCCCCATTACTTGTCTGTTTCTATACTGCAGCTGTCTAGTTCACAAATGTCAAATATGATTGACGTACGACGCCATTTGCGAAAAAATATTAATTTTGCGCCATCTTGTATAGTACGGAAGAAGGACAGCAGGCAAGGCGCACATCACAGCACTTTCTATCCATCACCTCAATACAGGCGTATACCTAATAGGGTGATGTAATCCTGAAGAAGTGATGCCCTTTCGCGACTTAAATACCAAGAACTTTAAAAATGTGAATAACATGTGATGCAATTTACATTCTAATTAAATATAAATTGGATAAAGTTTAAATAAAATAAATATATAAATAAACCCATTAGCGTATTTTGAAAAATCTAACATCTCTGCCGTGCACATAGGTTGTACCGAAATAAAGAGCGCGAAGCCAATTTGCGCAACTGAGACTGCTTATGATGTTGCTTAAACTCACTGAGTGCCTACATCGAAACTTCGTTTATTATTCCATAGTCGAAGAATAATCGATAATATGAAAAAAATATTAGGACAGATTTTCGATTCCTTATCTATGTATGTATGTAAATATCTATGTAAAAATGTAAATTTAAAGTATATGGAGGCGAGCTGTATTGGAAGAAATAAAAAAAACACAAAAAAAACAATCAAATTGTGGTTATTTATAGTGGTAGCGCGGGGATTTGGTTTAGGAATAAAAAAGGGCAGTGAACTGTATTTTGCGGTACTTTGGTATAGAAAAGTTTGGAAAAAATGGGATCTCGTTTACCTTATTAAATGTCCGTTTGCAGCTTCGTAAATCAGCTTCTCAAGTCACTTCACAGCGCGGCGATAATTTAATTGTCAAATATATATATTATTTTACGAGCACTAAATGTTCTTATTTGCGGGTTTTACAAAGCGGATTACAGCGCGGGTGCGCGGCGGCGGGCGTGTCGCGGGCGGTATCGAAGCGAACGCTATCGGTGATAGACTGACTCGCCGGCGATGTTCCTCTTCTTCTTTCCTTCAGTTAACGAGAGGGGATAGGAAAAGGAGATAGCACTATCGGAATGAGAATTTAAAAACCAATTCAGTAAATCGCGCAGGCATATTTAATATCGATACAGCAGCCGTTTTGCTAAATGCGAAATTTATATATATTTAAATCCGGCGTATCCATTCCCCCCCGGCTTGAAGGCTCGCCTTCAAAGAGTGCGACAAAGTGAGTTTAAAATAAATGCGGATATGATGCGGAATAGAAATTAAATATACTTATTTAAAATTAGAATATACATACTTAAACTACATAGATATAGATTAGTAATTGATAAATAAGTTAGTTTGGCAAAGGACACACTCGTACGACTGGACGCAGATAAGATCCAGTTGCGGTCCTTACTTTAACAACGCGGATAACACCATCAGACGCCGGGAATACCTCGTCTACAATGCCAAGTGGCCAATGAAGCGGTGGTGAGTTATCGTTTATAAGAACGACGATATTGCCGACTGCGATGGGGTTCACAGAAGTGTTCCACTTCTGGCGTGTTTGTAGCGTATGTAAATAGTCCGTTCTCCATCGTTTCCAAAACGACTGGACTAACTTATCGAGCAAAGCGTGACGAGAGAGAACGTGCACCCTGCTACGTATTAAATTGCGGGCGGACAGAATCCAGTATTTCTGTCGTAGAATAGACATCAACAAGTCAGGACCAGCATGACAGTTGAACTTGTGATGATAATCAACTAATAAATCCAATATATGATCCTTTCGTGGTAAAATGACAGGATGTTTATGTGAGAAATCGAGATCAGAATGGCATAAGCGGCCACCGACCTTTAAAAGCCCATCATGCAAGAACGGCTTTAACTGCTGGAAGCTGCGACTACAAGCCTTGCCAGCTCGCAAATATGCGATTTCATTCGAAAAATAAAATGACTGAACCTCGCGGAGAACCCTATTCTCTGCAAAGTCTAGGTCAGAAGCGGTTATATGATTGCGAAGCGGTAATATTTTGAGAAAGCGGTAAATATGCACAACAATGCGTAAAAATTTACTCCAAGATGAAACACGTTTAGACAGAGCTATGATGACCGGAGTTTCTTGCTCAAAAGTAGCAAGAGTGATAGTCTTCTCCTTAGGGGGGTCAGACAAAGTGGTAGACGCATTGAACGTAACAATAGGCCACTTCGAGGGGTGTGAGTTGCTCCACGGTGGACCAGTATACCACAGCGGATGGTTTAATATTTGAGCAGGCATGAGCCCGCACGAGAGACAATCAGCGGGATTGTCCACTCCTGGTATATGATAAAAACAATTAGGAGGCAATTCAGAGTGTATCTTTGAAACCCTATTGGCAACGAAGGTATCCCAACGGTGTGGCGAAGAGTGAATCCAACATAGTGTCACTGTCGAGTCTGAGAACGCGTAAATTTCACCAATGGGGTGGCGAGCTGAGCAAACATCAATAACGATGCGCATGAGCTTTGAAAGTATCAATGCGGCGCAGAGTTCGAGCCGAGCGAGAGAAACCACCTTTCTCATAGGAGCCACCTTGGACTTAGCACAGACTAGATGAACCGAGTTTGGTTGTCCCTCATTGTGAACGTGTAGGTATACAACGCCCCCGTACGCCTTCTCGCTGGCGTCCGCGAACCCCAAAACAGTGACAACACTACCGACCGTGATACCTACGTGGCGCGGTATATTTATTTTATTGAGCATTGGAAGCTCGGTGCGGAATCGATTCCATAGCTTAATTATATGAGCGGGAGGTTGATCGTCCCATTCAAGCTTTTCGAGCCAAAGCTGTTTAATAAGGAGCTTAGCGAATAGCACAACAGGAGCTACGAAGCCCATAATATCCCATAATTTAGCGACACAAGATAGTATGGCGCGTTTGGTACAAGTTTCAGCTGGCGAAGAAATTTTTATAGTAAAAGAATCGGTTGCGGGCGACCAACATAGGCCAAGAACTTTATGTAGCGCGGATATATCGAATTCCTTAACTGCGATAAGACGGTGTGACTCTGGGATTGACGACAAAACGGACTGAGAATTGCTTCTCCACTTCACAAGATCAAACTGGCCTGCCTTCATCAATCCTATCATTTGTCTAGCGACATCTATGGCCTGATCTTCGGCCGGCACACTATAAACATAGTCATCCATATATAACCCGTTGTCTATGGTCTGTGTGGCTTGACTGAAGGCCTCAGAAGCACCTTCATCAGAGACGAGTTGCCTGATAGTGCGCAATGCGTGAAAGGGACTGGATTTTAGCCCAAAGCAAACGCGGTTAAACTGGTATACTTGAAGCGGTTCTGCGGGCGAAAAACGGTAAAATATACGCTGAAACCTGCGATCGCGCTCGTGTACGCCGATACACAAAAACATTTGTCGTATGTCTGCTGAAAGAGCGACAGAAAACAAGCGGAAATTTAAAATTATGTTAAAGAGGTTGCCTTGTAAATTTTGGCCGTTATATAAAATATCGTTAAGCGAAACAGACGTACTTGTTTTGGCGCTCGCGTCGAGCACGATGCGTAACTTCGATGTCACTTTGTCTTTTCGAATGACGCCGTGATGCGGGATAATATAAGCGGGATGGTCTTTGTTCGCCTCCGTGTCAGGAGGGGCGGGTGATAAATAACCTTTTTCTAGGTATTCTCTTATGACGTCATCATAGGCCTGTCTCAAGGTAGGAGAAGCTTGTAATTTGCGCTCCAGACAGAGAAATCGCCTCTCGGCGGTACGCGCGGAGTCCCCCAAAGAGAATATGTCTCCTTTGAACGGTAGAGCGACGGAATACCTACCAGTCTCGTCACGAGTCGTAGTACGAGAATAAATCTCCTCAGAGTCTCTGTCATCTGGGCTGAGAATGGGCAGTCCATTTATTTCTTCCATTTCCCAGAATTTTTTGACCAAACTGTCCAGAGGATCTACTGCGCAGCACGAAACGGTAACACACGAGTTCACCAGTGCGGGTGCGGTTCCTAGAATAACGTAGCCTAAAAGTGTCTCTAGCGCGTATGGAGAAATACCTGTGGTTTGGCCTTGAACCTTGCTAGGTAACAAGAGGTGCGGAAACAAAGAAGCTCCTATTAACATATCGATGTCACCAGGAGTTGCGTATGAATCATCGGCCAGCGGTAAATGATTAAAATTACATAGTGCGGAACTGTCGACCGAGGCGGAGGGCAAGCGTTCAGTCACTTTGTCTACAACCAAAGTGTCGACATCGTAACTGACGTCATTATTAAAGCGGGAAGAAAATTTTATTCGGACTGAGCTTTGTATAGGCTTCACCGATCCTCCTATACCTTTAACGAGAGTACATGCGGGTAGATTAAAAGATGTCAGACCAAGACGTGTACAACAATCGCGGGTTATAAAATTACTTTGCGAAGCGCTATCTAATAGCATGCGAACATAACATTCGTTGCCGCATGCGTCAACCACTATGACGCGGGCGGTCGCGAGAAGAACAGTTGTGCAAGCGGGAGTGATAAAGTTACTGACATTATTGTCAGCTGACAACGTACACAAAGCTACGTCGTCCGCTCGAGACGGTAAGCCTGCGTCTACGCCGCGCGAAACGGCTGTCGCTGTTGCAGTGTACGCCCTGTTTCCAATATTGGGAGCGGTATTTTCGAAATGAAGCATTGTGTGATGTTTGCGTTGACATTTCCGACAATGACTATCTGAATTGCAATTATAAATTTGATGTTTGGCACTGAGACAATTAATACAACAGTGATTCATCTTAACGTGTTTAAAGCGATCGTTAGGCGATAATTTTTGAAATCCCGAACACTTATATAGATGTTCGTGACGCGAAGTACATAATGAACACTGAGATTGAGAAGACGCGAGCGAAGTCTCAGTATTAATGTAAGAATGCGTAAATTTATTAATTTTATTTTTATTTGCCACATCTGGTTTTTTATATATCTGTGGTGGAGATGTGGAAGTGGGTGTCCTATGCAATATTTTAATTTGGTCGCGCAAAAATAAAACGAGGTCATTAAAGGTGGGTAACTCTAAACGACGTTTCTCCATTTCAAATGCGCGAGCTGTATGCGAATCTAATTTTTTAAGCGCTGTATATAATAAAACAAAATCGCTTAAATCACTGAACTTAAGATTTTTAATAGCGGATACGGACGAAACAAACTTATCAATAAAATTTTCAAGATCGTTCGCCGACGCGTTAATAAGCGGTTTAAAATTAAATATTTGATCTAAATATGTAGTAGCAAGAAGTCTTTTATCCTCGTATTTTTCGATAAGAGCATTTAATATTAAAGAATAATTTTCAGGTGACGGATTTATGCCTGCACAGACCAGGCGGGCTTTATCGGTCAATTTACCGATTAAATAATAGAGTTTTTCAGAATCAGCCAAACCTGGGTTTTCGTGTATAGTATTTTTAAAACTAGCATAAAACAATGGCCAGTTTTTAACTTCACCATTAAATTCTGGTATTTGTATGGCAGGCAATTTCGGTCTATCGCGTTGAGGTATTTGTGGCTTTATTTCCTTAAAAGATAAAGTTTTTGCGACTCGTTTTATACGACAATATAAATCATCAAATGATGAAAGCGGTTGGTAGTTAATTGCGTGTTTAGGGTTCAATTCTAATTCGATGCTATTTATTTCATCTAAAATTAGCTCGAATTTACTCTTCAATTCTTCGAGTGACTCTAACTCGTTCAAAAAACTTTCCTTTGAAAGGTCCGATGTGTCAACTTCGTTTGCATGATTTGCAATACTACTTAAGCGAAAGTACAATTCTTCCTTCTTCGCAATTAATAATTTTAACCTTCTCTCCGACATTGCAGAAGACAGATCACAGAAAAACTGATTAGACAAACTGTAATTATATTGAAGCAAGGAATTTTATGTTTATTTATATGCCAAATAAAATAATACAGTAGTATAGTGTACGGTTACCTTTATATAGTTTCAATTATCAATTAATTAAAACCTATATACAGGCTAGCGGCGCGATTAAATAAAATACCTAAATATATTCAAGCAATATATACTCAAATAATATTTTAGTACAAATAAATAAATTATTAAATATACCTATACGCAAGTAATATTTTATTATAACGAAATAAATTGTACCTACATATTGATTCGATAAATAATTACCAAACAGACATACAGGCAATTAGCGCGGTTGTGAAGCAAGATATGAGCGGTATACAATATATGAGCGGTGCAAATAATAAAAAGCGGCTGAATAAATCAGTTAAATTATTACTTTTTTATAAATATATGTATATAAATATTTAATATTATATATAATATATTTTTTATAAATTTACAATAAATTAATATGTGAGAACGAACTGCGAAATCAGTACAATTATTTATATGAAACGAAACCCCGTTTGAAACGATTTTGATATAAACTGAAACTTTACACAAATAATATGATAATATACTGAATTGGCTTTTATCCGGGTCGTAGGGCCATCAAATGGTAGCGCGGGGATTTGGTTTAGGAATAAAAAAGGGCAGTGAACTGTATTTTGCGGTACTTTGGTATAGAAAAGTTTGGAAAAAATGGGATCTCGTTTACCTTATTAAATGTCCGTTTGCAGCTTCGTAAATCAGCTTCTCAAGTCACTTCACAGCGCGGCGATAATTTAATTGTCAAATATATATATATTATTTTACGAGCACTAAATGTTCTTATTTGCGGGTTTTACAAAGCGGATTACAGCGCGGGTGCGCGGCGGCGGGCGTGTCGCGGGCGGTATCGAAGCGAACGCTATCGGTGATAGACTGACTCGCCGGCGATGTTCCTCTTCTTCTTTCCTTCAGTTAACGAGAGGGGATAGGAAAAGGAGATAGCACTATCGGAATGAGAATTTAAAAACCAATTCAGTAAATCGCGCAGGCATATTTAATATCGATACAGCAGCCGTTTTGCTAAATGCGAAATTTATATATATTTAAATCCGGCGTATCCATATAGGTATGTGGAGATTTTTTTGCTGTTATGTTTCTATCCAGACTAAACCTCGGAAATATAGTCTACTCGATTTTTTTTAATGAGTAGATAAATCCGAGACTAATATGACAAAAAAAATGGTTTAAAATATATCTACGGAGTTAACTTTATACAGAGTCTTAAGTGCCTCTGAATTATAAATTTGAGTGATGGAAAATTTCGACTTCGGTACATAAACAAATATTCATAATCAATGGGACGCAAAAGTGATTTTGATAACACTTGTAATTTTTGCTCATCAAAGTCATCCTCCATTTCTCCTGGGGCGGTGGCTTCTTCTAATAAATCTAGTATGGATATAACAAATTAATTATCAAGATAGTGGTTTTCTGTGCCGATTAATTTTAACTAATGCAATTGGATTTCATAAATAATAAAATGTTGTAACACACAAGTTGCGCTGAAGGTCACCCTATTATAAAATCCAGCAGGCAAGCTTAGGGCTTAGCTCGTTTTATTCAAAAGCTGTTTTTAGATTTTATTAGGTATGCATTGGATTTGCATTAAAGATGCATGGGATTGCAAGCGGTTTTTTTAAAGATAGTTAAATAAATAAATTTTAAAAATACCGGGAGCCTATCTCCTATTTCTCATATTAAAGCAATGGCTCCATTTTGAAACGTGATCGACATTTATATTTACTACCATCGTTATTTCACAAACGGAAATAGAGATCACAGGGAAAATCCTATATATATAGTTACATTCAGGTATATAGTTACATTTACACTGGCAGTGAAACGAGTACCAGAATTCCTGTGAGCGTTTTTTCATAAATGAATTAAATAAATTGAACTTGCTAAAGAATCTGCAGCATCACTTCGATTCAGGTTCCGACGCCAATTTACGTTACTTTAAAGTTCAGTGTTTTTTTATCTTTCTCAACCTGCTTATTTTTTCTGCTACTGCTTCTGGTGCCTATATAATATAACTAGCTGTTGCCCGCAGTTTCGCTTTACGTAAAGTTTCGAATCGATTTGCTAATTTAAGTGGGGTGGCGTTTATTTGCCTTTTACGCCCCCCCCCCCTCCCGATGCCCGTTATCTATCTCGTAGACGTACGCGTCTTGTTTATAATTTTATATTGGCTTTTTTATAATTTTATTGTCTTCCTAAAATAGCGCCAAAATAATTTTAAAAAATGACAGCTAGATGAAACGAATTTATTTTACGGTCGTAGAGTTTAAACGTTGTAGTTATTCTTAAGGCGACATAAGACCTGAGAAAATATCTGAAATTGGTGTGCCCGCCAAGAAATAGGAGGGGTCGCAGCTGTAGGATTTGACCAATAACAAAGCATCAGGCACGGCGAGCGGGCGGAAACTGTACATAGTTCTGTCACAGCAAAACTGTCATTGCGCAGTGGTGGTGCAAGGGCGTTAATGGTAAAGCATATTTAGCATAACTCTCAGAGCGCACTCCCGTTTCAATTAATTGTAATTAATTTAGAGCCTAAATAAAAAATGTGGCTAAGCGCTAGAGAATGAACCAGTCAATATAATTAAATTAAAATATAATACACTCATCGCTTACATTGTAAGAGTAATCGCGCCTGAAATTTTTCTAAATCAGTTTAAAGCCTAAATGTCTAAAGCAATGAGCAATTTTTTTGATCGTTAATTATAAATTGGAGTGTTAATTATAAATTGGAGTGTTAATTATAAACTAAAGAACTTTCGTGTAATATTTTTTTTTTAAATTTAAGCACTAATTTTAAAAAAAATCTAAACGAAACCCTCGATAAGGATATCGAGGGTTTCGCTTACATTTTTTTTTAAATTAGTGCCTAAATTTTTCAAAAAATTTATTAGACGAAAGTTTGTCAGATATGGACGTTCTCAGGTATCATGTCACCTTATACATTGTTTCTGTAAGTGGCCAGTTCCGGAAACTTTCAGTGTGACCTATGTATCTATATTTACAATGCATTTTAATATTGACAGTTTGTATCAAATTACACATAGTGTGGATTAAATCTGTCAGCACGCTCGCCTGGACAGTGAGCGATATTTTGGATATTCATAAAGCAATTAAAGGGTTGAGAATAGCTAAAAGGGGTTCGTCCCCCATCTAATAACAAACTCCATCAGTTTAATCTTCATCTGTGCGCGACAACTGATGATGACTGCAATACTTAATGGGAAATTGATATCACAATGCTACATCTACATACATTTTTTACCCGAAAGATTAACGGTGAGAAAATAAAACTGTCTTAAACCAAAAATGGGTCTTGGCGTTTAACCCTTTATTGAGTATTGGGTCCCTGCGACCCGTATTCTACCTCCTCCCTTAGCCTCTCACACCTCTCACACAGCCTTTCACGCTGTTATGCCTTATTGTACTTACACTTAATTGAAATTTTCTTAAATTTGAAATCATTCCATAATTTGTATCACATAATTTAAAAAAACGGTTGTTTTCATGTTTTTATGTTTAAACGGGCTAATTTCTTTTGAATATTAACTTCAAAAACAAATATAAGTTCCATTGCGAACGCCTCGTGTGGTGCGGTTCGTTTCTCGGCTAAGAGCGAGGTTGGCTCCAGCGCCAACAGATGGCGTTAATATTAAAATAAAATGTATCTGGGAATTTGAATAATATTAGTGTAGCTTGTATATGCGATATTCTAGCCAACATTTTACAATATGGTAACGGCCCAACAAGGCATCTGTGTTCCACATTTCAAATCTCTAAGTTCAATATTTCGAGGTTAAAATATGAATAGTTCGCCCACTGGTCGACCGATTTCAATCACACTTTTCAACTCTTGCCATGACCAAAAGATGCCTGCATGCCAAACTTCAGCTCAGGCGGATTAAGCTCTTAGGCGCTATCGTAGTGGAATATAAATACACAGACAGACAGACATATAGATAAACTTCCATCTGGAAAGAGTCTTAATGCTCAAAATGGATATTTCCGTCTTCATCTCGAAAAAATTATTTAGTGCGTTCACAAAACTTTCCCTGCTCGTCGGTTGGTGAGCCGGGAAAGTAAAAGGAATTTAATGTTTGAAGATATATCTGTCTACTTTATTTCATGTTCTTGAAACTGAAAAATTTGCTTTTATGATGTTTTCGAAATTAGTTTGGTAAAATATAGGTAATTAGGAAAAATAATACCTACTAATAAAGATTTGATAAACATTGTTGTTCTAATGATCCTCATTTAATGTTATCCTGTTTTTAAACATACGTTCAAGGATAATAGAAGTTTGCTTAACAAATCATAATAATCAGGGGGTTGCTTAACCCTTAGAGAAGGTTTGTAAAAGGTGTTGGTACATGCATACAAATGTAGAGCGGTGGCTCATCGCTTAAATACAGAGATCGGCCGCCCGCGAATCACAACAGAAAAACCACCGATCGGTGGTAGTGGCATTTCAGTGGTTAATCACCTTGGTTACATGATAATCAGCAGGGTTACTTATTATATAGGATCTTTATTCATTGTATTTTGGGCATTATACTATATAGATCGACAACCTGTACATTCCATTCTGGGTGTTGAATTATGTAGCGAATGGTTTCGTGCAGCTTGTGCCATAAGATCCACTTCGTTCTCGGATCGGCTCAACTCAAGATTCAGCTCCTATTCGAAAGCCTCCTAGTGCGGAAGGCTACCCCGGATAAGGCTCTCGCGTTTCAGGCCTCACAGCTGGTGGACCGGTTTCTCCTGGCGGAATTGCATTCCGACGGTACTGGGCGGTTTGCGCACCGTTCGGCGCGCCAATCGGTTGTACACTCTGTCTATTTGCTGAAAGAGTCTGGAGACTATAAATATATACTGTCTCCTAAGCAGCGGGGGTGGATGTTGATCTGTTGTCAAGCCACTCTTGAGATGACCTTGAGCCACCCGATCCCGTGTGGCACTACGGGCAAGAGACGCCTAGGTCCGCGATAAATTTAAATTGAATTACCGCTGTGATACAACAGGTAGAGGCCGCGTAAGCGACCTTGTACCCTTAACCAGTCGGGAGGATGGAGGTATACTGAAGGTTAAATCCAGATGGAGATGCCTCGCTGTAAGGCGTTGACCTCTAACGGGTTTCTTGGCGGAGTTAGACAGTAAATTTATTTATTTATTTATTTTAAACAACATGATTTACAGACGAATGGCTAAGATATTCGGTATACAGTACAATAAAACGTGAAGGAAAAACAAGTTGAACCCATAGCCGTTGGCTCATCGCATACCTAACTGAGCAAGAACGCCCGTATTTAGGGATGCTGATATTTGACTTAGCATATTGCGAGCTGACATGTATGACGTTTGGTTATATAATTATTATTGGTATAAAACATTCATTCTTGCATAAATACAAATGCACAAGCACAAAGAGTTATACCAACATACAAAAAAAAATAGTAGTAAGAAATTATTATTAAATTATTTATTAAAAATTGTCTTGTCTCTGAGTCTTCTACGTTCAACCCACGGCAGAAAGAACGACCACATATCGTTATACCAGCCTGGGGTTATGGGTTCGCCTGTTGTAGTCGACACCGCCCTTCTGGGTATAAAATTATTTCCTATTCACATCTAAGATTATATGTAGAGCGTAGCGTATAAGTAGAGGTGTCCTTTTCCCCGTTAATTTAACTCCTGGTAATTTCGTGTCTGTAAAGGGATCACACATATCATCCCCGCTGGACATTCGTCGCACTAACTGGCGCATAAAAATATCCCGGCCAAAGCTTTTAAAGCGCGCGGCTTAGGACGGCTCGCGCAGTCTGAACCCGCCTTCAGTTTCAGGATTACCTGAATTCTATTTCAGGCATGGCCTGTTCGTTAATGCTCTTTATGAATGTTTTACATCGCCGTTTCAAACACACCGCACCGCAGCGAGGGCGACGGTTGCACTTAAATTAACTAACTATAGGCAGAACCATGACGGTTATGGTGATGTTTTAAAATGGGTACCTACCTTATATAATTTATATATCACAAGTTGCTAGGGTCACATTTATATATCATGTCATATTTATATATCACAAGGGAGCTAATGCGCCCTTGCTGAGTTGGCCACGAACACCCATTTTGTTCAGGGTTGGTCACACTCACGGGTCAACACCTATCCGGCGGCCTCCATGCATGAAGTGCGAGCCCGGACAAGACTCTGGCCTTAGGGCTAGTTTACCCTAGGAGTCAACCTTCTGGCGCTCCTGGACGGTATGCGCACCGTGCGGCGTAAGCCAATCGATTGTGAACTCTGACTAACAGTCGGGGGAGTCTGGAAGCAGTACTGTTTCTTATAGAGCGGGGAAGGTTGCGGACCTTACGGCGACTGCTCTTGAAACGACCATCGGCTACCCGATCCTGGGTGAACAGCCGGGCAAAGGATGCCGTAATCCGCGATAGATTCGGCTTATACCGTTTCACCGCTTCGTAAGGGAGAGGACCGCGCAAGCGACCTCGAACTCGTAACCAATCGAGGGACCGGAGTGATCTGGTCGCAATTGGCAGTAAGAGCGTGAGTGAAAGTCCGCTGGGTAACATACCTGGTTATCTCGCGGATAAGGCGTTGGCCTCTTACAGGCATGTGGCGGAGCTTGACGGTGGACTGTTTTGACCAAGTCTTCTGCGCTCACTTCAAGGGAGATAGAATGAACAATCGTTAAAACTTCCTAAAGGTGACGGGTCCGCCCGTTGTAGTTGACAACTCTATTTATATATCACAAGTTACCCTTCCCGGCTTCACCCGGGAAAAGTTTCAAATGATTGATTGGGACGTTCCTGGGTAAAACTTTGCATACTCTAATTCAAAATGTAATGAAATTTATTGGTTCACTTATTTCGTGACGTTTTTGTCTTAACATTGGCAATATTCCAATAATCTAACAGCTTTTCCAGTATATTTATACTAATAATAAAACTGAACAGTTTGTTTGTTTTTTTGTTTAAACGCGCTAATCTCTGGAACTACAACTCGGATTTAAACATTTCTTTTTGCATTTGATAGCCCAATTCTCGAAAGAGGATACAGGTTATTTCTAGAAAATATAACGATAAGGGAAAACGAAATATTAGCGCGTGCGGGCGATGCGACGCGGTGTGTCGGGGGCCGGGGCCGCCGCCTGACGAGAACTGAGCATTAACGAATGAATATGTAAAAGTTTTAGTAATGAACTAATAAAACTAAATTACCCTAAAATATAATCCTCAAAAAAAAAAAAATTATTCCATTAGGTAAACGCCATTAAATGGAACATAACGTTCGAGAAAAATAAAAAGAATAGTCTTAAAACTAAAATAAGGAGAAAAATAAAGTTATAAGTAAGAAAAGAAAGGATTATCTAGATCAGGTTGCGGCGAAAACCAGTATATTAATATATTAGTACCACAATATAATAATATGTTAATACCACAGTATATTAATATATTAAAACCAATATAATAATACCACGCGAAAATATGATTTAAAATATTTTCTATTCCGAAGTACTCTACAATATTCCAAAATAATCCGACTTCTTATAAATTAAACGGCGGGTGAAACCGCGGTGCAGAGCTAGTGTTCAATACAACGGCTTGACGTGCCTCGTAAAAGAGCTACATATGTAAAACTGTCCATGAGAGGAAATGCCTGGGCTAACAGAAATAAGCATTTTTGTAAGGATGAAGAGGGATGCTGTAAAAATAGGATTGATTTTAAAAATGGTTTTAAATAAACTGACAACAAAACTTTAAAAAAATATATTTTAAGAATAACCGTATTTTAACAGTTTAACATACCATATATCGTACTTTTTAACAATATCAACATTTAAAGAATTCAACATTTTAACAATATATTAACCACAAAATATAGTATATTTTTAAAAACATAGGTCAAGAAAACTTGTTTTTGGTGACTTTTGGGACAAACATTTTTTTAGACATACAATTTTGCTCCTGTTGCAGCCGCTTGGCGGACCACCCGAGCAGCGGAACCGCCAGGCTCTGACTAGTAAGCTATTGCGAAGCCTGCTACGCGAGATAAAGTCTGGTGTATCGTTAATTAAAACCTAAGAAAATGCCTACTCTTTATTTAAAAACAAATTGGTGCACCAACGCTAAAAAAACTAATGCTAACGCTAAAAGTTTTGTTATATTGCAATCAAATCAGGTGATGGCCGCACGTTCGTGGTAGGTAAACTTGTACATTTAGGGTAGGAAAACAGAGCATGGAATGTAGCCGCATTAGTCGATCTAAATTTAGTTTTTAATTGCCGTTTCTGAACGCGCGTCTAAACGCCCTTTGATCGGCAACGCAACGCGTCACGCGACAGGCATGTGCAGTTGAAGAACTGTGAACACACTGGACTAATACAAGAATATTTTCGTAGACTTCTATATAATTATAAGTAACTATATATCTATATCTATATATCTGTCTATATCTATATATGTATAGATAAGTATAACCTCTATATAACGAACTTGAATATAAATGTATAACTATAACTATATATATTTTTTTTAAATCACTATATAAAGGCTTTTGTAACATGGAGGCTCGCTAAATTGAGCCTTATAGGTCTACAAAATAAAAACGCATGAATATTTAACACAAAAGTTTATTTTGTAATACTGTATGAATAATGAACTGTACATACATATACTGTATTTGACTAAATATAATATTTCAGTAATGTGTCATGGAAAGAAAATCAATGATTGATAATAAAAGTAATCCATTAGGTAAGTAATACAGTAGCCTACTGGTATAATCATTATTTTTACAGAAAAAACTATAATTGTGGTCTATTTAGCTTTGCTGCATCACATCACTAGTGCCAATTATTACAGACTCATGTCGAGACACTCGCTATAGTAAGGTTTATCCTGTGATTTTCGTCACATATATGAGTTTATTTTTTCCGAGAAGATCAAAAATTGGCTACATTAAGGTTATTACGGCATTATTTTCGTAATATAGAGGTATATTAGGCATTGGATCTTACAGTAGGTAAGTTCAAGGGGATTAATAAAAACTTACATCAAGTAACTCGTTATATTGAGTTCGTTATATCAAGGTTGTGCTGTAATATATTGTCTTGATTGTTTACGGAAATTAATACTGTTAATAGTCAAGTGTTTCTTGTTATTCAATATAACTCAGTTATATACCATATAATCAAGCATCTTGAAAAGTATTTGCAAAAAATACGAATTCCACATATCGGTCAATCAAGATTGCTATGGTGATAGCGATAGACAATTCGAAAAAAAAGAACCCATCTGGACAAGGTAAAGAAACAGTATTTTTGTAGTTTTCCTTTCGATTTGACGAAAATGAAGTAATCTACAAGCAGCTCGAAAAGCTACAATGTTCATAGGAAAATATAGGCAATTAGTTGACAATCTTCTACATTATACAAACGATGTTTTAGAAATACCATTGTATATAACACTGACGACATTATTACTCGTACATACGTTTATTGAAATCATAACAATATTATCTATAAACTTGTCCTAAATAGAAATGTAAATATAGCCACTTTATTAGACTATATATGTCGCAGTCAAATACGATAACACAGCTTTTTAAAGCCAAGGCTTAATAAATTATGCCGGAAAATGCTATAATTAGACTATTTGCCTAATTAGTTTAAAGCTTTTTCGATTGAACCTGACAGTCTTAGGCAAATACGTAATTATTGAATACGACTAGTCGATTTTAGGCTTAATCGATTAAGATGCTCGATGACGAAAACCCCTCATTTGTCTAAGAATGCTGGCGTGAGACGGCGCATTATCGTGTATAAAAGAGACCAGCCACCTGACTCATGAACTGCGGGTCCGAAACAAGAATTCTTGCGAGCGGGGATTTTAGAACTTCCTTCAAGTACGGTAGCAAAAATTCCGACTATTTTACGGCTTTTAAAACAAAAGAATGGCAACACGTAGCTTCATTTTGTAAACGATGACAATCCGTATACCCACACTGACACACGTCACGTGCACATGAGGCACTGCACTAATACCCGCTACAAAACAAATACAGGAGATAAAGGAAGCTTCAGCTACGCAGTTTTATATTTGTCAAAGCGATGTTGCCACTGGTTTTTCCTCAAAAAGTCAGTCCTCAAACTTATTGAACCCAGAATGTATTAATTATTAAGCGACATTTCTAACCAATACAACTACCTAACTGACTATTCGTTTTAGCTATTTTACTGATTTTTATTACCATCATTATATTTTTATAACAATGATGATTAAATTATTTTATTATTATTTACACAATATGTCGGACATTCTAGGTGCTCAACCATAAACACACCATAAACACAACTCTTATATGTACTAGTTGTTTTTAGGTATTCTACTTCTATTAACAACTCTTAGGCAACTCATAGGTAACTCATAGGCAACTCTTTAAAAGTACCCCCAGCTGTCAGTCGACAATTAAATCGAATATTTCTCCCACTATGGACCTCAGCGGAATCAATAGGCATTTGTTGTAGCCAAGAAACAAACCTGGATAAACATTTTATAAAACAAAAAAGGTGCCACAGAAAGGAAATTTAAAACAAAAAAATATAAATTTAACGAAATTCGTTATAGTAGTGTGTTTGTTAGTTTTTGAGGACCCCATTTAAAGGCAATTTAGTTTTATGATCATTTTACTAAAACTCCTAAATAATGTATTGCAATATTTAGAGCCCTGTTCACCCTAGAACGGGCTTGTCCTAGTTGGGTGACAGAATCAAAAAGCATAAGGTTAAGATTTTGTCATTCGGTTCCAGTTATTTTTGTAATCAAAATTATTGTTTTATAATAATTAATTCTTAAAATAAAATAAAACAAATAAAATAAGTTGTCGACTTAATAAATGTCATATTTGTAATTTTATTGACATCCGTAATCGGTTTTAGTTTTTATTTAACTAGTTTATATTTTTAGTTTAGTTTATATTTTTACTGTAATTATTATAGAATATTTATTTGTGATTTACATAATAAAGATTTGAATTGTTTTTTTTTTCTTGTTCTTTTTTCTTTAAATTAAAGTTTTTTATGAAACTTATTTGAAAATGGGTAGTGAAAATAATTATATTTTGTATAAAATAATGTATAGTGCAATTACCGTGTTACAGAAATATGTTGTAAGATTTCTTCCCGATTAAATCTAGCCTTTCCCAAAACGTCCTACCACTCTAATCCCGAGTAATCCAAGAAACTCAACCCTCTATCGAGTCTAAGCATATGTATCTCCCGTGGAGCAATAAAACGCCGCCGATATCCGGGACATATCTTACGTCTCCGCGAGCGTCTCGAAAGGAGAGCCTTAAGGCGCACCTTAAGGGGCGCGCAAGGGGGCCTTATCTAAACAAGTGGTCTGATAGGGCAGCCCGAGGCAAATCCCACCTCTCCTCGGCTCCGCATTCAAAATGAAGGTCTTAAGCTCGAGGAGGATGGGCCAGCGTCTGCCGGACGTCGCGCCGCTCTGACCAAACGACCGGAAGTTATGTCGTCCGTTTCCGCCCGGCGGACTCCTCTTTGTAATTTATGATGATTTCCTAAATTAAATTAGAAGATAAGTTTGTTTACTTAAAAGAACTGTGGAGAAGTATGAATGTGTCCACATTGTTTCAAATGAAGCATGGTTCCCGTTACATAGATTTAAGACATACGTGCCAAGCTAGCAAATAATGGGTTTTATTTGTAACTAGCTGACCCGACAGACGTTGTCCTGCCCAAATTTCAATAAATTTGTTTGTGATCGTTTTATGAATTTGGGAAAGCACTTGGAATACGTAAACAAAGTAAAAAATCGGTTGTGTCACTCCAAGACTCTTCCGGCAATCATACAACATCCCCCTCCCCAATTCACCCCCTGACCCGCCCCCCTTAACTCCCACTCCCTTCCAAACCCCCTCTCCCTTAATGCTTGGCTGGAACGAAAAAAGGAACTAATAAATCGGTGGAAAATAAAATGTGAAGTTGGGTTTCCTTTCTTCCGTCGTTGTTTTTTTTTAGTTGATTCCATGTAGGTAAGATATCTTGGCATTTCGGAGTATAGCAGCGTTTTGGGCGAAGTCATCATTCAGGCACATTATAAAATACAGGTCAATACCAAAATAAATAAATTGGAATATAAATAAAATAACTACATTTGTTGGACAGATCGCGAAACAAAACAAACGTAGTAAAATAATATTTTATTTTAATGTAGGCTGGAATGCGTGTTTCCGGATTTTTATCAAGATCTTCCAAAAATTTTTTTCAATTAAATAAATTTGATTGATGTATTTCCACCCCGAGAGCATAGCGACCAAAACAAAAAAAATATCAATATAATATATAGTTTCTATTTAAAAAAAGAATTACCGATATCCACCATCGTTCGAATCGTGAGTAGAAAAAAACCCTCTTAGTTTTTTCAAAATTTTCTAATTTTCCAGGAAATTTTTCCAATTTTCCTTTTCATTATGACCTTATTTGAACTCTTACGAACATTTAAAAAAATCGGTTGTGTCACCCCAAGACTTTCCTGACTAGTATCCGGGGAGGTGCGAAAAAACAGCGACATTTCTTACTCTAGTACCCCAAATTTGTATGGCAGGTACCCCAAACGTTGGTCGTAAGTACCCCAAAAACTAATAGGTTCTTCCGATGGTTAACAGAAGCTTCTATGCCAAATTTTAACTTAGACAGATTAAGCGTCTGGGCGCTATCGCGGAAACAATTTTTTCGCCGGGAACCCCAAATTTGTATGGGAGGTACCACAACCGTAGGGCGTAGGGACTCCAAAAACTAATGGGTTCCTCCGACGGTTAACAGAAGCTTATATACCAAATTTCAGTTCAATCCGATTAAGCGTCTGGGCGCTATCGTGGAAGAATACATACATACACACATACAGACATACAGACATACAGACATACAGACATACATACAGACAGAGATCGGTCTGGAAATAGTCTCAATCGTCTCAGGGAGTCTCAAAATATATATTCCCATCTTCATCTCAAAATTTTTTTTTAGCGCGATCACAATACTTTCCTTTCCGATAGGTCGTCAGGAAAGTAAAAATGCCAAATCAGTTCAGCCGTTTAACCTAATAGCGATTACCGACGAACAGTATTTCATTTTTATTTATATAGATTTATATTATTGTACTTACATTGATGTCATCAAATATGTGTTGAATGTCAGTCGTCAAAATTTTGAATATCTTTCTCTTTGGCTATCCTTACCTACATTCTCCCATTTCCCTACCCCATTCTCATATTCTTTAATACGCAAGCAGCCCTCTCCGGTTTGGCAAGGGAAGTGTTTAAAATGTATAGTTTGGGACGAGTTACAATGTCGAACAAAATTTTAGTTGAATTCCTGGCCAAAATTTTGCATACTTTAATTAAGGAATGCGAACAAATTTATTCGTTAACACAATGAGGTATTTAATTAATGAGGTTATAACCCCTAAACTTGTGAAGTAAAAACTCGACCGTACCTTTTGCATCCCGGAAGGGACGTTACACATTCTAGGGGTTTTAATTTTGGTATTAATGAGGTTTTATTAACTTAACGTTGGTAATATTCCAATAATTTCATTATTTTCCAGTTGATGTTTTAAACAATCATCTGTTTCACTACATAGGCCTTTTTTACCTCCAGATGACAACGCGTAAAGTTATGTGTTGACGATAAACGAGAAAGGGCCACGTAAGGTTGTCCTTGGGAGAAACATTGAAAATATGCCGTTCTCGCCGCTTCATACAGGCTCGAAGGCGCCAGTCATTAGTGCATCGGTTCGTAGTCTTTTAACGCTAATAACTACTTAGCTAATTATGATAATTATGTACTGTAAATGACATAATATATCTATATTAGACGTCTAAGCCAACTAAAGAAGCATTTGCGAAAGGATTAATATGTCGCTTTAAAATAGTTTTGATTTTAAAGGTTGTTTTGAGTAATTCGTGATTTTGGCTTATATTTTATGAAATACCAAACGTACGTCATTGACATATGCACTAATTTAATGACATCGATTTTCTAAGAGAAACAATAACATGTATAGGTCATCTTTATAGGTTTTAAGATATAGGAGGTAAAATGACGCACTGGTGGCCATTTTCTGTCGACTCAATAAACTTTACTAGCTACTGCTCAAGCTACTTTTCACAGACAGTATTTTTCTTTACAGTTTAAAGGATGATTCATGCTACACCGGGCCGGGGCCGGGCCGGGCCCCGGCCGGGACACGGTCAGATATCTATAGTATACTTTTGTATGAAGCAATTCATGCTTGGCCGTGCCCCGGCCGTGCCCGGCCGTGCCACGACCGGAGCACGGCGTCGAAATGTCGGTGGATATTGTTTTCCCGGCTCCGGTCTGGACCTGCCCTGACACGGTGTAGCATGAATTGGGATGCCGGGCGTGGCCGGGCGACCGGAGGCCAGTCGATGACGTATCTTAGTGAGGTGAGTACCAACATGGACGATGAACAATTGATGGAATGTGTTCGCAAGTATCCTGTGGTGTACGACATGAGTCACCCGAAGTATTTAGATACGAAATATAAAAATGTCATTTGGAAAATAGTGTCAGACGAGTTGAAACAATCTGGTAAATATTTTTTTTTATTTTTACCTATAAAATAATAGTTAATGCAACTGTCGTTTATAAAGCGTTACTTATTGAAATAATCGTATATCATCATAATGGCGGCAAATCGGATCCACGCATAATTTTAATGTCCGAAAATTACAGAAAAAAGTTTACATATTGTTACGTTTTTATGTTAATTATAATAGTTGTTTTTTGGATAAAGTTCGTCATTATGTATTAGCTTTTAAGTTCATAATTCAAATAATAACACATGAGTAGGTATAGATGAAATAGTTTATTTACATTGGTTTAATAGTAGGTAAACAATTAATGTAGGTGTGTAGGTAGGTACTATAATATAACATAATATGTAGCTATGCTTGTATGTAACTATTGGTTTATTAAAGTACGTCCCGCTGTTGATGCTAAATATTCCTTAAAAATTTCTCTTACAGCAAATGCATCATTAGCAGGTCTTCCTGGTTGATTGTTTAATGGATTTAATATATGTGGTTGCCCATTTTGTGTAACACTATGGTTTATTAGTCCTGTGTAATCTTTTTGTTCGCATAAAAAATTATGGATTACGCAAGTAGATAGAATAATGTAATCAACATTTTCTGGAGCCAGCTTTATTCTTCTGCAAAATATTCTAAATCTTTGCGTCAAAATTCCAAATGCATTTTCGACAAGTCGCCGGGCCAAAGATAGTCTGTGATTGAAATTGGTTTTATCAGCATCTCCTGTTGATTGCTGTCCTGGATACGGCCGCATTAAGTATGTTTTCAAAGGAAACGCTTCGTCTCCAACTATTACATACGGTGCAAATGTCATGGAGTTGGGTAAATTTTTACCTGTAGGTATATTAAGCGTGCCGTTTTCTAAACGCTTTCCAAGATTAGAACATGCAAAAATACCTCCATCACTGTTTCGCCCATAAGAGCCAACTTCAACTGCAACAAATTTGTAGCTCGCGTCCACTAACGCTAATAACACAATTGAGAACGTGTGTTTGTAATTATAATATATAGAACCACTATTGGCAGGAGCCTCAATAACAAAATGTTTTCCATCTAATGCTCCTATACAATTTGGAAAACCTCTAAGTTTTTCAAAATCTTGTGCAATTTTTCTCCATATTTCTTCAGTTGGTTGTGGTATAAAATCTTTCATAAGTCTTTTGGCGATACATCTACACGTGCTGTGTACAATTTCGCTCACAGTTGAATGGCCCAACCGAAAACTATACGAAATAGTTTTGAACGAATCCCCAGTCGCCAGGAACCTGCAAATAAAATTAATACCACTTAATTACCCACTGAAAAGGCACTAGCCTTAGTGGGGAACTGTGACATGTAATTTGTATCTTTTTTTATGAATAAAGACTACTACCAAAAAAAAAAAAAAAAAATAGTGTATTCCCGGAGTATCTATGTACTAGTATAGTATTCTATTATCTTTGACAGGAGTTAGCCGCGTCCATAAAGAAACGAATCTAAAATGGCGACAATAATACAAATTAAAACTGATTACTTTTATGCCATGAATACCTAGGTGTGCACAATGTGTGTGTAGACATCAGTGTTCTTCGAATGAATGGACATTATTAGCGCCGCCACTTTACATTCGTATCTGTAATGACGCGATTTTTTTATACGCATTTTAATGAGTGAAAATATGTTTTTAATTTCTTGTTACAGAAGATGCATGTAAAAAAAGATGGTGCAACATTAGAGATCAATTTAAAAAGCATATGAATAAACGCAAAACAAAAAGTGGTCAGGGTGCTATGGCTATTAAAAAATACAAATATGAAGATAATTTGAATTTTTTACTCCCTCATATACAACACCGAAGTACAATAACCACTATCGAATCGGAGAACGAAGAGACGCAAAACGAAGTAGAAGCCATTGAATCCGCACAAAATACTACGCACGACGAAACAGAACAGGCTAACACCGATCAGCAGCAGCAGGCACAACGATCACTAGCTAGTTTGCAACCTAACTTTACACCAGCTACTGATCCTAATCCGAATCCCCATTCAACTGCACAATTCACTAGTTCCAAAAGCCGCAACCGACGTCAGATAATTCCACAATCCCAGCCCTCTGCGTCCAGCACCTTAATGGAGTACATTATAAAAAACAATGAAAAATCCAAAACACAAGTCATTCATCCTATTGATGCATTCTTCAACAGCTTAGCAGCCACAACAAAATCTTTTTCTCCTTACTACCAGCATGTTGCGAAGGGAAAGATATTTGCAGTAATCCAAGACTTAGAGTGGGAGCAATTGTCGGCGAACCCTTCGTCATATACATCATCGATGAGTGGAACATCGTCGTGTATTTCAACGCAAGAGTGTACACCTGTCCCGATGGCAACACCGAGATCTCCGAAAATGACGCCTCTGGTACCCACGCCTCTGGAATCAACGCCTCCGGAACCAATAGCCACTACATCTACCACAGTATTATTAGATAATAATAATATGACGTCTAGTTTCTTTTCACAGTTTTCCGATAAATAAATAAGTATGTTGTAAAAATAACAATTTTTTTCCTTACCTCAGACAGACTGCTAATCGTTCAATGGGAGAGATAGGCTTCAGAAATCTTGAATTTTGTTTGGTTAAATCACGTTTTATTTTTCCAAGAAATATACTAAAGCATTCTTTAGACATCCTAAAATAACCGTAAAATTTGGTTTCATCATCTATTAATTCCTTGTAGAGCGTGGCGAATTCTCCCTCCGATTGTCGTTTTCTCCAGGCTGGATGTACACTCCATCTTCTTTTATTAGTTTCAGTTCGTGTTTCCAATACTTCGTCTTCAATGGCAATTGCAATAGCTGCCAACTCAAGTTGTGAAAATTGCATTAATAACACACTTATCAATCAAGCGAAAATAGAAATTAAAAAATATTATTATCGCCAAAATAGATGGACACAACACTAGTTATCGCGGACACGGCCGTGGGATAAATAAACTCGGAAACAGCCCGGTCAACGCCCGGTGTAGCATGAATGACTGGCCCGGCCGGAGCACGGTGGAAACGACTCGGCCGGGGCCCGGCCCGGCCCCGGCCCGGTGTAGCATGAATCATCCTTTATATAAACTCTCCGGGCGACCACGTCCCATATTAAGGATGAAGGATGATTCATGCTACACCGGGCCGGGGCCGGGCCGGGCCCCGGCCGGGACACGGTCAGATATCTATAGTATACTTTTGTATGAAGCAATTCATGCTTGGCCGTGCTCCGGCCGTGACCGGCCGTGCCACGACCGGAGCACGGCGTCGAAATGGCGGTGGATATTGTTTTCCCGGCTCCGGTCTGCTAATCGTTCAATGGGAGAGATATGCTTAGGAAAACTTGAATTTTGTTTGGTTAAATCACGTTTTATTTTTCCAAGAAATATACTAAAGCATTCTTTAGACATTCTAAAATAACCGTAAAATTTGCTCTCATCATCTATTAATTCCTTGTAGAGCGTGGCGAATTCTCCCTCCGATTGTCGTTTTTTCCAGGCTGGATGTACCTACACTCCATCTTCTTTTATTAGATTCAGTTCGTGTTTCCAATACTTCGTCTTCAAAGGCAATTGCAATAACTGCCAACTCAAGTTGTGAAAATTGCATTAATAAGACACTTATCAATCAAGCGAAAATAGAAATTAAAAAATATTATTATCGCCAAAATAGATGGACGCAACACTAGTTAGATAAGTCCGCCATTTGTGCATAAATTGTTTTTTTTATAAAACCAGCGTAATATTCATTAAGTTATGTTTTTACAGCACAATAAAGTTATTCTATTCTATTCTATTCTACTAGTTATCGCGGACACGGCCGTGGGATAAATAAACTCGGAAACAGCCCGGTCACGCCCGGTGTAGCATGAATGACTGGCCCGGCCGGAGCACGTTGGAAACGACTCGGCCGGGGCCCGGCCCGGCCCCGGCCCGGTGTAGCATGAATCATCCTTGATTCATGCTACACCGGGCCGGGGCCGGGCCGAGCCCCGGCCGAGTCGTTTCCACCGTGCTCCGGCCGGGCCAGTCATTCATGCTACACCGGGCGTGACCGGGCTGTTTCCGAGTTTATTTATCCCACGGCCGTGTTGTGTCCATCTATTTTGGCGATAATAATCTATATAATAAAAATGAGTCGGGTTTTATGTATGTTACCTAATAACTCACGAGCGCCTGGCCCGATTTGAACGATTCTTTTTTTGTTTTGTTCGTAATCATTTCGGTGTTGCTATAGGATATAAAAAAATTGGAAAATCTCTCGGAAAAGTGAGAAAAATGAGAAAAACCAAAAATTATTTTAGTGCCGAGCTTGATCATATATGGCGTTGTTTGACAAGAATAAGAATACGAAAAATTCGAAAATCAAGATGGCGGCGGCTCGGCGCGAAAACTGACATTTGACAGTTGAATTTTTTCATAGCGTTTTCGTGATTCTGAAGATAAATCAACTGAATTAACTTAATTTGTGTAATTCGTGAATGTTTTTCCAGGTTTAGCACATTTATAATTTTTCACAGTTATACCCTTGCGCAGACGCTCCAATCTCAGCAAATTGACCGCTCCAGCAAGACGACAAGACGACAAAGAGACAGGAGGAACTGAAAGCGATGAGCATCGCCAAGAATTGAATAAAGCGGCACGGATCCGTAATGTTGCAGTGCGAAGACGATTGAATTTGAGACAAAACACATACAGAGAGGCATTCTAAATATTATAATCTGGCGATACAATACAGCGATTATAAATGAGTGCAAATTGGAGAAATGGATCATTTCTGCCAATATTGCAATGCCTTGAAGTAACGCCACGAACCACTCGGTTTGTGTAGCGCAGGGAGTAAAATAAGACTGACATTATTGGTTCCACCACCAGAACCATTTCTATATAAAAACATTAATAACTGGCAGAAAAAATAACATTTTGACGCTGACAGTTAAAATTATCCAAATTTGAATCTATAAGCCGTGGTCAAATTTCGATCTACGAGTATGTTTCACGATAAAATTACGACTCAAACCAATTTTTACATTATTCGTATTTTTCATTTGTGACATATTTAAAAACTTATTAATAAATAAATAAACGTTGTAAAATAAATATACTTCATATTTCCTTGCTGAGCGCTATTTATTAATAAATTGCACCCGTGCGAAGCCGGGGCGGATCGCTAGTATTAAATAATAATAAACTTGAGTTGGCAGCTATTGCAATTGCCATCGAAGACGAAGTATTGGAAACACGAACTGAATCTAATAAAAAAGATGGAGTGTACATCCAGCCTGGAGAAAACGACAATCGGAGGGAGAATTCGCCATGCTCTACAAGGAATTAATAGATGATGAGAGCAAATTTTACGGTTATTTTAGGATGTCTAAAGAATGATTTAGTATATTTCTTGGAAAAATAAAACGTGATTTAACGAAACAAAATTCAAGATTTGTGAAGCCTATCTCTCCTATTGAACGATTAGCAGACCGGAGCCGGGAAAACAATATCCACCGCCATTTCGACGCCGTGCTCCGGTCGTGGCACGGCCGGTCACGGCCGGAGCACGGCCAAGCATGAATTGCTTCATACAAAAGTATACTATAGATATCTGACCGTGTCCCGGCCGGGGCCCGGCCCGGCCCCGGCCCGGTGTAGCATGAATCATCCTTTATTATGCATTTCAGTGGTGTTGAACACGTGCGCTGTAATATTTATTTATTCCAGTCTAAACGCTTTGAAATCCCGGCTCGCGGCCAGATCCCAAACCCACCCCTCTCCGCTTTCTCTACCTTTTCACATCTCTGCCTGAATCTCGCAGCTTCCGACGGTCACTGCGGAAGCTGCGAGATAACTCGAACGACATGCATTTCTATATCTGTCGATGTAAATAAATAAATATATTGATGGGAATCTAATGTATCTATGTATGTGGATGTATTCCTCCACGATAAAGCCAACACGCTTACGGATTAAGCTGAAATTTGGCATGCAGGCATCATTTGGTCATGGCAAGATTTGAAAAGACTGTGGATGAAATCGGTTCACCAGGAGGCGCACGAGTCATATTTCAATCTTAAAAAAATGGACTTAGAGATTTAGTACACAGATGCCTTGTTGGTCCACATTTTATTTGGAATATCTTATCTAATGTCTACAAATTGGGTTGTCGACTACAGCGGGCGAGCTCGTCACCCCAGGAAGTGTTAACGATTAGTCGTTCTATCTCCCTGGAGTGAGCGTAGAAGACTTGGGACAAAACAGTCCACCATCTAGCTACGTCACATGCCCGTAAGAGGCCAACGCCTTAACCGCGAGATAGCCAGGAATGTTACCTGGCGGGCTGACACTCACGCCCTTACTTCCAATTGTGACCAGATTACTCCGGTCTCTCGATTGGTTCCGAGTTCGAGGTCGCTTGCACGGTCCTACAATCAACTAATAATATTTTATTTCCGCCATATATTTAATCAAATATTAGCGCTGAGCCACCTTAGACTAGCCGAGAAATGAACCGCGCCTCCTGAGGCGTCGCCATGGAACCCAACCGGGTTCGACCGCCGGCCGAGAGAAGGCGTTCAAAGGGGATTTTATTTATGAAATTAATATTCAGATTGAATTACTCCTTGCCTACTTGCCGAGAAAGTCTTCAGGTGACAAAAGCGATGTTTTAAAAATAGATACAGTTTGATTCACACGAGTGCAGAATATTTTAAGGGAAACAGATGGACATGTCGATATTCCATTTCACATAAAATTGTGGAGATATCTTAATATCATATTGAGGAAGTTTTTAATATGTCAAATGATACGTGGTTTCTGAATTATTATTAATGTTTTATCAAACTATTTAACACATTAATAGAGAAAAAAATAAAGTTGAGAAATTTGTTTCTTTTGTTTGTCTGATTTATTCCCGATTCCGACCAAATAAATAGGTAGAAACGTATAGCAAAGCTATAAAAAAATTACAGACACCCATGAGCTGAAGAAAATCTACATTTTTTTGAAGAAAACAATGAAAATAATAAGAAAAAATATATAATTCAAATTTATACAAAGATTTCAAATAGATCTCTGCAAGGTTTCTCAAATTAAATATTAATAGTTGCTATTTAAAAAGGTAAATAAACGGTCCGATATGACTTGGAAAGTATAAATGAAGAAAAAACAATTACCACGTAGAGACTAATAACTGCCCACTTGTTTCAAAAATCAAATTATGATGTATTCGAATATCGAAATACGCCATTATTATGAAATATTCGAATATCGAAATACGAAACTATTTTAAAATTGTCGACGGGCCTGTCAGGTTTGTACTTTTGGTAGAATGCAGAATTTACGCGACCGGTCATAAATTCGGTGGAAATTTAGCCCCTCGGCCGTCGGCCACAACCTTTCCGTCCGCGATAAATTTGATTAACACCGCCCGCTCTGGCACTCGTATAATCGTCCATCTGTGGCCGAAACAACATTATCTATCGCACTTATCGCACTGACCCTTCCCTCTCACTCGGGCCCCGATTAGCCCCCTGAATTTATATTCAATGTAAGATTTGTTGGAGAGAATTTTTGAATTGTATTCACAGGTTATAATGTGTTGTTGTGGCTAGACTTGTAAAAGGTCTAGGCGCAATAATAAACTAGGCATGGTCAGTCTGACTCGACCTTTATTATAATACAATATAATATAATTTAAATTTCACGCCATTCCAGTAGGTAGGCATTCCTACAGTTGGATTGCGTCCAACATGCTAACATTGCGTCAGCTGTTATAATTCTTGTAACAAACCAAAACTAAAATGTTGTTGCTCAGTGAATCAAACTGGTTGACAGATTGTGCCAAAACTAAATTACTACCAAGTAAGACTTTTTCACGTAACTGTTATTGCAATTGGCCTTTTAATTGAACAATTACCTGTATTTATTTGGCAAAATGTATGCAAAAACAAATAAGTCTTTGTTGGGAGTTGTGTCGCTTTCAAAAATATCTATAACTTGTCACTTTGTATTACATTTTTTTTGTGTTTTATATTCTAATATTTCACATGGTCTGAATCTTCGATTTAGTCAGGATACTCTCTTTTTTTCAGAATCGAATTTCGCAGCATAGCTAGACAATTAAGCGACCGGAGATGACGACAATCTGCTTGGGTAATGAACGCTAAGACTAGCTAGCCACGCAAGCGTGTTCGCTACTGTCTGCCACTCCATTCATCTATCTATCTCTATCTCTAATGTCTATCTACCTCGAGATATCTAACGGTTCGGTGCAATTTGGGAGTGATGACCTATTTGATATTTTCGGTCGGCTGAACTCACGGTTCAATTACCATCCGGTAGCCTCCTCAAAAAGGGATAAACCTAAAAAGGACTTTGTGAACACTGCCACGGTTGTGTTGTGGGCAGGTGGGATCAGTTGTTTCAAGCTGAGGAAACACTTCAGTCGGTAACCCGATCCCGTGCATTAATGGTGGCCAAAGAGAGCCACGATCCGTGATAAATTTGAACTGAATTACTGCTAACACCACGTAGAGGCCGCGCAAGTGACTTCGAAGCTAGGACCAGACTGGAGGATAGAGAAATCCGTCCAAACCTTGTAGTAAGGGAGCGACGTCATGCGTTGGATTCTTACGAGTTTGTCGGTCTAGTTAGATAGTGGATTGTCTTTTGTCCGCTGTGTGTTTCACGTTCACTCCATGGGAGACAGAACTCCCTGGGGTGATGGTTTTGCATGTTATGGTAGACATCCCCAGTTGTCTACGTTCAGTCAGAGTCGAAGAACACAAATCGAAGTAAACAGTTTTCAGAAGCCGTCTTCTAGAATGAATCTTTTAAAATCTTCACTGTCTTTGTGTCTTTCTTTATTTTTGTTTTATGGTTAAAGTGATCAGCATACCGCTGTGCTGATATTTATTTATTGTAGATAAATATATGCGGCTCTCACTAAATCCTCTCTAATACCTTACTAAAATTACCTGTTATAAGAGATGTTCCACATGGCGATATCCATTTATGCATTTCACTTAATTTCAAGACTCGTTGACGCGTGCTCATTCCTCGGTAGAATAACTCGTGTTTACCGTAAGGTACTCGTAATCCTCCGTCCAAAAAGTAGCAAATAGCAGTAATCATAAATCAATTTTCACTTTAAGTCAAGTGCTATAAAATTACAACTCGTCGAAACGCAACACCGAATCGACACTGTGGTTAAGAAACGCCACATCTGCCATTAAGTTGCCGTTTCTGCTAAAACGTGTGAACACTGGCCACGAGAAGAGCGTTTATTTCGTCATTACGATTACTGACTCGCCCAGAAATATGTCAATTGTTTTTTTTTTAATCTGTGTGGTTTAGCTAGAGCAAATGGCGCTTGTTACATTGCAATATCATTACATTTCCAGTTAAAACTAGTTCATACTAAAATATACCTTTTGAAACTGTTTTTGATTGTAACCAGGCGAACGAGGTGTAACAATGATAGCCTTATAAAAATGTTTAAAAACGAAATTACCGCGCGAATTTTGTAGCACTCGAAGTTTCGGCGATGTTGCAACCGCCGTTGTGCAAGGTAGACTGTCTACCCTGGACAACGGCCGTTGAAACTTCGCCGAAACGACGGTTGCTACAAAATTCACGCGGTAAAATCGTTTTTAAACCTTTTTATAATATCAAACAACCGCGAGAGTCTTCGATTTTAAATACAGCCTTGTCTCACCCCTCGTTTGGTTTCAACTTCGTGCTTGAAATCATCTTGACATTCGCTTTATATTTGTAAATACGAGAAATAGAAATGAGCTTTCATTTCTTATATTTAGACTAAAATAGTAGCCTTTTAATAATAACATTACCGAAAAACTTGTGGGGGAAACAAGTCTCGTATTAAAAAAACTCTGTACAAAAAATCATAATTCAAAATAGATTATTACGTAACGAACAAAGATCCATGGCGTAAATCAATCTATTTATTTTGCTCAACATGTCTAATCTATTTCTAGTTTTATTTATGTATTTTCCGTATTCTATTTTAACTATTTCGTATTGGTATTAAAAAGTAGTTATTAGTAGTTTAACTTTTTTGTAATGATTATGGTACTATAAAGGTCTTCTTTTAACTTGCCGAATATACTATTCTTCTAATGAACTCTTTTAAGAGGCTCAAGTTTTGGATGCTAGGTTATTATTTATTAAAACTGCAATACGTTGGGTTTTCGTGGCCAAACAAAATAAATCTTTTATTATTACGCACACGAAACCCACTAGACAACTCCTGACAGACAGTGATAATTTGAATGTACCTAGGATGAAGACGACTTTCGGACAGCGACACTACTCTTTCATAGCTACAAGACTTTATAATAAATAGCTGCGCCCAGCGGTTTCACTCGCGTGGTGATGGAAAATTGTGATAATGATGACAGGAAACCATATATCTTTATAAATTATAGCATATCTGTTATTCTAATGTGTAAGCTATATTATTGTACAGTTTCATCAAAATCCATTGTAGTTTTTGCGTGAAAGAGGTACAAACATCCATACATACATACAAACTTTCGCGTTTATAATATTAGTAGGATTAAGCAGTGACATAAAAACCAGCTCCAATTGTCATTTGTTTAAAAGCAAAATAAATAAATGGCTCTTGCAAGAAGAGCGTTTATCTATCCATGCCATGATCGATGTAGTAGAATAAGTTGAAGTTGACTTAACATATATTGTGTTTATATGTATATATGTGTGTATGTGTGTATATGTGTATTTTAATGTATTTAGTATTTCTATTTCTTATATATATTGTAATTTTTATTAAATTTTTATTATTATATATATTTATTATCATTATATATATTTTTTAATTATTATTATTATTATTGCGTTTGGTTGGTTCATCGACCCTCGTTTTAAATGAAAAATATAAATTGCTTGCCCTGGAAGGAACGGGTATATTTCAGTTGGGCAGCACTAGGCAGTGAATGAAATAGGAAAGTTTTTGCCATTTGTTTTAATATTATACTTATTGTAAATGGTTAATTTGATAATTCCAATAAAATAAATAAATAAATAAATAAAAAAATACGTACAAATAAAACTAAAGAGCTCGCTGCCTTGGACCAAGCAATTGCACTCAGTTAGGCGGCAGCAGTACAATAATGCTAATCCTCATATCGGCCGTGTTAATTTTTGTATAATTAATAATTACACTAAATGTAATAATTACACTAGCCAACAAAATCTTACTATTTTTCCTGTAACATTAATGAAAATGATTCACCTTTATGTTTTCAAGGGGGCTGAATACGGAAATGATAATGAAAATGCAAGTTTATCTCCTGTTTTTTAGTTATTGAAGCTTTTCAGAATTGCCATTAAAAGCCTATGCATATACCTTGTAGTTCTCCTTTGGAGAAAGGCCACTGATGGCGCAATCGCTTATATTTTGTTGCTGGTGATTCCCTGAAGAGTGTCTAGCAACAATCCGCTAACGTTGATTCACCCCACTTTCCTTGGTATCTTTCTTCCATGTCTGAAATTTCTTGGTGGAAGCATTCGCCATGTTCGTCGCTAACAGACAGCACCACAGTTTTCCACGGTATGTGGCAGTTTCCAAGGACTGGTTAAAAACATGCGTGGGAGGCTTTATAAAATAATCGGCACACGCCTTGGCAATGTACGGTGGAACTCCATCAGGACCAATAGTTCGAAAAAAAATATTTTTTTTGATACCAAATTGAATATTTTTGTGCGATATTATGCGGATACTCACACATGAAGCGTAAGCATCGCACGGCTCTATGCCGGATTCAACGCGAGCGGCATCTAAGGTCGCGGCGTTCTGAATAAAAAAAGACGAGAAATAATCCGCAAAGGCGTCAGCGGCATTGGCCCCAGAGTATTCAGCCCCATCGTATGTCACTTTCAGGGGCACTCCAGAGGTCGCGCGCTGACTACGAATATACTCCCAGAATTGAGAACTGTCCTCTGTAATAGAATCCTCAATACAGCGAATATAATTATTATAGGCCGTTTTAATACTATATTTGATGCTAGACCGCAATTCAACAAACTTCTCTTTATGAAAACGCGAATGGTTCCGTTTCCAGCATTTATGGTTGTAAGATTTAATTTTAATGTCGCGGATAATATCAGCAGTGAACCTTATAATATCTTATGATTTTCTGCCTTATGATCTTTAAGGAAGTTTTTGGACACTTGATCAAAAAACAGTTAATTGGGGGATAGGGGGTGGGGTGGTTCATGGTCGTTTTCGTGATCAGCGTGGTCGATTTCGTACAGAACAACTTTCACAATAAAGAGTATAAACAAACAAACAAACTGTTCTTGTTACATTTTCATGGTTGATTGTGTTATTAATGGATTTGAATATTAGTAAGACAAATATGAATAAATAAATACTTTCTTCTATAAGTACTTTAACCTACGGCCTGTCTTTATCTCTACTGACAACCTTTATGTTTCTCTGTATTTATACTTTAATAAAGGGCGATTTTTCTACATCGAAATATAGGACAAAGGGTGATTTATTCATAGAATATATAAATTATTTATTAAAGACTTACTTGTATTTCTACCTTCCTTTCTTCTGTTTCATATTTTCAATTCACGGCAACATCATTGATTGGATCCAAAATGACAAAAGACCTAATTAAAAAATGTGAAACATTTTGATTTCAATAACATTAAGCTGTATATTTTAATAAGGAAAAGCAAACCGAAAAGTTTTGCTTATTTCCTGAGTAACAAAAGTATCGCTAAGCACAAGTAATCCCAAATTAATGGAAGTATTTCGGTGTTAAAATTCTTAATTATGAAGAAAAGTTAGAAAATAGTCGTTTAATAAGAGGGCACAATGGAAGGGTGATCAAATATTTATTTAATGCCAAATCTTTACATTTCCAAGTAAAATAAGAAAATAATCGATAAATACCTCAAAAATCTCCGTGCTAAAATATTCTCGAACATCCAACTTTGTAGAGTTGTCAATGACACACAATCACCACACTAAAATTATATCCCTATGATATTCTATAATAAAGATATGTTTAAAAGTTCAAACTGATATGACTTGTCGATATGTAAGAGAAATTACTAGTTTATGATTGAAATAATATATTTTTTCACTATTGCACGCAATAATCTGAAATTCTGAAAACTTGTTTACATGACCGGCAATGTTTACGCGAACCCGCACTCATAATGAAAGGAGCGTCGCGCGGGTGTCGAAACGCGAGTCTACCCTTCGGCTGATGCCGGTAAACTGACAGAACTGACAGTAGCAGAAGGGAGGATGAAGGAATGCAAACAATGTTGCCATATTTACAATGTATATGAAGATGTGATATATATTTTGAGCTATTTATTATAAGTACTTTTTATTAAAGTTCACTGAGTTATATGTGAAAGCAACAAACATACACGGTGAATAATAATAACAAATCGGTTGTGTCACCCCAAAGACTTTCTCGGCAAGCAGCCAAGGACTGATGTCATCTGAAAATAAATTTCTTAAATAAAAACTGATGAGTAAAAAGAGATGAGAATAAAAACTCTCGGCCGGTGGAGGAACCGGGCTGGGTTCCATTGAGAACGCCTCGGGCGGCGTGGTTTTCGCGTTTCTCGGCTAAGGGCGGTGTTGGACAAGCACCAATAGATGGCGGTATTTAAATATTATTTCTGTAGCTTGTATATGAGATATTTCAACCAAAATTTTACAATGTGGTTTTGCACCAACAAGGTGTACTAAATATCAAGTTTCTAAGTCGAGATTGAAAGTGCGCCCTCTGGTACACCGATTTCAACCTCAAATTAAACTATTGCCTTGACCAAATGATGCCTGCAATCTGCATGCCAAATTTCAGGCTAATCGGGTGAAGCGTTTAGCCACTATCGTAGAGGAACACACACACACACACACACACACATACAAACAAACACAGTCTCACAGACATAATTCAGTCTGAAAATGGTCTTCATCATCTCGCGGGGGGGGGGGGGAGAGGGGGGGGGGGGGGGAGAGGGGGGGGGGGAGAGGGGGGGGGGGGTCCAAATGTATATATATCTCTGTTCATCTCGAAAAAAAATTAGGACGTTCACAATACTTTCCCTCTGCAGGGAAAGTAAAAGTAACATATGTAGGATTATGTCACTTTAATGACAGGCGATTTTTTAAAGTTTTGAATTGTGTTTGTTGAATTGTATAGTTACAAAACTAACAAAAATAATATATTAGGTTTTACATAAAAGTGACACAAATTATAACCAAACATTTTAGAAAGTTTTTGATAACTTTTAATGGCATGTTTTAGAAAAAAAAATACACGAAGTGTTAATAAGCCTATGATTTTCAATTCTCAAAATACGCAATTATTGATACAATGACATATTATTCGTATTTATTATAATTTAATTTTCTGTTATAAAGTAGTAAATCTATTTGACAAAGTTTTTCTTCCTTGATATATAATTTCAAGAAATTTAAAATACTTTTCAGTGTCTGTTGTTGGCAACGCTATGCCGCGCTCCCGCTGAAACCGGACGTAACTGAATAAGCAAACTTTCAGACGGTCTGGCAACTGTCACGGCACGTCTTTCTCAGGGAGTTAACTAAACCAATCATCTTAATTTCGAAAGCTAATTTCGAAAAGTTTTAAATCCGATTTATTTCTTATTTTGTCGCCTGTTGGGATTTAAAGAAAGCGGGAAATACCAATTATTTAATGTTTTTTAATTCGCCTTTGGTAGAAAATTTAAGTGAGAAATATAAATAAATAAATAGATTATATCCTAACAGACGCTTATACGTAGCGTAGTGATATAATCATATCGATGTTTTGCTCTTTCGCGGAAGTCTTTAAAAAAAAAATGCAGTATATTACGAACTGTACCCTATTTGTATTGTAATAGTATTATTAAAACAGTTGGTTTGTTTGTTTTGTTTGTTTATACTCTTTATTGTGAAATTTCACAATGGGCGGGTTTATTGTTATATGACAATTTCTTACAACCAACCTACTATGACGTGTTTATATGTATGTGTGCGTGTAACATGTATAAGTGTGTGTCTTGTTATTGCATTCGATCGACCCAGCCGGGAATCGAACCCGGATATAATGTAAGATCAGGCGATTTAACCACTATGCTACCGGCCCGTGTGTTCTCTTCAAATATTACATAATACTCATATCGTCGTTATATTTTGTGTAAGTCGGTCATTTGTGTATCGGTGGTTATATTTTGTGTAAGTCGATGGTTAAGACTGTGCAGAATCATTATACATATTCTGCCTGGAAATGGCTGGGCTGGGCTGGACTGCGATTTAGGTAACTACACAATTAATAAAATTCAGGCTGGACGTCCTATCTTATGGAACCTTTCTTATCTTGTGGAACCCTTCTTGCCCTTTAGGTATAGGGCATTGTAGTAAATTGATATATCAATAAGAACCTTAGATAGTGTAACAAGGTGTCTTTTTATACGACTGCCCAAAAAAAAAAAGTAATGTGTTCAGGGTTCATCTATGTATATTTTTTGTTTCTTAACAGTAACTTCTTACCGCTTAAACCGATTAAGAAGTGTGTGGTATTGTTATATTCAATCAAGTGTCCAAATATCAAGTAAGTAGTTGTCTAAACGTCCAAATGTCCAAATTACAATTAATTAACATAAATATATAGTGTTTAGTGTCAAATAAAAGGTCTGATTGATTACATTCCGTAAATATCCATATATCTATATGGATAATAAACACTATTAATTTTTGATAAAAAACAGTAATAAAATTAGTAGTAAATAAATAGTCCACTTTCTGTATTGGCAGTAGTGCTTTTTATTCTTTTTAATATATTTACTTGTTAGTGATTGAAAATAATCCATTAATTTTTAAAAGTACCTACTAATATACGTTGAGCTTTGTACGGACAGCTTTTTGCAAAAAAAAATAACGTCGCTGCAACTGTGGCTCTATTTCGTCAATAACAACTTGAATATTGTCTTTGATCATAGTAGTAGAGCCCAATACTATCTATGGCAGGGGATGTCGAAAAACCGGGACATGAAACGCCCCCATGGGTTAACATAATATATAACAAATACAAAAATGGTATTTTCACCATTTTTGTATTTGTCATTGACTACTTTTATTACGTAGTCACCGCTAGAAGTAGATCTATAGTGAGAGCCAGCATTTTTAATTTACTAAATAAATAAGTGTGTCTTCCCATCTAAGGCCAGTATATCTCGAGACCGAGTGCTAAAAAAAAATCGCCAGATTGCGTTTCTTCGTAAACTAAAATAGGAACTTAGTTCAACCTAAAATAAGAACTTGTTTGTGCCGGTAATAGGAACTATTACCGACACAAACAGATACCGTCATTACTGCAACGATAGAAACATTTAATTTTGCAATTCAATACCTCGAAAATATTTTTTTTTACTATTGCAAAAAATATTTTTATTTTTCAGATTTTATTCAAACTGATATAAAAGATTCATTATCAGATATTACCTGTAAGTTTAAAAAAAACATGAAAAACATGTTTTTTGGCCTCAGGCTCCCCCCCTTAAGCCATGAGGTATGAAACACCTATAATTTTGTTTCCACCGATCTGCACATATTTTTTTTGAATAAACTTATATATAATAATAATTGAATATCGAATCGAATAATAATTGAATATATAGTTATCTTGTATCTTATAATAATTGTATCTTTATTATTTTTTATTTTATTTTATTATTATTAGGGAAACTTACAGCTATTACAGGAGAAATATCTAAATTTTATTTATAGACTACAATGTCAGTTAAAAGTTTCCACTTAAAGATCGTAAAAATATACAGTCGCCTAGGAATGGGATAGGAGGAAGTGGAGGGGAATTAAAGTTATAAAATTTGTTTTTAATATTTTATTATTAGGGAAATTTTATGGTTTATTTTAATATTGAAGAAAGAAAAGAAAGAAGAAAAGAAAAAATATAATATAATTATTTCACTCGTCCTTGAATATTGCCTTTCAGAAGACCCGGAATAAGAGTCTTGAGCGTAGTGGCAGTTGTATTAAACAGGTCAATTTCGTTTAGCTTGGTATTGCAAAAATGAGATACTCGATAAATGTAATTATTTTGTGCGTAGTTTGTACTTACTTGAGGTAGATGAAATAAGTTGAATTGGCGGGAAGGCCGTGGGGGTACATGGAAATTTATAAGCTGAAGCAATTCAGAACAGTCGATAAAACCATTTAATATCTTGTATAGGAATATCACATCTGAACTAACTCTTCTCATTTCTAATGGTATAAGCCCATGATAGTCACCAGCTTCGTTATATTCTAAAAAAGTTACATAAGACCGATAATTTAAGTTTTTTAAGAACATGTTTTGAATGCGTTCGATCCTATTGATGTGAATATTGTAACAAGGAGACCAAATTTGCGAAGCGTATTCGAGGTGACTGCGGACATAAGCATAATATAAAATTATAAGGGACCTATTATGATTAAACTGCTTGGCTAGTCTTAGAATAAAGCCCAGCATACTGTATGCTTTGGCAGTTATTGTGTCAATGTGTGAAATGAAATTTAATTTACTGTCTAGAATAACACCCAAATCCTTTATAACAGATTTTCTTGGGATGAGAAGTCCATTTAAATTGTAGCAAAAATTTTGCGACTTAGTATTCCTTGTAAAACTAACAATTGCACACTTAGAAGCATTGATGTGTAATCGGTTTGCCGATCTTGTACCTATCATAAATTGTATAATAGCTATAATTATAAAGATAATTGTTAACTTCCAAAATATAATTGTAACTTTGTATCTTGTAATGTTTAAATAATTAAATATCGAATCGAATAATGATTAAAATATACATTATAAATAGGATAGAAAACGAATTTACCGCGTGAAATTTGGTTTGCGGTTTGCGGCCTACCCGCAAAACAACGGACTGACAGCTCTTCAGTCTACCCTAGACAACGGCGGCTGCAACGTCACCGAAACGTCGGGTCCTACAAATTTCACGCGGTAAATTCGTTTTCTATCCTATTTATAATGTCAAACAACCGCGATAGTCTTCGATTTTATAAAATATACCTGTATAAAGTAATTTAAATACTAAACCACTACATTTTTCTTGGCTCTCTAACCTGTGCTCCCCCCCCCCCCCTCCCCCCCCCCCTTCCGTCCCCTTCCCACGACCTATCTTTAATTGATATGTCATTTAATATGTCTCTAAAATCTCATTGTTTGTCGTGCAGTTTCGATAATTTATTCGGGGTGAAGAATGGCAGCTTCCCCTAACCCGCTCGTCGGCCATATTCCGAAAATGGCGTCGCTCGTCGTTTCGACGCCTTTTGTGTGGGGCCAAATTGAAAAACGAATCGGCTGCCCTTTAAGAGCGGCGTGTGTTTAGATTTTTTTCCCTTTTATTATAATGTCGTCTGTTTACGGGGAAATTTATCGCTGAGCTGGCGGGGGAGGGGGGGGGGGGGGTTCAATTTACATTCGCGGAAATACTTGCTAGGAGCGACCGAATTTGCCGGAAGTGGCAGCTGCTGGATTTGTTTGAAATTGCATGGAGAATATTGGTGGAGTGAATTTCTGCTACACCTGGACCTCATGTAAGTCAATTTATTATTTATTTATTGATTTATGTATTGATCGTGATATCAAGTCATTTATTTATTGATCGTTTCAGAAAACATACAGCGCATGCAATAATCTAGTGTGTTATACATACTTATATAGGAAAAAATATTCGATTCCTGCAATAATTTTAGTTTTATGAAATATTAGCATATTTATTTTTTTTAAATCGGATGTATCACCCTAACTAGATATGTCAACAACAACGGGCGAATCCATCACCTCAGGAAGTTTTAACGATATTAGATCGTTCTGTCTCCCGTGAGGTGAGAACAGGAGACTTGGAAAGCAAAACAATCCACTGTCTAGTTACGCCACCTGGCCGCCGAGGCCAACGCCTTGCGGCGAGGCACGGGGAAAGTACCCAGCGGGCAGCCTCGCCCCCTGACCACTAGTTTGCAAGGATATATCTGTCTGGAATTACCCTCCAGGATACCTCCTGACTCCTGACATTTCATTATTAAAATCTATAAGCGCCCTCTTTCGGCCGGCGGAAGAACCTGGTTCCGGGTTCAGTCCGAACCTGAATCTGTTACGTTGCGGGCGTCGCGGTATGATTTTCGGCTAAGGGCGGGATTTGGCAAAGCGCTAATAAATATCTTTAATATTTGAGTAAAACTTATGGCAGAATTGACTTATTCTTAGTGTAGCTTGTATATGAGATTATTCAAAAAAAAATCCCAATATGGTTTTGGGCCAACTTCAAGTCTTTAGATCAATTTCAATTTCCCGCCCCTGGTGGTTCGATTTCAACCGCAACCTTTTCAGCTCTTACCATGAAATCCGGCAAAATCTAGTAGTAGGGGCGCGAGGCTGCTCGTTGGTCAACTTCCCAGTACCACGCGGTAAGGCATTGGACTCTCAGGCAAGTTAGCGTAGCTAAACGGTTGACTGTTTCGTCCTCAAGTCTCTACGTTCACCCTACGGTTGAAAGAACGATCACTATCGCTATACCTTCCTGGGGTGTCGGGTTCGCTCGATATACGATGACAACTCCGCATTGTCCTAGGAAAACTACGTTTCCAGACTACGGTGGTCTGTCAGATACACGAGCGTTCCTGAAGGAATTATTTCCTTCAATTCACCTCTTTGAGAAGGCTCACCTGACGGGAACTCAACCATGAGTTGGACTGGCCGCAATAGCAAACTGAAAATGGGGTCCAAACTGCATGGAACCATTAATTTTTAAAGTAGATCAGAACAGGAAATCGACATTTAACCCGGTTGTTACCGAAACTTTTTTTAATCTCGTATCACAGTAGTTTATTAGTAGTAATACCTTGATGCATAAAGTAATCATGAAAAAAAAAATGAGTTTTCAGGAAAGCTCGGAAAATGCAAATCGCTTTAACGATCAGTAGTAATAGGCAGGTAGGTTAACGCTCATATAACTACTACTTTATCGATTGTATCCTATTTTAAATTAAAGAAAAACAGTTATTACTATGAAAAAGGCTTTATTATCTATCTATCTAAATCTATCTGTATAATCTTTATATATCTAGGTCATAAATTTATAAAAAACATTCATAAAATAAATTTCAATCACAAGCTTATTTGTAAACACTTACCTTTTTGAAGACATAGTGAAAGTTAATTACGCTAAAACGAATTAAAATAGAAGAGCACTCCAAAATTATGATCATAATATAATTTATATGCACCGAAACACCGTCAAACGGTCACTGCGGCGATTGGTAAACAATAACCAAACGTTATCTGCTCGTTATTATTTTTAAATTGAAGGTATTCCCCATACTTTTTTTTTGATGTTTATAACGATCGGTTGTTGTAAATAGGTTAATATGGCATTGTTAGTAGCCGTCCAGGATATAAAATTGAATCCTTCTCTCCATCCATTTTTCAGATCCGTCAATCTTGAATTTATTTCCTTAGTACTTTCGCTTCAATCGTTAAAACGCAAAATAATAACAAAGAGAGATATGTTCCGCGCCAGAGGCAATCTCGGTTCCGCCGGAAAATAGAATTTTCAGGAGCTCTTCCTGAAAGCGTAGGGCGCGCCGTGTCGCCCGTTCTGAAATTGCCCGAAAATGTAATGCAAACTCATCGAAAGTGCGTCCCGTGTTCGCGGGGTGTCTTTATGGGAATCGTATGCAAATAGGACCGTGTCGTGTATGCCGCCGCGGCTGCGGCTGCGGCTTCGGCCCGCATCGTCGCTCTTGCGGTTAACAAAGACGTCTGTCTCTGGGCCCGGATACGCCTTTTATGAGTATACAATGTACTCGTACGAATATACTATATATTTCATACTCGCTAGAGGGAGTGAATCATAGGGAATGTGCGGAAATCGAATAGCTAGCGAGATGGAATGAGGCCAAAGATATACGTAAATGTAATAACGTTTTTATTACACATTGTTGGGAGGCAGCCAGCATGGTGAAGCGGAACATACATAAGCGTTGAAGTGACATACGCTGAACGACTGAATGTTATACTTGAATATAAGGACGTTCATGACGGGCTGTTGTTGATTTAACTTAAGCCGAAGTTGATTTAAGTTTATTGACCAATGCCAAAAGATCTTGTAACAGCCCGTACCGTCACATGCAATCAACAAATGCATTGATTTCCAGTGAAATACACTGACACAAATTCAGCTATTTTACTACCTCGTGAAGCGATGAATCAGCACGATGAAACGATTCTTTTACTCGGAATATTTTGGATTGCATCATTTATCTGCCTATATAAACTGTCGAAAAAGCAACCAAAGTATCATTCCTCGAGTGATCTAACTACATACATTAATTTTTGATTAATATATCTTTCTCACTACATACAATAATTATTTACACTAGATTAATATACTTACTTCCTAACCTAACCTAAGAAAAACTAACCTATATTAAACATGCATCTTGGTTTACACTAAATATGTGTACTTACTATGTTTAGTTTAACAATTACGATAATAAATGACTATATATCATAACCGATTTGATGTTCGCCAATGATAGCGCCGTTTTCGCCGACACTGATGCCGAAGCAACGGACATTTTATACGACATATCCGGAATTGCTCAATCATATGGATTAAAAATCAATGCGGATAAGACCAAAGTACTCACTACGGGCGGTTCGAAGGCCAGCGTTTACCTCGATGGAACCCAAATCGAACAGGTCCCACAATTCAAGTATTTAGGATCGTTGGTTACGGAAAAGTGGCATCGACGGCCGATGTCCATAGATAGCCGGATCGGTCAGCCGATCAACAGCAACATTTGCCTCGCTCAAAAGGTGCATATGGAAGCGAACAAATATTACCATCTAAACCAAAGGACGACTATATCGAAGGTTGGTTCTTCCCATTCTTCTTTATGGATCGGAAACGTGGACGTTACTCCAATCGGACCTTAACAAGTTCGAAGTCTTCCAAACGCGATGCTTGAGGCAGATTCTCGGTGTCTCACTCCGCGATCGAATTCGAAACGAGACCATTAGAGAAAGATGCGATCTACTAACAACGATCGAAGAAGAAGTACAAAAACGTCGATTACGATGGTTCGGCCATGTTTGCCGAATGAACGATAATCGCTTGCCACGTAAACTTCTTTGGCGAGACCGTCCGACGGAATGGAAAATTCAGCGATCGGCACCGAAGAAAACCTGGCTAAATAACATCAAAGACGACCTTAAGAATCAACGATTATCGGCTAGGGATGCTCGAGGCGTAGCTAAAAATCGTCAAGAATGGAAGCGAATCGTGAATGGAGTACGAGATCCAGCGGCACCGACAGCAGCGTATTGGCTGCAAGGGCAACCCCCTCCCCAATCGCCGGCTATGGAATAAATAATATATAAATAATAATATTATATACACTAGATATATGTACTTACGCCCTAACCTGACCTAACTTACATTAACTAGCTTGGTTTACCCTAATTATATGCACTTACTTCTACATATTTATGCTAATGCTAATTTAGACTAATATAATTTTTACTTTTCATAGTTACGCTAACATATTTATGATAATTTATGATAATTTAGCCTAATATTTATGATAATTTAGACTAATAGAGTTTTTACTTTTCGCCGTTATCGTATTTATATTATATATTATTTTAACTATAGCTTGCCTGGGTAAGTCATTATTTAGGTTGCTTAGTAGTTTATTTCAATGTTTTCTTAAGTTAGTATTTGTTGAGTTGTCTAAATTTATTGAAAAGTGATTGATTAATTTGCAACAATGAATTCAAGTGTTTTATCGCCGTAGTAATTGTTTTGATTGTTATATTTCAAATACCTCTTTTCACGTAGCCCAGTTCCGTGTACATGATCGGCAGCTATTCGTAATGAACCGTTTTCGCTGTTGTCAAGCAGTATCTTATACCGTACGGAGAAACTTGTAGGCAGACATTAATAGAGGAGTACAGTTCTGTGTAAGTGTTGTGCTTACTTTGTATTAAGCTTTTTGCTGCTATTTATTTCAGTATTCAGATTTGTATATGTTCCACTTTCCTAACATGATGCAAGCAAATTAGCCCAAAAATTTACAGTCAGCCCAAATAATACACATAGTTTTGGAAACCGGTACAGTTTTTCCTAAAGACGTCCCGATGAACATACTGAAGTCCCCAAGGATAGGGGCAGAGCCGAAGGGTGGAGGAGAGTATAGAAATGTCCCTTTCTTCAGTTTTTCGCCGATTTTTTTTTGTACTTTTACAAAAAAAAAAAAAAAATCGGGTTATATGTTTTAGTATATGCCAAAAATCTAAATTAAAAAAAATCTTTAAAAATAATTTAGAACCTGATTGCAGCGCCACCTACCGGGTCCAACTGTGAATCTATAGCATCCAGGGACCCACTTAAACACACACAAAAAAACATCAAAACCGGTCCAGCCTTTTAGGAGTTCAGTGACATACACAATTATAAAAATAACATATATGTAAAGATTATTTTGTTATAAAATATAAAAAAAAGTGTAAACATTTTGATCATATCTCATCATTTTGATCATATCTCTGATCATTTTTCGATATAAAATTGCTTTCAAGTTTATCCCTTTTAAAGCGGTGCACATACTTAAAAAGGCGATAAATCTCCTTAAGTATTGTGAACCGTTTGAAAGGGGATCCCGTAAGATGAAATAAAGAGTGACGGACGGTTTCGGTGAAGGGCGGAGGAGTGGAGAAGTTGAGGGTTGAGGGGTTGAAGGGCCTAGGGGGGACGGGAAGCGATTTCGAAAAACACCCTCGGAATGACGTCACGGGATTGAAACTGCCAGGAAAGGCGGCGAAAGCAATTTATTGCCAATATCGTTTCAATGGACTCCTAATGGAGGCCGCTTGCGACAACTCCGTTTATTCTGCGATCTGATTGGGGCCATTGTCAGTCCTCTGGACGATTTACGTTACGATGGTTGAGTCGAATTATTATGTCTGTAATGCTTTGATTTCATTGCTTTTAAGAGTGTATTTACAAAAATACCTGAAATAGGCCCTTTTAAAGATATTTTTCTATGAATACATCTATAAACTTGTTGTTGTACTGGGAACCTAACAGAAAATTCAGGAAATCAGAAGATTTCGTGTTGCAGCTCACAAACTATTGTTAAAATCGAAAATAAAAATATACCACATGATAGTTAAAGAACAAAGGATTAATAGTGGGGATGTCACATGCGGGCAGTCGCTGCCATTTGGTGATAGTTTCACCGCGTTTGCAAACGATCACACAGAATTACAACGGTAGGATGGAGTGGTTAGGTCGCCAGATCTTACATTGTGAGGTTCCAGATTCGATTCCCGGCTGGGTCACCATTTTTAGCTGGGATAAAATTTGCGGAAATGCATTTTCAATTCTGTCGATCAATTGCAGTAACAAGATACTCACTTACAAACATGTTTCACGCATATATAAAAACAAACACTTCATAGTTATAAGAGATTTTCATACTTTTGACTCAGTCAAACTACGACACTCGTTATTATCTCAATCAATAATTTTGGTCATATTCAACGGAACTAAAGTATAAAAGATAATTTTTTCATTTGTTCTGGTACAAGTATATTCACTTGATGTAAAAATAAATAAATATCAAAATAAACGAAATTTTACATTTTTAACAAATGACCATTTACATTTTTATTTATATAGATTTTTAATATTCATTGGAAATGTAATTTCTACACCTAGATAGGACTAGAAATATCATAAATAACTTGAGCTTAAATTCGATGTCTTAGGATAAATAAAGTTTCATTCGAATTGCTCTAATTCTCAAAGTTGAAAATTGCTGCTGTTAGGTTAGGTTCTGTTAGGTTCTTACCTACGAAATGACTCATTTCAATAACACTTGTGCGCAATGACGTGTTGTTTTTACAATTACGGAAATCAGGTTAGCAATTACGTAACTTTCTCAAATTTTCGAAGTTTAACGTGTAATTTCAGGGTCCCATGAACCTGTAACATGTCCCCACCGTTTTTTGAAGATTAATTGTATGTACTCTGTCACGGACTTCAAGGATGCCGTTAACTAAAAACTCATCATTAGATGGAATAATTTATTTTTAGCCAAATAATGTAAAATTGGTTGAACTGTAAAAACTCTCAGGCTGCGAGCTGGCAGACTAATTAATATTTCAAGAGCATAAATAGTCATAATAGCATATCTTGGTTTCATCCTGTAACTCGATGAGATATAAATGTGGCAAATTGACCCCTAAAAATGTTGGACTGCGGAACCCTCCAACAAGGGGCTCGGGGGACATGTTTTTTTAGTTTCTATCAATTGACTCTAAAGCCAAAGAATAGGTTTCGTTTGGTAACCACATGAGGTAAAATGATGTTTCGAGGTGAACTATTTATCTTTTCGCTGCGAAAATCCCCTAAGCTGAGCCCCGGAGGACCAATTTTTGAACTTATTTGAGGTCTACTTTCGTGCAAAGCGCTAGTATTCTGCAAATCGATGAGGTAAGTAATCATAGAGCCGCCGCCCGGACTATGACAATTAGACAAAGATCTTTACTCTTTTGACAAGGTTATGGTGATATCGTTCAGGTCTAAATGTTTAAGGGGCTTTATTAAAATACTATCAACCAAATATAGCTCCTCTTTTCCATTAGCATTCAAAATTACTTTAGCGCCGCCTGCGCCTCCCTGCCGATGAAGATATTGGTGAAGTGAGTCGCCAGGCTGAAATTATGCATTCCGCGGCTGCTGAAAAATGAAAAGCCGTCCGACGGCCGGAATACTGAAAGAAACCATTAAAAGGGGCGACTCGACGTGAAAAAAATGTCCGGATGGCGTGAAAAATCTGACGGCGACCGCGATGTATAGGAAATTTATGGAAATGCATCTCTCCCCCTCCCGCATAATAACACCAGACTCGCCTTGCACTCGCAATCGGATTGAAATAATAAAACTAAGCAGTACAAAAATGTGGATCAGGCTGTGAAATTCAAGGACCAGTACCACGTACATAGGGTACATCGAAATGATCGGAATTAGGAAAACAAAACAGAGGAAATAACTTTATTTCTTTTTAAAAAAAACTTTCAATATGTTTTTGTTTTTTTTTAATAACTGTGGAAAGATATAGGAAGATAAAAGCAAACTCAACACGAAGGCTCTACTCAAATGTTTTCTGACAAAAAAAATAGAAAAACAACTCTCGTCATTATCTAATGGCGGTAGTATTATATTTTTATTTTACTTAAGTAAATATTGATACAAACTACAAAGCAACATAGGAAAATATAGGTTAGGTTAGGTTAGGAAGTAAATACACCTATTTAGCGTAAATCAAGATAGATAATAAAGTAGTATAATAAAAGTAAAATACATACACAATATTGCTAGTTACCAAATGAAAAGAAACTAGCCGGGAACTGTGACACGTAATTTGTATGTATTTATGAATAAGGACTAATACGAAAAAAAAAGACCACAAAGTCTAAGAATTAAAACAGCGGTAGGAAGATGACGCCGCTCAAAATAGCGACTGAAACTGAGGAAAAGAAAAACATTATTCTGTTCTCCTTTACATTTATTTTTAACTCACCTGAATTTCCAATATTAGCTTTTGTTTATTTTATATTTTTATTATTCTTTAACATACCGGTCGATAACTTTCACACCCTTCCAAACCTTCTGAAAAGCAGGACCAGTTGTTCTCATCCCGCACCTATAATAAGTAACCCCATATACCGGTGGTAATACTCAACGTTATTTCTGACTGGGGTATTATGATCAAATCTGACCTAATTTTATCCACTACATTGTAACAAAATATTGAATAGCTATATTATTTCACGAAGAAATAGTTGATTCCTTAAGCGAATATATTATTTTCACTGAAAAATAAAGGATCCACCCTAGAACATAGAACTAGTTCCATCCCTGTCCACCTTAGAACGTCCATCCATGTTAGGAACAGTCCCAGAAAGGAACAAGCGCGAGGTTAAGGTTTTTGCCATTCTGATCCTGTTATTTTTGTAAGCAAAATATAGTTTTATACTAATTAATTCATTAATAAATAAATAAAATAAAATCCAGATTAAGGACTCAAAATACGCATATTCGAATTCTGTCCTAATTCGTTCTTTTTTTAAACATGCGTCATTATAGTCCACAGTCCCTGGACATGATTTTTACGAAACTTTTGATTTTTAATGGTTTATTTCGTTCGCGTTTTTAAAATGTCGCCGATTCATGTATGTTCGACTGCGAGTAAAGTTCTCAGCACGCGTCCGCCGACGTCAGTTAGCACGCGGTCCCCGGACTGATGTGCAGATAAGCGACCAGTTATAATGGACCCAGTCTCGCACTTGCACAGCTTCGGAAACGTGTAGTACCCCGATTCGCGATTGCGATTCGTTGGAAATGATGAACCCACAATTGGGTAATTCCAAATTAAACAATAATTCAAGGTAGGAAGCAATTTAAACGATTGGTTAGTATATTTTAGGACGATAGCCAACATTTTAGAAAAACATCAAATATGAATAAAATGAAATACGTTTTTAAAAAATCACAGTGTTACAGAATATTCAAACAATAAGACAGCACTATTAATCAGTACTTATGAGCATCAGTTCAAAGTGGTCAGTGGTGCAAGTGTACCTAAATATGTAGTTGAATATGTGAGAGTATGTTTGCAGATGTGTGAGAAAGACGGCAGATGTTTAATACATGACATGTTTCGAAATTTTAATTCGAAGATAAATTTTGACATGCAATTTTGATTAAAAGAATAAACTTTGACGTGAGATGCAAACTTCACTTATTAGAAGAGTCTTTGGCTGGCAGATGCAGTGGTTTCCAAAACCAAAGCAAAACGTGAGTTTCTCCAAGAACTTCTTCTTCCCACTCGGTTCTCGAGAGGTCTGCTTTCTTGGTAATTTTTTGTAAGTCGTTTTGCACAGTTTGGTGATTTTTGTCGCACATTCACAATGCACAGTCGATTGGCTGACGCTGCACGGCGCGCAAACCGACCAGGTGCACCCGAAGAATGACTCCCAGGGAAAACTGGCCCACAGGGTCCTACCCGGGCTCAAACTTCTACGTGGAGGCTACCGGATGGATGCTGACCTGTTAGGTGGGGCGACCCTAACACATAATACTCCAACTGCACTGGGCCCATTAGCTCCCAAAGCGCGACAGTGCGTCCCAGGCCGAGGAGCGCCGGTGCGGAGTCATCGTATCCAGGGCGCAAGGACGGGCGCAGACGCACAGACTGCGAGGGTAATGGCCCTCCGTTGTGTCAAAAAGTTTATGGGAACTAATCTAGTTTCTAAAAAGTAATTATGTCTACACTTTGTAAAAGGACAATGTATTATATTAAGCGACATTAAAGTTAATCAATTGTGCAATTTTACCGTGCCAGAGATATTGTTGACGAATTACCGAAGGAAACCCCCAGCAGTTTAGCAAATCTTAGCAGAAAATCTTGTATCTGTCATATAAATATTCGTAAGAGATTATGGATGATCCCACTTCTGATTTCAGTTGCTTACGAGGGCGAGCGTACGATAGCGTGCCGCCATCGCGACTGCCAAAGTGCATCTATGTAGTTGCCCTTACTTATATCATACCCGCATTAAAACGGTTTCAATGTCGTTCGATTTAAAGGAGAAATCGCGGCGAGATTCCTCCCGCAAATTATCGTGGGCGGCTGGCAAAATGCGCACGAACCATTTCAAACTTTTACGGAACCGTGTCGGGCTGACTTTCACGCCGATGGCTACCTGACACGATGTAGTAGATAAACGTCAAAATACATATTCCGTTTCTCGCAGGTGTCTAACTTATGATCTAAAAACGCGCTAAAAAGACGCTTAATTTTGAACTGACGTTTTGGTAGTCTATATCATGGGTCCTAACTTAAGCGTGCTGATGTAGACGCTATCAGACTCTTAAATTGATGTTAAGCACCGTCCGGACCCTTTTTCGTATTCCGTTTCTAAAAGTGTCATGACGGATGTTCGGAGTCTTAACTATGAACGGTCTAAATCGAGCAGTCTGTGTCTGACAGCCGTGTAGCTCTTGTTTCTCTCGTGATTTCAATGATTTTTTTCGCGATTTCAAAGATGTTTGCTCAGCATTAGCTTCTAAATCGAAGTAGACGACGAGCGTCGATTATCGTAAGCAATCGTTAAGTAATACCAATCTATATTCTGCCCTGAAAATCCTGTGTCTATATCTTTTGTAGATTATGATAAAAGCCTTGTATATTTTTTATCCTTGTATCATACAATTATGATAAAAAGCCTTATATATTTGTATATTTTAAAACAAACGAAAACGTCGCGACAATCAGCATGACGACGCGACGCGACGGCGCGTGAAGACGACGCGGCGACGCGGCGACGCGGCGCGGCGGCGCGCGGCGGGCGGGCGAGCGAGTGACCGAGCTCCCAAAACTAAAACCCCGCTTTGGAACGACTATAGACAAATCGGAAAAATTTTAGACCGGCTCTTAATTTTAATGAAACGGAATACCAAAAAAATAACTAAGGTGCTTAAGTTCCTCATTTTTAGTACCAGCTTAGTTTAATACTGCGACAAATGAAATACGGGCCATAGAATGGATATAATATTATCTATTTCGGCACTGGCTTTTTATCGTGGATTCGCTCGTTGTTTGCAAGACTGGTCGATCAAGGTTCGTCAAGGCTGGTTAATCTCGATGCTCTTAAATTTTCCTTTTTCTTCCAACTTTCAAAATATTACAAAATCAAATCAACATATTATTTTTATTATTATTATTTAATTTATCCATATTAATAACATATAATTAATTAATTACAAACTATTGATTAAAAACTAGTAGTGCTTAACATTAATACTTAATTAATCATTGATAAAAAAAGGTACAGGCTCATGTGGATTTTACTGCCTCACTAGGCTTAGGCCTGTGTCGAGGCAGTAGTCTAGTGAAGGTTGTCTAGTAGCAGCCGTGTGTTAAAAAAATAATAATATATATATACATATATATACACATACATATATATATATATATATATATATATATATATATATATATATATATATATATATATATATATATATATATATATATATATATATATATATATATATATATATATATATATATATATATATATATATATATATATATATATATATATATATATATATATATATATATATATATATATATATATATATATATATATATATATATATATATATATATATATATATATATATATATATATACATATATATACATATACACATATACAATATACATAATATAATAGTAATATAACACTTATATTATATTTATATATAATATATATATATATAATATATAATATTATTGATAGATATTTTTACCTTAATGATAATTATAACGAAGTTATGTAGTTAACGTAGATATGTAAAGCAAATACCAAAAAAAAGAACAACAGCAATAATATTATTAAAAAAATAATAATAATAATGATAATAAATACATAAGGGGTACATAAGGGGTGACATGTTAATAAGTTATTATATATAATAAGAATTAAAATGATACGATATTATTAGCAATAATAATTATATATTTACCAAATATATACCAAATATAAGCCTCTTGGATTAAATTTTTCTTTTTTGTGTATTTTTTTTTAGACAAGAATTTTAAATAGGTTTTCGGTTTCCCTTCTCCCTTTGTTTAGTAGCCAACACACCACCATTTTCTTCAGCACGGCTGTCGATGTTGACGTCAATGCATTCCCCCCCACCTCAGATATGAACATATTGTAAATCCTCGGAGAGTGAAATGCATAATGTCGCTGCCCGTATGCTGAGTTTTTAGTTTGTTGGGGTTGGTTATTACGGTTTCTGGTATCGTACTTGTGCATAGGGGTATTCTGAGGCACCAGGTCATGTCTATAGTAGTAGAGTACTATTGTTCGTATATATAATTGTCTGATGTCAAGTACTTGAAATCCATTAAATAGTAAATCGGAAGGGTAGCGGTAAGGTTTCTTGTTGATTACTCTAATTAGGGCTTTTTGGGCCTTTATTAGGGGATCAAGAATAGTTACGGCAGCGCTACCCCAACCAATCTGTCCGTAAGTGATTACAGTCTGTGCAAGTGCGTAGTATGTCATCTTCAGCATAGACGGACTAAGAATATTCCTGATGTTTTTAAAGACGTATATTAGTTTTCGTAGTCGCTGTGTTGTCAAGTCTATTTCCTTGTGCCAGCGTAGAAAGTTATCAATAAATATTCCAAGGTACTTTATAGTGGTTGTTCGCTCTAGAGGCTGGCACAAGCAGTTCATTCTGTCACAGCTGTGTACCGTCAGTTGTTTATCAAGTCCAGGTTGCTTTCGCCCATCTATGCTAAATGTTATGTATTTAGTCTTCTTGATATTCAGCGTAAGTAGATGATGAGTCAGCCAGTCGTACGTTTGTTGCAGACCCGCTGTTGCCTTGTCAAAAACCGAATCCCATGTATCAGATTCAAACATTAGTACAGTGTCATCAGCAAATGATATTAATTTTCCTGATATGTCTTGTCGGCATAGGTCGTCAATATATATAAGAAATAACGTTGGTCCTAGTGTACTTCCTTGCGGAACTCCATAGGGGATGTGCATCCAATCACTTGTCACATTATCCATTTTTACTCTTTGTGTGCGTCCAGTTACATAAGTTGTAAACCACATATTACTTTCATATCCACATATTACTTTCCAGGCTCACTAACTAGCGACAAGAGAGAGTATTGTCAGAGTCCAAATTTTTTTTTCGAGATGAAGATGGACATTTATATGTTGAGCCACCCTGAGACGATTAAGACCATTTCCAGATAGAAGTTTGTCTGTATGTCTATGGGTATACGTCTACGATAACGCCCAAACGATTAATCTGATTAAACTTAAATTTGGCATGCAGGCATCATTTGGTCATGGCGAGAGTTGTAAAGATTATGGTTGAAATAGGCGCACCAGTCATATTTTAATCTCGAAATATTGGGCTTATAAACTTGAAAATTGGTACACAGATGCCTTGTTGGGTCGAAATCGTATTGAATTTTCGTCGGTTTATATATTTGCGTAAACGCAATCTTTTCCATAATCGAACGTGTTTAATACGTTGCATTCTAGCTATCCACGCTCGTCGCCGACTATCCCTTTCAATCAGGCAAACCTCATTCCCGAAGGGACATCACACTCAAACCCCTTCCATAAGTCCTTCGCTAACATTGTTTGTAAGTTTTACATAAAACGTAGATAGTAGCTAACATAGCTCGTAAGTTATACATATAACATAGATCGTAAGAACATAGTAAAATCAGACTAACAAGCGAATAAACCTTCGGGACTAACATCTTCTCTCGTAGAGGCACCACTCAGAATGCTTGCGCATCTACTAGTGACGTTCGTAGTTAGCTGACACACCCGAGTGCATGCACACACGTATAACACAAAATGTATAACACGAAACAGGCAAATAAATTGATTCTGATTCTGATTCCATAAGTCTATTGCTACTTGCCGGTAAATTTATGGATGACAAAACCGATTTTTTAAATATTTTCGGTTTGACAATTATTGTGTTTTTTTAAAAATAAAACTTACATAACTATCATACCGGTACAGGAAAGAAAAATAACGAAAGATTTACTGCTGTGATGGTCTTGGGTCTTGACTCTGATGTCTTGGTCATTCACAACTCCAGCCGAGGTGAAGCCGTAAAGAAAGTTAGAAGAAAATATAACAATAGAGAAAGAATCGGTGAATCAAGAATCACTAAGTAAACCCGAAAAATATCTCTCCTTAATATCTCGATTGCAGAAATATTACAAATTATATAACTGTAACGTATATACGGATACGTGTGTAAATTATATACGTATTCGATAATTTATATAGGGGTAGCGGGAAACAGCAGGGCATGCCTCATGTGGCTGGAACGAAACGCCGTGCAAAGTGTCAAATGTCTCGCTCTGATTAGTCGTCAGTCGGTGCGTGATCTTCACGAGCGATCCAAGTCATTTCGACAGCCGTTTATCTATATAAGCAAAAGTCTCAAAAGAAGTGTTTTCATTAAAAAAATACGTGAAATTAAACAGCAATTGTTTCTCAACCCTAATTATGTATTGTGGTGGTTAATCATTCGTTTTGTAACAGTTGCCTTTTGGATTTATCAATTAAAAATAGTTGTGAAAAAGGTAATATGGCGTCAGTTTGTGTTTGGTTTCGAAAGTACTGCTGGATAGCGCGTGTGGCGCTTGACACGCCAGCTAGGCCTCTGTTTAGAGATCTCTGCATCATGACGCTGCCGTCCATTTATATAATGGAAGTAGCGCTGTTCATTCGCAGAAATGTAGCCGATTTTTAAGTGAATGGTGTGCATCATCACTATCCAACAAGATCCCGTAGCAAGCTACGTTCGGTAAGTCATGCATTAACTAAGTCGGAAAGGCTAGCCTATATCGCCGGCCCAGCGGTTTACAACAAACTCAGCGAGCACATTAGGCAGGCGCAATCTCTTGACGTGTTTAAGAGACGCCTTAAGACATACTTTACAGATAAGGCGTTTTACTCACTGGAAGAATATTACTCGAGTGAAGTCTAAAATGCTTTGGTGGCTAAAGTATTTAATGATCTCTTTTGCATTTTGTCTTGTATTTTATTCTTTTTACATTATTCTTGTGTTTTTTTTTCTTCATTTTGTTTTGATTATTTTATCTTTACGATAAAAAAATGTATGTTTGTTTGCTAATATGTATGAATGTTCGCTAATCTGACTTGTATACCAGTATACCAATAAAATGAATATGAATATGATACTACCACTATATACGGGGTATAGCGGGGCAAATGCCAATTTACATTTATGTATTCACATCTCGTAGATTGCTTATCGTAATCAAAAAAAATATATCCAATAGTCATTCGCAATACGTTACACCATGATATTGAGTTATTTTTTTTTGTTTAATCATAATATTCTATACGTATGTTTTAGTTTGAATTATCCCACTTTGCCCCTGCTTCCCTACTAATTTACCTTAGAGTATTTTGACGTCAAATTATCAATTAATTTGTCAGGAAATAGAAAATAATATTTACATTCATGGTCGGCTGGTCGTGGCTTACGCCTATATTCCGCTTTAATAGCGTGCAAGACTTTAGTTGATCGGGAGGGAGGTCAGATTCAATGATTAAGAAATGTCCTACACATGGTAGGTGCGCCGACATATAAAAATCGCAATATTAAAATATTACTTAGGATTAGTAGACTTGTAGTTGCTATCTTTATGTTTCGGTACAAAAATACCTGGGCAAATTTAACTTCGAGAAAGTATGCCCTGAGTAACTTTTACGGAAGTCTCCTGGACGTACCTAATGACACGTCCGCAATGATATCCCATAACATATCCGATACAGAAAATGAACGCGGATTATCGCTGGACGTCACGCTGAGGGCGCAGAAGATTACAATGACATAGATTGGCACCGTGGTTAGTAAGGCTTAGAGCGAGCCAACAAGAAGGCGGAAACTATAAGACGGGCGAAGGTGCCGTGTGATGGGGGAAGACGAGGCGGGAATTAAGGATAATTACGCATTGGAACCCGAGGAATTACGTCTTCTTCTACTTCTAGTGCTATGCCCGTTACCGAACACTATAGTTTTCAACTCTGACTACATATAATATTATACTTATTACACAGTTCCATGTTTTTTTTAATTTCACAATCTTTGAGGAGACTATTTCTAGGACCTTTCTTGGGTTTATTAACTATTTAAAAATGCAGCTGTAAAAATTCAGTATTTTGAGGGAACTATTTTTTGAATATATTCCTTGAGACAATGCATTTTCAAAATTACAGTATATTTCAGGGAACTAATTCTTGGAACTTGTTTGTTTGTTTATACTCTTTCATATCGTTATACCATATCGTTTTTACAGCCTGGAGTGACGGGTTCGCCCGTTGTAGTCGACACGTCCCTACTGTTTCAACTTTTTATTGAAAAATTTCACAATTGGCAAGTTCATTGTCACATGACAATCTCTTACAACCAACCCTACTATGACGTGTTTATATGTATGTGTACGTGTAAAATATGTGTCTTGTTATTGAATTTAATCGACAGAATTGAAATGCGATTCCGTTAATTTTATCCCAACGAATCGCCGGTCGCACCCTGGGTAACGGCACTGAAAGAAGAAAAATAACAAAAGAAGAATCTTTAGCCTAATATAAACGTGACATATTTATGATTGTGTCGCATTTGATGATTTGCATTTTTAATTGTGGCGCTTTTTATATATAGTATAGTGACTCAGCTGAAAATTTTGATAAATTAACTTCAATTCAAAGTTAGACATATCGTTGCCTTAAAAACAATCTGTCATAATATAAAATCGAAGACTATCGCGGTTGTTTGTCATTATTAATAGGATAGAAAACGAATTTACTGCGTGAAATTTGTAGCACCCGACGTTTCGGTAACGTTGCAGCCACCGTTGTCTAGGGTAGACTGAAGAGCTGTCAATCCGTTGTTTTGCGGGTAGGCCGCATACCGCTGCCGCCGCTGCGTAGGTTATAACATCACCCAAAAATCAGATTTACCTATGAATTAGAGAAGGACGGCTCCTTACCATTTTTGGATGTCAAAGTGACGAGGAGAAGTGACAATACTCTCGGACATACGGTATATCGGAAGCCCACACATACGGACAGATATTTACATGCAAGCTCACACCATCATCCCTACCATCTACGTTCAGTGCAAACGTCGCTCGTGAACGGAGCACGCGATCTATGCGACACTGAGCATTTTCCGAAGGAGATGGAACATGTCAGCGATGTCCTTAGGAAAAACGAGACACGCACACGATCTAATACAGACGAAACTCAGAAACCGAGCAGATCAAGAGCATTCTTACCATACGTCAAGGTCGTGACAGATCGAATAAGTAAGATGCTAAACAGATTCGATATAAAAACGATCTTCAAACCGACCCAAAATATAGCTCGATTTTTGAGGCCTGTAAAGGATGTAATACCACTGCAAACCCCGGGTGTGTATAAAGTCGAATGCAGCTGCGGTCTAGCCTATGTTCGACAAACGAAACGGCCCATAGCCACGCGACTGACAGAACACATCAAAGCTGTTAAAAACGTTCAGCGAGAAAAATCGGCGATCTGCGAACATATATTGGATAGCGGAAGTAACCACTGGATACAGTTTCAAAATCCCATTGTTCTATCCAAGGAACAATTCTACTTTCCTCGCATGATCCGGGAAGCCATTGAAATAAGAAGAACCCCGAACTTCAATAGAGACGACGGCTACAAACTCTCTTCTGCGTGGAACCCTCTTCTTAAAATGTTCCCGCCGCCGGACGCCGAACAGGACAGGATACAGTGAGTGTTGTGTGCAAGATGGATTTTCAAAATTCCCGCGCTCCGAGCCCGGCCCCCCACCACCGTTATAACCTACGCAGCGGCGGCAGCGGTATGCGGCCTACCCGCAAAACAACGGATTGACAGCTCTTCAGTCTACCCTAGACAACGGTGGCTGCAACGTCACCGAAACGTCGGGTGCTACAAATTTCACGCGGTAAATTCGTTTTCTATCCTATTTATAATCTGTCATAAGTCGAAACCACATAGTTTTGAGAAATTGACGATTGAAAATGTCGCATTGCGAATTTCTTTTTCTCCTCGATTTTGAAAGAAATTAAAGATTTTATTTTAAAAAGAGTTAAAAATCGTATTCATTCTTATAAAAGAGTAGAAAATATTGAGTTAATTATATTATTTGACAAAAAAATATGTACTTGTGTTATTTTACATAAAAATTGTTCATGTTTTTGTTATTTTTTTCGAGATTGTAGGACGATTGTGTCGTTTTGTAATATAAAAACCATTCAGTGTAAAATTGGATACTAAATATTTCCAATGATACGCGAAAGTTATTCTGTATCACTATAATTATACAATAACAATAATAATTAATCTGTTAAAACAAATTAATTGAGATAGCATTCATGATTACTCAGTTTTGAACTTAAACATTGAATTGGTAAACTTACCGAAAACAATCAATATGTAAAAGCGACATCGAACAGCGAGAAAATTTTTGCCAATTCTAAAATTACTGTCCTGGAAAATTAATGGTATTCGAGCTGTGTCACCTTTGAAGAGGGGGTAAGATATATAGTTGCTGTGGCGTACCAAAAAGCCTTACAAACCCAATGCTCAAACAAATATATTTAGAACAATCCGTCAACCACTGGAACAACACGCCAGGGTTGAATCAATCCAAAGCGCTAATTAAGGCTTTCGACCCTAAGACGGCCCGTGAGGCCTTATCGCTAAATAGGAATAATCTACGCATATTTTGTCCACCCTAGAACGGGCTAGTCCCAGTTGGGTGACAGAAACAAATAAGCAAAAGGTTAAGGGTTTGCCATTCGGTTCCTGTTATTTTTATAAGCTAATCAATGTTTCATAGTAATTAATTCTTAAATAAATAAATACAGGTGAGGGCGCTCACGGGGCATTGTGGCCTCAACAAACACATGTACAACCTCAAGCGCCGAGACACAAAAATGTGCAGGTTCTGCCAAGGGGCAGAGAAAACTCCCCTGTACCTCATGTGTGAGTGTGGTCCGCTGATGCGTAAAAGATACACCCACTTGGGTGGTCATTACCTCCAACCTGAGGAGGTAAAACAATCTGGCGCCAAAAGCCTGTTGCGGTTCTTAAATGACACGAGTCTTAGCGCAGAACTATAGTAGGTGGCGAACACAATAGATCAGCAATGGTCGCAGTGTTACAAGGCTCATAAAGACCTTAGAAAAGCCCCACACAACAAATAAAAAAAAGATATATATAGAAAACAAACGGCGATTAATATGTCATCAAACCGATCGTCGCATTGCAATAGGCAATTCAGGATGCCGGATCATGGCGCTGATTGGCTGCAACAAGGAATTTTAATTATCGCTTTGAATTAATTACCATAGCATAGGGATATCGATAGGAAAGTGGTCAGATGCGGATATTGCATCAATCAAGAAAAGGAGCTCTTTATAACATTAAATCATTATTTGCAATGCTGACTCTTATCATTGATTATATAGAGTATTAGATTGCTCAACGACGTATTACGATAAACCAGTATTTTACTACGAAGCAGTATTTTACTACTATGTAGATGGCACTCATAGTTCCTAAAATTGATTATCAAGTTCAATATGACGACTTTCGTGATACTACAGTAGTATGGAGACGCTCTCTAGATGGAGCTCTTAATATGGCACGTCCATACGGTATAAAATAGTAAAATAATTACAAACGAATGTTCAAAACATAGCTCTTATTCCTTTAATATTATTTACATAAATATTCATGTAGACTTATTTGTATATCTAGATAGAATGCCATCCACTCGAAGGTAAACAGGATGGCTGCAGCAAGGTGTGAAGGACGCGGGGTTTTATCAGCGATACAAGAGAACGCCAATTATTTAAATGGCTGTATACACGAGTGTGCACGCTTTAGACCCCTTCCCCTAACCATGTAATACACAGAAATACGCATATTTCCACAAAGATTACGTATATAGCTTGGACTGTGGTCGTATGACCAAACGTATGAATTAACATGACGCGTAACGGTGTTGGCGTGACGGTAGGTACCGTATCATGTAGTAAAAACATATTGTTATTTTATTACGTCGCGGCCTTGGGATCCCGCTTCTAACATGACAGCATGTAGTAGTACGTACGGTTATAGTCGGACACATGAATCATGTTGAAACTACAGTATATTGTTTTTTTTCGTATTAAGTGTAAGGAAAATGGTGATACTGTAGTGAAACATGATAATGAACAATGTATCAAAAATTGTTGAACGATAAGCACTTAAATTCAGTAGACATTTTTCAATTCTAAGATTCAATTGACGTCAAACATTATGCAAACTATTTGCCTGATGACTAAAAACATTCATAGAATTGATAAATTCTTCTTTCAAATATGTTTTTCCTTCGATGCAAATAAAGAATGTATGAAAATAGCGTCTTTCAAGGTTGTCTTTCACAGTTGCAAAAATTAATTCACACAAACAATCCCTTTCCTAGAGGCAACAAACATCAAGATTTGCGGATATAAAAGCGCATACATTTAGCATATTAGTCACTCTCGTCGATCGTATCCACGGCAAGCCATCTCTCTTCTATTAGCTTCTTTCAAGAATTAAATGGTCTAAATATTAACACTGTGTTTATTCTACGATATGAACGCCGAGGGAACAAGACTTCTACAACCGTTGGGCTCTGGTCATATCGACAACGCATGACAGCCAGATATCCCACAGTGGTGACCCTGACATTAAGATATGCCACAATACATATAGTCAAGTAATGAAATTTCAACAGAATTCCTTGTAATTCTACAAAATTACGATTGAAACATCGTTATTCTGTATAAAACTGTAATGACAAAGTGGTAATGTAAGAATCAATCCAATATTTTTCTCAGTGTGCTATTCGCCGTCTGCGAAGGGTTGCCAAATCGTTTTATGGAGTTGCGCAATCTAATACCATATATAATTAATGATTTTATGTTCGGTTAGTTTGCAGTTAAATCCCCGTTTCAAAGCCCGATTAAACAGCGTGATAATTGCAACGTCTGATTTATTAGAGCCCTACGGTAGGATCCCGTACGATCCAAGCTGACAGGCTGGGATGCTATGATCGCCCGGAGATCTTCCTGGATTTATGCGAGCGTTTCCAGGAAATTGAATATTGAATCAATAAGTCTGTCAAGTCGAGACTGAGCCGTGTGCGTCTAATTGATATTGAATGCCGTTTAAGTCTCATCATCGTAATTGCTCTCGCGTTGTGTAATTAGTGAATACCTTTAATCGTAAGATGCAGAAGAAATTGTAAGCTTCCGGGGATTAAATATGGGACTGAGAAGAATGAACGTTGTATGCATATACTACAAAATAATCAGGGTAAATGTTTTCTTTGATAATCATTATCATAATCAAATAAAAATTCAATGAGGGAAACAAGGAAGCGCAACTTTACGGTCGGTACCCACATGTATTTTCCCCCGATGAATTGGGTCGTTTTTTTTTTCAGTCCGCTCTTTTTGACTTTTGATTTAGACAATGAAATTGCACTTGCACTTGCTTCATCACGAATTGCAGCTACGTTGTTGGAAAGCGGTCAAACAGCTCATTTAACACTCAAGTTACCGTTGAATATTCAAATCAATGCAATGCAAACGATCGATTTGCAATGCAATGCAAATCGATCGTTTGGTATAAGGGGAAAGGGGGGTTGGGGGGGGGGGGGGGAAGGGGTTGAGGTAGGGTTGTAAGGGGGTGGAGTTTAGAAAGAGAGGGGCTTGGGGAGGGGGAGTTAGGGGTGGAGTTTGGGGGGAAGGAAAGAGGATTGACGCGGGGGGTTGTCTGGTTGCCGGGAAAGTCTTAGGGTGACACAACCAATTTTTTTATTTATATACATAGATAGATGAAACTGTAAGTACACTAACACCTGATCCACGTATACTTCAATGACCCACAGACCCAGAAACGAACCATATTGGAAAAATAGCCATTTTAACATCACGGAAAAACTACAGAAATACCATAAATGTGCTAGTTTGCTGTCATAATCAATCACTATCAAGAAGCAGGAAGGGGTGGTTGGGGGTGGGTGGTGTATGGGGGGGAGGGAGGTTTTGGGGGAGTTGTGGTTTTGGGGGGGGGGGTAGGTTGGTTTGTTTGGGTTTTAGTAGGGGCTTGGAAGGGAGGCGTTGTGGAGGGTAGCGTTGGGGTTGGGTAACTTGGTGGGAGAAGGGCTGGGAGTGATGCGGGGTTGGGGGTGGGCTCGTGGAGGGGGAAGTTTATGGGGGGGGGGGGGTTTGTGCGAGTTGGGGGGGGGGGGGTTCTGCTTGCCGGGATACAATGTGCGCGAACATAACATCTTATATATAAAAATGAATCGCCGTGCGTTAGTCTCGCAGGATCTCGGAAATGACTCGACCGATTTGAATTATTTTTCTTTTATTTTGTTTGGCTTGATTCAAGGGTGGTTTTAAAAAAAAATATTTAGGAAAAACTCAAAGAAACAACTGGAAATCGAAAAAATCGAAATTGGTCATTTTGGGAACATTGGCCACTTTCTAGATGGCTATCGCAGCGATCGTATTGTTTGACAGCTGCGCTATCCAAACTGTTATTCATTCCGTACAATGTGTAAAATTTCAAAAAGTCGAAAAGTCAAAAAATGCGAAAGTCGAAAAAGTCTTAAAAGTCAAAAAAGTCGGAAAAGTCGAAAAAGTCGAAAAAGTCGTAAATTCGGAAAAGTCGAAAAAGTCGAAATGGTCGAAAAAGTCGAAAAAGTCAAACAAGTCAAAAAAGCCGAAAAAGCCGAAAAAGTCAAAAAAGTCGAACAAGGCAAAAAAGTCAAAAGTCAAAAAAGTCAAAAAAAAGTCAAAATCGAAAAGTCAAAATGGTCGACAAAGTCGGAAAATTCAAAAAAGTCGAAAATATCGGAAAAGTCGCACAAGTTAAAAAGGTCGAAAAAGTCGAAAACGTCAAAAAAGTCGAAAATTAAAAAAGTCGAAAAAGTAGAAAAAGTCGGAAAAGTCAAAAAGTCGAAGTCGAAGTCAAGGTCGATTTCGATTTCGATTTTCGAGTTTTAAAGGATGTCGCTAGGTTGGGGGGGGGGAGGGTTGTTGTTGTAGGATTAATGATATTAATATTCAGATGAATTACGTTCCTATCTACTTGACAGGAAAGTCTTGGGGTGACACAACCGTTTTTTTAATGACATAACCACGAATTTGGACTTAGTTTTGGGGATTTCAATACTGTAAAGACCTCATGGAAATTTCGATCGATTTGAGTCAGCGTGAAAACAATTCCGTGTCGTTTTACAGTGTCCATTACAATGTCGAGAAGAAGAGATAACATAGGTCGACGAAGTCAGTCAAATGTGCGGCAAGCTACTTCAAGTGCAAACTGCACTGATGTGAGATGATTCCATCATCTCGGCCGAAATACAAGATGAAGCTGTTAATCCGAAATTGCTTGCAGTGGTGCCTAAGAATATGATCTATGGACTTCGCGAAGTTTATAATAACATCTCGCCCTGTATGCTCGATAGTAACAGTTCCAGGCGTTACCCGAGAGACCTGTTTGCTAACACTATCACAGGCAATGACGGATACCCATTGTATCGTCGCCGATCAGTTGCGGACAATGGGCGATCTGCAGTTGTGAAGGTCAAAGGGCAAGATGTAAATGTGGTTAATCGTTAGATTGTGCCGTATTGTCCAAGGCTTTTAAAGCGCAAATCAATGTGGAATACTAAAACTTTATCAACCCGATAAATTACATATGCAAATACGTAAAATAAAGCGATATGGCTGTTTTCGCTGTGAGGAATTCAAACGAGGTGTATCTAAGTATCAGACGTGTCGCTATGTCAGCAGCAACGAGGCGATTTGGCGCATCTTTTCCTTTGCGACATACGAAAGACAATCTACAGTTGTACACTTGGTAATTCTGAAAAGCGGAATTTAGATTCCCCGTGCGTCTGGCCTTCACGATGACAAATCACGCGTGTTGGAAGTTTGCGGAATTTAATTGGAATTTCCGTATTTCGCGCATGGACAACTGTATGTCCCGTGTTCGCCAAGCCATCGGTCGGAAAGCCATCATTTTGGTTTACGCGCCGGAAAACGAAACGAAAAATATATTTTACCAGAATGTTGTGTGTTGAATGTGAACTGCATTTACCTATATATTATCATGTAAATTAAATACATTGAATTTATTTCAATCACAAACGATTTTCATTTAATCACCAAACGAAACTCAAACCGTACATGATTCGGCCATATTATAGATTTCAATGAATAAGATTTGGAAGGTTCATTAGGATTAATAAACGCTTATGAAGAGTTACAATCAAATAAATTTTAGGTGGTACGAAGTTCACCGGGTCATCTAGTATTAAATAAAAAACATTGAAAAGTCAAAAAAAATATTTCTTAGAAGAAGAGCCACACAATGCACACCCATATTAACATCATCCACACATCTTAACATCATTGTTGCCTCAGCTGACACCTAGAAATTTACCTGATTTACAATGCGCTTGTAATCAATCCGTATTATCAGCGTAAATATTCTGATCTCGCCAACAGCTGATGTATCTTCTTATCCTATCCGTTGTCATCTCATATTGCCCCATCACTCTCGCATCAGCGATTCTGCCACAATCGGCCCGAACATAAACAACGGAACTGGTTATCATTCTCTCCCGATCTGATGGCAACCGCTTTTCATTTCTATGAAATGATTATGGTTCCCGTTATACGTAACGACATTATAGTCGACGAACAACACATCTGCTCCTTATTGTTGCAATTTCGTAGGCGCTACGCTGCTCGGCCTCGAAGAATAGCAAACTATCACGAATGTTCGCGGCGAACGCGACGTCAAAGACTGCACGTATTCGTGATCGTGCATGCAAAATCCAGTAAGTCCATTTTTCGCTAAAATGACATTTGTATGTTAAATTGGCAGAACCTGTTACCGAATCCCAAATAATAAGATTAGGACTCGTGAATTTCATACACCGAGGGTAAATAACAATTAAAGCAAAAAAATGTACTCGTATAGAGCTCTTAGATCGTACAAATCTATTTTTTTTACTTATAGATACATTCGATTTGTCATCAAATAGGCCGGTAGACAGTGACGGAAAAATTCAAGTCATTTGTAACAAGTATAGCGACCATTCAGAAGTTAAATTAGGTAATTAATGTAATTTTTAAAAAGGCATTTCGCTAGGGCAGATTCATTATTTATCGAGAATCGAAAAATACTGAAATCTTTGTGTAAAAAATCGTTTAACGTAATTTCATCCGACATGTTTAATTAATTACCCTGCGATTACGTCCCAACGCTCAGCGCTGAGACCATTTTTTTATGAAATCGAAGACTATCGCGGTTGTTTGACACTATGAAAAGGTTTAAAAATGAACTTCCAGCGTGAATTTTGTACGTTTCGGCGATGTTGCAACCGCCGTTGTCCAGGGTAGGCTGAAGCGCCGTCAATCCGTTGTTCCGCGGGTAGGCTAAAACCGCTGCCACTGCGCAGATTATAATAGTGGTGGTGGGCAGCGGTTTCGAAGCGCACGCATTTTGAAAATCTGCCATGCACACAACACTCACTGTATCCTGTATTACGTCACTGCGTTCGACGACGGACATTGAGAACATTTTAAGGCAGGATTCCACGTAGTAGAGAGTTTAATACTCTCTATTTAAGTTCTGGGTTTCTCTAGGAATCTCTATTTAATTTCGGGGTTTTTCTTATTTCAATGGCTTCCCGGATCATTTCTGATTTCAATGGCGGCGAAAACAAAATTCTTCTTTGGATAGCACAATGGGACTTTCATAATAATAATAATTTTTAATAATAATTCTTTATTGTGAACTGTAAGTAGGTCATACAAAATGGATAGGTGCTATTATATGTGCTATACAGTTTACCAATCAGGCGTACAATATGTATTTTTCTATAATTAAATATATATTCACTTTGCTGTTGAAGTAAAACAAATCCGAAAAGTATTAAGTTTTAGACATAGGTATTAACAAAATAATAATTAGAACTATTACCTACAAATTTAGTAAATTTCCATTACTATATATAAATCAAATTTCAGTTTGTTTTTAAATTAAAATGTCGAAATAGAATTATTAGGCTATCTACGGTTTGTCAGATTTAGAGCTAGAATTAAATATAAATGTTTAAAATTTAAAATGTTGGAGAATTACAATAATAATATGTTATAAAAAAATATGAATTATCGTTAATATGGCAATATTAATTCTAATTTTGATATACTCCTTATGAGCAAAAACTACACACGACCTAAATATTGTGCAGAAATAATCTATTCCACTTATCAATAAATTCAAATTATAGCAATTGCACAACTGCATAAGCAAAACAAAGTGGCTTGCAATTCTTCAACTGCCAAGTATATCATGCGCTCTCTATCAAACTTGAATGGATTTTTTAAATACATATTCACTTTGAACCAAATCAAAAATATTCTAATCAAGAAATAATTGCAAATTCAGTGCCATACACACAGGCTTTCAGGGAAATATAAATTTTTGGACTTAGTGACTTCTGCCTACACGCTCACGTATTCTTTGACGATGCGCTGTTCGTAAACCAGATGCTAATCCCTGTCGAACGGGTTGCAGACTTCTAGCTCTATGATTGATTGATTGATCATAACTTTAGGAATCTTTTCGTATCGTGGGAATTTTAAGCTGCTTTACTGGCCATGGAATTGTGGAGGTAAATGATATTATGCAAAGGTTTCTGATACAAAAATCGCTGAACTTGTTCCTATTAAATATATTATTGTATAATCTTAAACAATTCTTTAATAATAAACTCGGGACCAAAATAAAGTGCATATATTCATCTTTATTTTAAACAATATATAAACAACTGCAATTAGCCGACCTTGCGCCCTCACTACCAGATTTGGCCGGTTTTCTCCGTTCTCTCGTCTGATGGCAGGTTCGAGGTCGCTTGCGCGGCCTCTATCTGACGTAAGCGGTAATTCAGTCTGAATATATAGTGGACCGAGGCGTCCTTTGCCCGTCATGGTCACTCGGGATCGGGTGGCCAACTAAGCTTGCTGAAAGCGGCTGAAGCAGCGCCAATGAAGATATTCCCATTTCCCAGGTATTTAAACTTCTCCAGAACATCTTGACCATGACATATTTGGAGAGGCTCATCACTGTGCCGGTGGTCATCACTTCGGTCTTACTTATGCTAACGTCGAGACCGAATTTCCTTCATGACTAGTCAAGTTCAGTGATCAGCTTTTGTAGAGCAACTTAGTCATCCGTGTAGATTATTTCTGTTATGGTGGTGCCATAGTAAACTTTGGTGCGCACCAAAGGTTACTACAGACTGAAAGCGCCTTCAGTCTGGCCAGATTAATAATTCCACAATCAGCGTGGAAGGTCATAAGGGTGTCTTCTGGGATATTCTGTAGTGTATAGATAATGGGCGAAAGAGCATGCTAGCAACGTGCCCTTTTATAATTTCAAAATATACGCTTATATTAAATTCAGTCAATCTATACTTGCTAATAATTAGTTTCTAGATAGAAAATTGTATACCTTTGATAATTTTCCAGTTTTAGTTAGAAAATTTCGAGAAAGTATTCATCAAGCAGTCGAACTAATAGAACAATTAATAGGCAAAGCAAAGGTTTCTTCTTCGATCTACTAGTATATACCAAAATGTCTCCGCCTGCTCAACCCAAAGCGATCTTACGACTTGGCCACAAACAAAGACCGGCGGATTACCTCCCAGCCAATTTTATTTCCATATTTCCTCGATCAGCTATAAGAGGGGTGGGGGGGGGGGAAGAAATAGAAGGAAGGGGGTCGGTGCACCGCGATAACTTGGCTACGTGATTGGCTTATCGAAAATTGAGCGGCAACTTTAGCGGAAGCCCGTATAAAACATCGTCAATGAAAAGGGCAAAGATAGGAAATTCGTACTTAAAAACTCCCGCCCCAATGATGACCTTTACAGGAACGGTAGATGTACCATTTACCGACCTCTTATAAAGTCCTCGGGTTTTGTAATTTTATAGTAAGCACAAAATACAATAGACAAGTCGAAGAAATCACACTATCAATACGTCTAAGTAAAAAAATAGATGTATCAAAATCTAAAGCGATATAACATATTTATTGATACCATAATTTGATATTAATAATGGATTGCTTGGCAATCTGATACGAACATCCAATAGATAGATCGTCATATGTATAGTTCCGGCGGTGTACGTAACGGTCGCTTCGCTAAGTTATTATATATACATATGTCTGTGGTCTGCGATAACTTTAAGAAGTAATTCTGTCATTTTTATAGATAGAGCAAGGTTAAAGTCAACAAAAAATAAGTAAAAGAATGACTTTTTAAGGTCAATGAAATAAAAATATTATTTGTAAAAAAAATATAAATTATGGAAAAAATAATTCAATATTTTATATGTAAAATACAAAAAAATATTTTAGTTTATACTTTATATATATAATAACAATAATGTTATATTTTTCTGAAACTAAATAACTACAATGAAAGTAGAAGAAATTTACATATATACAGATTATTATATACCTAATAAAATGTGTTCGAAATTTTAATAGTATGATTAATACTATATATTTTAGTGTATTGTGTGTAAAATTAAATTAGTACTCGTATTGTCTTCTAATGTGGATATTGTTCATAATATCTGGTACTTAATCATAATATTCTCAGTTCAAATAGCTCATATAGATACATTACTTAATTGGTCTACTTAAATGAACTTTAGGCAGGTGCCAAACAAGGCAAGTCGGTTTCTCTGAATTGTTTCTGTTTTTGTTACTAACATACACTAACAATATGTATGTACTAAGGGCTTCATAAATAAAATTAAAATAAATAAATTCTTTGTCTGAATCAAGTCGTTTTGTGCTTTCTAAGTAGTCGATCTACGATAGCGTTTGACACCTTGTCTCATTCAATTGTACCGTATGTTAGATAGGTAGATAGAAATTCTGTGTTGCAAATTTTAAGACAAAACATACAACAGGTGGACTTATTGCTACAATCTCTAACATCGATCTTTGTGACAGTTAAAGTATTTAGGTGCTAGTGCAGTAAAAAATAGAAAAAACTTAATACCTAACCAAAAATGATCAAATAAAAAATGTCCTTTTTAAAAAATATAATTAGGGTTTTGAGAATATTTGCAAGGAGAAGAGGACAGAAAATAATGGGATGAGACATAGGATAACTAGGAATTTAGGAACATGAAATGCTTTTTCAGAGACACTTGTAAAGTAGAAACCGTTGCTACGTTTGTGATATTAAACGGGAGGTTGTTCCATTTTCTCGCATTGTAGATAAACCTAATGCACTGGTAAAAATCTTTGCTACCGCCGAATAGTATAAAAAGCAGCAAATATGCGTTTGCTGACTTCATTGATCTGCGACTGCTAGGAGAGTAAGTGGTTTTTCATAAAGAATTTTCTAGTCTTTTTCGTCTCGTCTTATCTACGTTTTTCTTCATGGATTGTATAAATAGACCCCAAAGTGGGAAGAGTAGGTGGCGAGGTGGGAGGCTAATTGTCTCGTTTCGTTACGATTCTTGGATTTTCGATTACGTGGAAATGGAGCAGCGATAGATAGGGATAACGGCGTCTTCGGATAAAGGCGACGGATGCTACGTTCACATAGAGGTAGAAGTGGTTCAATGCGATGGTCTTCTTCTTTAGTTACTACCCAATCATGCCGGTCTTATTGGCTATTATTATAATAGTAATAGTTTTATGAAACCAATCCTAAAAACCGAGGTGCTCTTTTCTACATATATCTGTAGTAACACATGATGATAATCAAAGCATCAATAAAATCAGCAGACATTTTTAATTCCAAGATTCGATTGAAGTAATATTACCAGCAAAATTGTGTGACTGCCTGATGACTTATAGCATTCAAAGAAATTATAATTTTGCTTTTAAATGCGTCTTTCTTACGATGCAAATAATTATTGTATTAAAATAGCGTCTTTCGCAGTTGCAAAAATCAATTCACACGAACAAGCCTCTCTCTAGTGCAAATAACATCAGATTTACGGATATATAAGCGTGTACATTGAACTTATTACTCACTCTCGTTTGACGTTATCAATGTTAAGCCATCTCTATTCTACTAGCTCCCTTTCAAATAATTAAATGAACTAAGTATTAACACTGTGTTACTCCTATCTATGTACGCCGAGGGAACAAGACTTCGACAAAGTGGGGCTCTGATCATATCGACCGATATATCGATCCGATCATAACCCACAGTGGTGACTCGACATGACGTTTACAGGATACGTGATTTCACAGGATCGACAACGCACGACAGAGATAACCCACATGTAGATCAAACCAAACCAAATGTAGATCAACCAAAAATGTAGATCAACTAGATTATTCATTTGTTACATTAAGTTCTTACCTATAAAACTGCTGACTAGCAATACTGGCTATTTTGAACTCAAATATCGATCGTTAATTTGATAATTCCAAGTTCAAATTTATTTGAAATAAAAGCTAATGAAGTTTTATTTCGAAATCAGTTATTCAGTTGTTTTCGGGTCGTTTGATTTTACTCTAACATCGTTCTGTTCACATTAAGGTAAAGTTAAAAAATCACGTTATTTTCGAATATTATTTCCGCTTCAGGCCAGACATCACTAACGAACGCACGGTGCGTATTTGTTTCCAATGTTTCTGTTCTGAAAATTTGGGTTTAAAGAACGATCCCCATGAATGACCGGAAACGTAAGTCGATAACGAAAAATCGAAAACTATAATTAACGCTTGACCACACATACGGTCACGACAGACGGTCGCCAAATTAGAGGAGGTGCGACCGGTAACTCTTCGTCACCCACCGTACCTACTCGTCGAACCTTGCCTCAAACGGAGCTCCATTTTTTCGAAATTTAGAAAAAAATTGATAGGAAAAAATGCCATTTCGATGAGGCGGTCAAAATCGCATTTGAAGAATTTATTGATTTTCGCTCCCAGTTTTTTTTAAATCAAAGGAATCAATAAACTTTCCGTGAAATGTGGGAAGTGCATCGATAACAATGGTAAATAATTTAATTGATTAAATATATTATTACCAACAAAAAAAACATTTCTCTTTTTACACGACTGCCCAACAAAAAAGGAACGTTTCTTTATTCCATCATATTTTCTAAACGCTTGAATCAATTTAAAAGTGTATGGTATTATAATTAGACATTGTTAGTATCATTACCATAACCACAGTATACCAGTCAGTAGCTTCTCTTAGAACAAAATTGAAATCAAAGCAAATGCGTCACGGGTCGTAAAGGCTCGGATATGGTTGCCAGATGTTTCGCTACTCGGCCTACGCAGATATCCGAACGCTTGAAAAAGTCGGCAGCCTTTACCTACCCGTAATGCGTACTGCTCGCGTTCGTCGGGACGAACCCCTATGCCCACATTCCTCGCACCCTCTTTCCGGATTGCCTTGTCGCTCGAGAGTAAAGCTACTGGGTGGTATACTGTGCCTTAACTGTCAAAATATCAAGTAAGCATTTTTCATTTAAATGTCCGAATGTCAATAAATTAACATAAATATATAGTGTTTAGTGTCAAATTAAAGGTCTGATTGAGTACATTCGGGAAATATACATGCATCTACGAGTCCATGCATACTTACAACAAATACTTCGTAAAGAACCGTTATAAAAATAAGTATAAATAAAATAGTTCAGTTTCTGTGAAAGCAGTCGTGTTTTTTATTCTTTTAAATATAATTACTTGTTTAATATACTACGGCATATCGTATAACGGACATCTCTTGCAGAGTCCATGAATATCGGCGGAAGTATTAATGTGACAAATTTAAGTTTATCGATTTATTTTTTTTTATTTTACAATAAACGTACATACACATAGTAAATAATTATCTCTTAACCCTTTAGGCCTCGGCCCCTAGCCGATTGACAAATTGATGTCCCAAAAAATTTAGTAAAAAAATTGAATTATGACACTGACACCAAAACATTAATTACTGCCAAACCACTGCCACCCATAATTAAAATAAAACATATTACCATAATAAAACATAATAAAATAAAACAAATTAAATTAAAATTAAATTAAAACGGGGCCGTCACGCTGAATCGTGTTGTGGCCGATATCGGCCAATCGGGGCTCTAGGAGTTGAACTGTCATTTCGGTATAGTTGAGTTACCCCCTCTCGGCCGTCTCAGTACTGCAGTTGGCACCGAGGTACCAAGCGATGTGAGTGGGTAGATTATGTCCTAAAGTCCCGTGATGCAACGGGATCTCGGGAGGACACGGTAGCGCGTTAATTATCTTGCTCAGAAGTAACGCTCTGCAGAATAAAACACGTCATAAGGGACAGGACATATTAATCAAGAGCGCTGAATACATTTACGTTCCCTTTCCGCATTGTACCATGCGAAGACCGCATGTTAACCGAAGATACACTCGCTGCTTTGCATACAATTATATTATGATAGCAACAAGGATCAGTAGATGGTAAAAGAAAATATATCCGATATTAAAATCTACCTATAAATATATGATATGATCCATCGCTAAGTGTACGGGCAGTAATGTACATTTTGTATCTACATTCGGGAGCGACGAATCTCTGAAACTAAGAATAGCAGCTAATTAAAATATTAAGTATTCAATAAACTATTTTATACTACTCAAATAAAAGTAATACACCTTCATGGTTGCTGTAATGTGTGCCATCAGAATGGCTAAAATCAAAATAAATGTTGTTTTTTGAAAATCGGTCTACGAATTCAATGCATTTATTTTTACACGAATGCCCAACAAAAAAAGGAATGTAAATTGTTCATCTATGGATGTTCATCTATCTGTGTTTCCGTTCATCTATGGGTTCATATATGTATGTTTTCTGTTTCTTTATTCTACCATAAATCAGCGTTGACGGATTTAGTAGTGTGTAGTATTGTAAGAACCATTATGTCATCCTGAGTGTCATAAGGTACATTAACTGTCCAAATATTAAGTAAGTAGTTGTCTAAATGTCCAAATGTCAATAAATTTATAAACATATATCGTGTTTAGTGTCAAATTAAAGGTCTGATTGAGTACATTACGGAAAAATACATGTATCTATGTATATGGATAAATACAAAAACCACAAATATTTCATAAAAAACCGTTTTGAAAATAATTGTAAATACAATAGATTACTTTCTGTAACGGCAGTCGTGTTTTTTATTCTTTTTAATGTATTGTTGCTTGTTGCTTTTGTTTTTGCTGTCACAAAAAAAAGAAGCATTCCTGGTAATCAATATTTATTTTTAATTGTGGTAACTATGTCGCCTTAGTGGTAACGGTAAAGTGATCCGGATTCATTGCTCCCGAGTGCAAAAAGCTGAAAAAGACCTTCAAACCCGCAAATTAGAATTTACTGACTTTTAACAAGGTCAAGACAAAATACATCACGTTTCGTATCGTCAATTGGCCCGATTGCCTTTCTTCGTAAACTAAAGTTGGAAATTAGTTCACGCGAACGGGACAGATTAATGCGTAGGGGAGAAATATGAAATGAACGATAGTCGATTTTTCGGCAAACTGCCTGTTGACTTTATAGCCATCCGAATAAGTCTGAACACATTAGGTGCGGTTTTAGATTAAGATATCTTCTTTTCTTCCGGCTGGTAGTTTTAATGCGGATAAGTAACAACCGCTCATTTCACATTTCGCTCTGACGAATTACCCTGTCTCGTTCACATGAACTAATGTCCGATATTAGTTCACAATAATACGCAATCGAGCTCAATAGGCAGCAACTGGGAACTGATCACTGCATAACTCTACAAAATTGCGACTATAAACAAAAACTGTAAATGCACCCCCTCTACAAAGGGCAACGACAAAAAATAAATAGATACAATTATCGACTGACACCTTAATTAGCAATAACACACTAAGATACCAACGAAACAAACTAGGAAACTCCTATACATGTTTAAAGATATAAGAAACACACTAAATGCTACCTTATTACACACTTAACCATATATTAATCACATATGGACAGATTGGCTGGGGAGGTTGATCAGATCAAATTTAGGTCTTTTGATGAGGCCTTAAAAAGCTTAAAGTTAATTTAAAAAATGCTATCAGATGAACTTTACAGAAACTTTAACGTTCTTCCGATTAGTTCTCGATCGCTTTCGAAAAGACATCATAACAGACTTAATCTGTACAACCTCCCTGAGCGCTTATAGCCGCCCAGACATTCGCCAAACTTATGGCTGTGCTGTGTGTAAAAAAAACTACCCTCATTTCGGGACACTCTTAATGTTAAACTAGGATAGACTAGAGTTAAATATGATACAACACAAATATACAGATACTGGTTAACAAAATAAAGATTTGGATTTTTCGCCATTACTATGATTTCTGAGCTGCGCAAACGTGCGAGCTGCGAATTGCTGTAGAAACCAGAACCCAGGATTACATGAATCTGCTGCACTAATTTCTTGTTTTATTTTTTGTGGAAACCTACTGCCTGGCAAAACAAGTATATTTTTTTTGTAAAATAATCCTGAGTTTGCAAATATTTTGTAAGTATATTTGAGGACACCAAGGGAAGAACGATGAATGTACCATTTTTCTTCTTTTTAAACTGAGTATGAGGAAATGTGCCCCATAAGAAAATTATGGCAAAATCTAACATTAAATATCGATGATGGAACCGTCAAAAATGGACATTTTTGAAATAGCATGTTGGGGAAAAACGATGAGAATCGAATCGATTGTGGGGAATATTGATGTATTATATATATTTATATTTTAATGTTCTTAAACAATAATATCAACCCTAACTAAATATGACGTCAAATAATACTAAAATAACATATGACTTCTGACCATGAACACCTTTGTAGCCTTGCCTCAAATCTTTAAAGTCGTTTTTCTCAGTTACACAAAAACATAACCCTCATCGTTCTTCCCCTGGTGTCCTCATTTGTTTTTGTAATTTGCTTCGAAATTTAGTTTCTGCGTTTCGACTTAAAAATGCGATGGCGCTCATTAAATTTCTACCTTTTGATGTATTTCTTTTTGACTTCACAAACGTTACAAGCATTACGTACTACTAGAGTTATTATAAAATGAGAAGACAAACGCATCTCAAAAGAGATATAAGAAATGGAAATGTGTATAACGCATCAGAAACGGTTAAGTTCATAGCCAAAACTGTGTCAGTGAGAAACCACATATACTAATGAATACATCATTTAATGCTACTGGAATATACATGCAATAAATTGCAAGATCTTGTAGAAAACGATCCACAAAAAGAAAGATATCTAAAAATTAGTAAACACTAAGGCCTTGTTACTAATACGAAAACAGTTTTTTTTCTAAGCTAAATCATGTCCAATTAACTGAACCACAACACACTTAATTTCAATGTTAAGCTTTTTATGTCTAGCAAAATTTTGACATTACGTAAATAAGATGACCTCTTTGCGCCATCTATAAAAGATACCTACTGGGTAGTTAGGAGAAAAATAAAATTTCATATATTAATCCATTAGAGCAGCGAGTGTATTTACATCGCAGTTCCTGTTTCTCAATTGCCTACAGGGCAAAAAACAGGGAATAAACCGCAAATACACCGGCATTAAAAATATTATTATTGAAATCGACAAGACGACCACGGAAAACGTTAAAAATTATTATTAAATTGAATAAATACATATTATTCACAAAATTAATTATAATTGCATAAAATATTTTATTAATGACACTGCGATCAAAAAAAAAAAGAAGAAGAAATATGTCTAAAATAAGAAAGGATGCATTAAAATAATTTAATATTGAAGTTATATTATAGATGAACATCAAGCAAGTAGGAAAATGGCTAAAGCTTCAATGTTTCAAGTAAGAAAAATCGAATTTACCACTTGGAGTTTGTAGCGCCCGACGTTTCGGCGATGTTGCGACCGCCGCTGTCCGTGGTAGACTATTGGACTATGGCGGTTGCGACAACGCCGAAACATCGGGTGGTACAAACTTCACGCGGTAAATTCGTTTTTCCGAATTTAAAGTTCCTAAGTCCAATATTTCGAGATTAAAGTACGACTAGCGCGTCCCTTAGTGAACCGATTTCAACCACAACCCTTGGCATGATCAAATGATAAATGTATGCCCAATGTCAGCTCAGTCGGATTTTAACCGCTGGAATGCTAATGCCATCTCGCGGGCGGCCGATCTCCGTATTTATGCAATTATGTAATTACATGTGAAAAAAAGTCGGCTTCATTAAATAAGCCACCATTATACATTAGTAGTGCACTAACACCAGCAACAAAGCAATTTTTGAGGGTTAAAAACATGCCGTCGTGAGTTTCATTACCGTGGCTAGATTTTTAATGGTTAAGCGCTATCGTGGAGGAATACAAACACAGAGGCACACACAAACACACAAAGACGCAGACAGACCAATCTTGGAATGGTCTTAATTGTATCGGGGAGGCAAGGAGAGTCAAAATAGATATTACGGTCTTTATCCTGTCCACCCTAGAACGGGCTAGTCCCAGTTAGGTGACATAGTCAAATAAGCAGAAGGTTAAGGTTTTGCTATTCGGTTCCTGATATTTTTGTAAGCAAAATCAATGTTTGATAGTAATTAGTTCCTAAATAAATTATTAAATATCGCAAAAAAAGGCGCATTTACAATACTGTCCCTAACCGTTGGTTGGCCGGGAAAGTAAAACCAATAACTAAAATACATAGAAAAAATCCAATATGCTGTTTTAATGAGTTTTGCCTTATGTAATATGAAAGACAGCATAACAAACCTTAAAATAGCAAACGATATTGGGGAAAACAATCACTTTGCTCTATTCCCGCATTCCTAATGATCCTGCTAATCCTAGAGTTATGGTACTGTCCAATTAAATGTAATCGAAATTAAAGCTTTTATTTTTAACTCGATCAACTGATTTCATTGCAGTCTCTCCCATGGACGGTACTAATAAGAAGACATTTAAATACCAGTAATACCAGATGGAGCAGTATACGGTACAACGACACGCTTTATTCAAGCCATGCTAAGAATTCAGTCACCAAAGCGAGGGCTCTTTCCTACAATGTTGTAATTGATTACGAGATCGGTAAACCGCTAACTAATGGTTAAGTTGTGGCTAATTTAGTAGCGGATAAAAAAGGAAAATACCTTGTAGTTGAGGGCAGAGTTTCGCTACTGCATTCTGCTTTGCTAATTAAGTGGAAGTCAGTTCTTCCATGAAAGCGGTGCGGCATTGCTGACATTGTGGCCGTTTAAAGTTTAAGATAATCGTCACTTATGGGGAATGAAGGATAAGTGATGTGGGATATAATAATATCAACTTGGTTAATTGGCCTGTCCCCCTCCTAAGGCTCGCTACCCTCTTGGTTCTTCCTGATGTCTTTCTCGTTTTTTCTCTCAGTTTACTGGATCATTAGTATCACAATTGATTATATAGCGCATTAGATTGCTCAACGTTTTACTACGATTTGGCAACTAAGATTTATTTAGAAACGCAACGTGTATGTAGTGACTTATGATGATGAACAATGCAATATTAAACTCAGCAGACATGTCTAATTCCAAGATGAAATTGACGTAATATCACCGACAAAATTGTTTAATTGTCTGCTGACTAAAAGTTTTCAAAAAATTATAATTTCGTTTTTAAATGCGTCTTTCTTACGTTGCAAATAATTATTGTATAGAAAAAGCGTCTTTCACAGTTGCAAATATTAATTCACACGAAAAATCCCCCTACCTAACACCAAATTTACCGATATATAAGCGCGTACATCATTCTCGTTTGACGTTATCAAAGGTAAGCCATCTCTATCATATTAGCTTCTTTTTAAATAATTAAATAGTCTAGGAATTAACACTCTGTTTATCCTACCGTATTCACGCCGAGGGAACAAGATTTCACAACGTTGGGCTCTGATCATATCGACGACATCAGAGACTTTCCACATGTACCTACATGACACTACTAGTTCCAAAAATTGATTAATCTTCTCTTATTATGTTCAACATGTTATGACTTTCGTAGTATAACAGCATGGCGGCGCATTATAAATGGTGCTCTAAACACACCTATACAGCATAAAATAATAATAACATTTTTTTTAAATCATAGCTCTTATTATTTTAGTATTACTGACATAAAGACGTTAATTTTTAATTTGGTGTAGAGATTTCAATATGTAATGATTACATACTTTAAAGTTCAGATAGACTCATAGATGGCATTTTATCTCTCCGTATTACTTCTATGATGTAATCAGCCTATTTAAGAAATGTGATAGATGACACAAATACTTGAATGTTATTATTGTTATCACTGGTTAATTTATTGGGTTTTGAAAATCAATCAGTCCTTATTGAAAAAACATTAATTATCAATGTTATTATAGATGGTAAAATAAACTGCTATTGAATCGCTGTCAACGCTCTCGGCGCCATCTGCGCTTTTCCGGCGCAGAAGGGTTACCAAATCGTACTATGAAGTCAAAGAATCTAGTATTATTGACAATCTAGTTTATTTATTATTGACACTTTAGCATACATTTCTTTTTACTACACGTTAAAATAAAATGTATTGAGTAGCACACACTATGCAGGTATACTCACCCTCTCTCACACACATACTCACACACATACACACACACCCTCCCACCATATATATGCTAAACTATCTCAGAAAATGAATACATACGCACCCAACTCTTAAGCAATTGTACATAATATGTCTTGTATTAAGAAATGGGCAAAAAAAAACTGAAAAGTACCAGTGTAATTCATAGGAAATCCGTAACCGGTTTTATATTTTAGAATATTTACAATGTTGTAATTCTGCATACTGTGTGTTTCCTTACTAAATAAATAAATAAAAATAAATAAATAATATTTTTAGTTTAGGCTAAGTTTCAAACATTTGTTAAGATATTGGAAAAATAAATTGAAACTGAGTGTATCAGAGTCAGGAATTAAGCTACCTTATATCATTAAAGCAAACGCAGGCAAAAATGTAAATATTTTATTTTTTATTGGCACAATCACCTCTTTCTGATATAAAACAAGAAGACAGCGAAAATCACAATAACTGCAGCAGCTGCTAGCTATATTTTTTTGTCCTCGACGCCTCAGTCTAAAATGGAAGTCACTTTATCAGATTTATTGCAGCTTCTAAGACAGAATAAATTCTCACCGGTCCTAACAACCCAATAAAAAAAAGAGGAACACCGAGCCACTCTGTCGGCTCGATCAATTAACATAGAGTGGTTAAAATATGGACAACAAATGTAAGACTGTCGCTTGGTTAAACAGCTTTATCAATTCCGTTATTGACATGTAATTAGGGATATTTATTGAGGCCGATAAAGACATCGTGAGTAGGGATTGAGACATTAGGCAGGGTGAATTCTTCGGTAGGTAAGTAATTTACAAACAGGTTGGTTAAGATTGTGTTTTATTTATTGATAAACTCTTACGGGGTTAAGGCTTGCTTTACACTTGAACGAACGCTTTCAAGAGATCACAAATCAAATCAAATCGCATTTATTGTCTTCAAAAAACTTTACATAGTTGTTTAGACATTGTATATAGCCGCTTAATGTTAAAATAACTTTAAAATGTATACTAAATATTTCATTAGAGACTCACCACATAATTGAGTTATATTAGATATTTATAACTACAGATAGTCATGAAATTATAATATTAAAATTAAATGGTCCTGTAAGTAAGAATTATAATTGATTATGGGAGACAATTAGAAATAATAGTAATAATATAATAATCAATAAAATGGTACAAATGTCAAGTTAAATAAAAAAAATCGAGATGGAAATTGTCAGTAATCTAATTATAATTCGTTAATATTATATAATTCTCTCGCAATAAGGTAGCCTTTTAATTTCGATTTAAATTGGGTGATATTTCCGTTACTTATTATCATTATTACACACTTATTATCCAAGAGCCAGCGATAAAAAGGACAGTCTGGAAAAGCTGATACTTTCAGATCAGACAGTATTTTGGCCACAGAATTCTGGGGCACAGTCAGCAGGCCAGATTCCGGGACACCTGGCACTGGCGTACTAGGAAAGGTGTGATTTTAGCTAGTAGCCCCCAAAGTGTTTTGGGAAAGCTGAACATTCATCAGTAAACAGTGGATGCAATAAAGAATTATACGGTCAGAATGATTCATAATCTTATAAAAATAAAGGCAATTCTTATTGAGGCAATTCAAAAACGGACGACGAAGCGTTTAAATTTGTTATATTTTGTAAAACCATCTTCGTACACAGAGTCGCTTCGGTTTCATAAGATGACGTCGTTAGAAAAGCGCCGAAGAATAATCGACGCAGTATATCTGCATAAGCTAATTAAAAATCGTATTGATGCTAGTCAAATCTTGGAGCAGATAAATTTTTTCGTGCCCCCTCGACCAGCTCGCTCTCAGCGTTCCTTTCAACTGCCAATTGTCAATTTTAACTATGCACAAAATGCTTTTCTTTATAGAGCTTGTCATCATTACCAATCGGTGTTTATGGATGTTGATAAATTTGCCACAATACTTTTAAAAATCTAATTATGAATATATTACAATTTAATTATGTAATATGTTTATTATGAAAATAGTTATTCTTCTCTTATCTTCGTATTTACATAACTTATACCTTTTTTCTATTTTTCGTTCTCATAAAATGTGTCATTACATAATTATATATTTTATTTTCTTATTAGTATCTATTTAATAATAAATTTATTTATTTATTGCCATATTAATATACATGTTTATGAATCTATTTACTGTTTTTTCTGCTCTATTTACTTTATATTTACTCTTTTAATACTTTTATTTAATACTAATTTATCTCTTAATACTAATATTGAACTGTTTAGTAACTTAGAAAATACTTTTCAGAATATTTTCTGTTTATTTAAAAAACCCTAATAATTTCACTTTTCACTTTAAAAAATGTTTGTATATATAAACTTTTCTTTTATATAGAAAAAACGCACTATATGACCGTTTAATTGGTGGAAACATATAAATGGTTTATCTATACTAATATTATAAAGAGGTAAAGTTTGTGATGTTGTAGGAAGTAATCTCTGGATCTACTAAACCGATTTTAAAAATTCTATTACCAATAGAAAGCCACGTTATCTGTGAGTGTCATAGGCTATATATTAATCCGAAAAATGAAAAGACTTTTTCGTGGGAGTCGGATTTCCAAAGTAAGTCGGAAAAAACGGTCAAACGAAAAGGTTTCTAACTAACGCTGCCTTAACGATGAGAGATATATGATTAAGTTCTAGAGAAAAGTTGTAGAGCTTGATAATGCCTACAAAAAAGTCAGCGACAGCATATGTCTAACTTTTATATTTAAGTCATAAAAAGTAGTTTTTCAAATTAAAAAAATAATTTAAATCGTTAGGTCATGTTTATTGGTCATATTATCAACAATTATGAATTATTATCAAAATAAGTAAATTTATCGTCTCAAGTGTTTAAAACAAAAGACTTTTTCCTTTTACTGCATATAGTTTCACTTTTACTGCATAAATGGTTAAAGAGATAAGACACTCACAAATAAGACACTCACAAGAAGACACTCACGAATAACGGTAATATAGTCAAATTGGCATGCAAATACATACATACATATGCAGTAAAAATATAACCCTTCTTTTGGCAGTCAGGAAATAAATCATAGCACTCAATACTATCCAAACCACACTCATAATCTCATCACAGGTAAAAAGTTTTACCGCCCAACGAAGTGGGCACGGGTCAGCTAGTGTTTGTTATATTTTGATTAAGTAAATATTTTATTTGTACTATCTGTTTCCTGAATAAAATAAAAAAAAAATCTTACATATTATCTTCATAAAAAAACTTATTATCTTCATAAAATCTTCATAAAAAATAAATTATTTATGTATGACAAGAAAAAATCGTAACACGAATTTATTAAATATTTCAGATAGGAAATCGAGTGGTAAGAGACAGGTGCAAAATTTTAAAATAAATTATCCCACTAAAACAACGTTATCAACTGAATATTTAGTAACTAATATGAATATTAAAAAGCACCTGCTGTCACCAGACTAAATAACATCGCATAAAGTTAATAGGTACACTAATTAACTGTAAAAAATGACAAACTGGGAATATGTCTCGTATAGCCAATTAACACGACTATTAACATAAATAATCATGTAATTAAATTGAGCCTTGTTATTATCCCATTTCTATAGAAGTCAAGTAGACCACACCAGGAGATCAAGTATAATATTGAAACCAGAAACAGCTGGGCATGTTGACAAATATTATAGGAAAATTATTAGCCATTTATATTTTTCTAAATGTTTGATATTAAAGTAGAATTAACGCAATAAACAAAAAAATATGACAATATTATGGACAGGTGGAATAATTAAGTATATATATGATGTTCGCATATAATAAATAGCAATCCTAATAGGTACTTATTCAATATGAACATAAAATTAAGAAATACTAATATTCATATAAAGCATTTTTTTGTAAAGTTCTAATAGATGAGTCTCCTATATTTTTAACCGACTTCAAAAAAAGGAGGAGGTTATCAATTCGGTTGTATCTTTTTTTATGTTTGTTACCTCATAACTTTGTTATTTATGAACTGATTTGGAAAATTCTTTTTTTATTTAAAAGGATTTACTTCCAGCTTCATCCCATTTTTATCAAAATCCTGTTCTGATGACGGGATCCATAAGGAATTAAGGGAATTCCTCAAATATTATCATATGAAAATTTACACGTTGATGCAGTCCCGATGAAAATGATTTTTTTATGGTAAGCATGACCTAATTCTACACCAAGGGTTGACTCCCGACGAGAAGAATCCTCAACGGTTAACAGCACAGACTCGAAATTTTGTATACGCATTCAGTTATGATAGCCCGTTCTAAGTATTTATTTATTTATTTATTTATTTGTATCAAACATAATTATAAAACGCATAAAAATGGTCATAACAAGTAATGGTGCGAAGAAACAACGGCCCACAATCACATGACCATGCTCAGCGTATACCCAACTAGGCCAAATATAGCCTGTATCTGGGCATACGACTTACTTTCTGACTTAGGTGGAGAAGCCTAACTGACGTAGGTACTCATATAGATACATATACACATACACACATACATATACATACATACACAAATATATAAATATAACGATCTAAATATGTTATAGTATTATTCTTTTGCATTATATTACAATATAGTACATTTTGTTTAATATCTTATATCATATTATATAGTATAATAGTAAAGTTATGCAGAAATATATGTAATTTTTTTTAAGATATGACTTGCAGCAGTTCTTTCTCTGTCCTTGAACGACCTATGTCGTCAAGCCATTTTTTAATATTTTTTTTGAATAAAATGGTATTTTCTATTTCCTTTATTTTGTCATCAAAGCGGTTGAATATTTTAGGTGCTATATAGTTGAATTGTCTTTGGGCAAATGAAGAATTAACTCGGGGAACGGCATAATTCAGACCTGCAGATGCTCTTGTAGTACGGTGTTGCTGGCTTCGTAGTCGTTTATCTGAGGTTCGATGGAAGAACATGAGTGACTGTTTCACAAACAGCTGGCGTATATCTAACACATTACTTTCTTTGAATAGCATGTTGTAGTCATATCGTGGGGGCCTTCTATTGATTACCCTCAACAAAAGCTTTTGGGCTTTCACTAGAGGATCCAAGACAGATTTTACACATGCTCCCCAAGCTATTATTCCGTGTACCCATAAACCCTGACACAGGGCCATATAAACCATATTTAGGGAGTTCTTAGAAAGGACGTTGCGTAATTCTCTAAAGACGAAAACTAGTTTCCGAGACCTCGAAGAGAGTTGTAATAATTGGTTATCCCAGCTCAATTTAGAGTCTATTAGGACACCCAGATACTTGACTTCGGTTTTTTCTTGGATATGATAACAAGCGCAGGATGGTTGCCTATTACAGTGGTAAGAGTGGATTGTCAATGATGGAGGAGGTGTGATGACTACAGGACGTAATCCAAACACAATGAAATTGCTTTTTGAGGCATTCAGAGTTAGGACATGTCTATCAAGCCATGCTTTCACACTGTCCAGACTATTTTGTGCCTTTACTAGTACCTCAGCCCATGTTTCTGCTTCAACAAGGATAACCGTGTCATCAGCAAAGGAGACAATTCTTGCATTATCGCCAAGAGGCAATTCACACAAATCATTGACGTACAACCATGAGATGGCTGCTGCACCCAGGGTTGGCTCCCGACGAGGGGACTTCTCAACGGTCAACAGCACAGACAGGAAATTTTGTATACAAAATACATGACATGACTGCTGCACTTATAAAAAAAAGTCAGTTTTTTTTGGTAAAATTTTGATTATGTTTCATAAATTTTGATTTAACTTTTTGTTTTTTTCATTTTACCCGATAAGACAATCTATGATGGTTACTACCGGCGCGGGCGATTTAAAGAGATATTATTATTCTATGTATATCATACCAAAATTTTGATTGTGTCTTCTACATTATGTATTTAGAATCTTTTACTTTCTCGGCCCACCTGCCGACCAGGAGGGTAAGTTTTGTGAACGCGCTAAAATTGAAATATCCAATTTGAGCCCTCCGAAACGATTAAGAATTATTCCCAGGTTGAAGCATATATGTGTGTCTGTCTGTGTGTCTGTATGTATGTCTTGTATGTATGTCTGTGTATGTATTCCTCCACAATAACACTCAAATGCTTAATCACGGCAACAATTGAAAAGATTGTGGCTGAAATCGGTCGACCAAGGAGACGTATTAGACTTATATTAATTTGTATATTAAGATTGAAAACGTTTTGAAATTTCGTACACAGATGTGTTTATTGCGAACATTTCGAAGTTATAATAAATTTATAAAATATTACATAGTAAACAACTGCTCTTGAAACGACCAATCGGTTACCAGATTCCGGGTGAAGAGCCGGATAAAGGACGCCGTGGTCCGCGACAGATTCGGTAGACACCGTATCACCGCTTCGTAAAGGAGAGGACTGTGCAAGCGATCTCGAGCCTTTAACCAGCCAGGAGACCGGAGTAATCTAGTTGAAACTGGTAGTAAGGGCGCGAGTATCGGTCAGCTGGTTGATTAACCTGGTTATGTCGCGGTAAGGTGTTGGCTTCGTACGGGCGTGTGGCGTAACTAGACGGTAGACTGTTTTCGTCCTAAGTCTTCTGCGCTCACCTCACAGGAGATAGAACGATCTAATATTGTTAAAACTTCCTGAGGTGACGGTTTCCTCTGTTGTAGTCGACAGCTCTAGTTGTATGAGACACACGAAGCCCCAGCAAACTCTTATCTTTCTACTGTTTTCTATACCATACACTAAAACAAATTACACCATGCACTAGAATGCCAGACTACCGACCTAATCATAGTTTATGCGAGTGTACGTTAGCGACCGATGCAGTTTCCGCCAATAAACATCCGAAATACAAGAACTTTGGTAGCGCCGTCTTAATCCCCGAGGAGCCCGAGTAGCGGAGAAAATGTGCAGCTCGGCTATCCGCCATGTTGCATGAATAGTGGCTCATAATGTCGTATTATTACGGGCAGCGTTTGTCTTCATTTTGACGGTCGGGAAGTTTCCCGCGCGAACGCAGCCGCCATATTGAAAATGGCGACACGTGACAAGCGTACCAAATCCGGGAGGAGGCGACCAAAGACGGCGGGTAGTTTAGGCAGGACGTCTTTAGGGGAAATTCACCTGTGAAAGACATTTGTTGGCTTATGGAAACCAATTCAGGTAATCACAGAGCTTTTTTAACATGCCACCATTGATTATATAGAGTATTAGTTTGCTACAATTTCGCACCAGAGTTTTACTACCAAACGCATAGTGTAGATGGCACTCATAGCTCCAAAAATTGATTAATCTTCTATTATTATGTTCAATATGGCGACTTTAGTGTTGTAACAGTACGTCGGTGCACTGTAGATGGCGCACTGTATAACAGTATGGCGGCGCACTATGGATGGTGCGCTAGACACGCCTGTACGGCATAAATAAATAATATAATAACAAACGAGTTTTTAAATCAATGTTTTTATTATTTTAATAATGTTTATATAGAGATGTCAATTTGTAATTTGGTATACAAGTTTCAATACATAATAAGTACGCACTGTAAAGTTCATATAGACCAATAGATTCCGTATTATTTATGTGTAATTGAATGTTATTATTGATATCATTGGTTGAATTATTAGGTTTTTATAATCAATCAGTCCCTAATAAAAACAATTAATTAAGATTATTATTATAGATGGCCAAATAAGTTTTGCGGTCAACGCTATCAGCGCCACCTACATTTCACCGTTTAAGAAGGGTTGCCAAATCGTACTATATGGTTGAGCAATCTGATACCATGTATGATCAATGATACCACTGATTTGAGTCCATATTTTACACTATAAAATTCCTTACCACATCAGATAAAAAAATTATGAAAAATACGAATTTTATCTGAAGCAGTTTTTTTTAGATGTATTTTTTTTTAAATAACACGCTCTGTCTTGTCCGGTGCTCTGACACACGTAATACGTAAAATAACACATGATATACGTAAAATAACATAAACGCGGTGTTCATGTGTCCGGGAATGTAATCATCCGGGGTAACGCTTGTGCTATCGGTGTTTACGAAGTATTATTCTCCGTGAATCCTAATTTTAGAATGTTATCATTTATTCAGAAAAAACTTGAGTAATATAGCATTAAATCGATTTAAAAACAATGCTTTGCCTACACAATAGTAATTTGTGTAGAAGTGCTGTCGTAGAGTGTTGAAAACACACAGGTGTGCTGGTTCTCTGAACAGGTGATTTCATATAGCTGTTTAGTTAATTGGAGAGTAAATGGGAAAATTTTCGTATAAATAACAATTTCGATAATGTTATAGGCGTAAATAATGGTGGAAAGACACCTACGATCGTCGATCACTGATACAGTGATGCAGTAAAAATTATTTTACACGACTGCCCAGCATAAAAGGAGTGTGTAATGTGTTCCGGGTTTATCTATGTTTTCCGTTTCTTAATTGCACCATAACTTTGAAACGCTTGAACTGATGCAGGTGACGCAGCGCAACATGGTACAGATTTTGCAAGGCATGGCAGTTGAGGCAGACGTAAACCGCAAACTTAGTGCGACGCAGCTAAATGACACAGATAAAATCATTCGCGTCCTAGCTAGTACAAAGAATATACGTTTTTCGAGTTTCGCAAAAAAAAAATGAGTTCAGAGTCAAAGTTTGATTATGAAATGAAATTGTTGATTATGAAATTTGATTATGAAATTGTTGCTACTTTACAGTTTGTCAAAGCGTAGAAAAATTATTTGGAAATGTGACCATTTGAAAAAACGCTCTACTTATGGAGAATTTGTACTCTCGAGGGAGTTATCTGACAAACAATTTTAGAATTTAATTAAATGTTCTGCCATTTTTGCAGAAAAATTATAAAACCTAGCTAAAAACTGGTTCCGACGTGCACGCGTCGCACAGAAATCTGCGCCGGCACTACAACGAGGCGTAGAGCAGGATAGACACAAGTCTGCGTTTTAAGTGTCTGCTCCGCAGCGTACGCAGCAGCTCTCAGCATTTTCATGCATTACAAAATCTGCTTTGCCGCTGCGTGGAACTGCGTCACCTGCGTCTCAACATACGCTTAGCCTTAGGTACCTAAACCATATAAACTCCGAGCGCTGTATAACTAGAAGAAAAGGACGTACATACCAGGGAACTGTGGCCATCGCCACCCATCTCGCTAGTCATAAATAACGGCGCCATTCTATGATTCGCGAAGCCTTAGTAGTGTGACAGCACAAGGGAATTATACTGTGATGAGAGTGATGGCGTCGTAGTTCTCACGTCACTCCTTTGTCTCACTCGCCGTAACTCTATATCAATCTTTTGTTGCGTTTCCTTTTGACGCTCGCACTAAATCGGAGACAAAAACAATTTCTTTCCATTGACGGACCGCACAAAAACGTCTCGCCGCAAGCATTTGCTTTATATTGATTGTAAAATACGTAATCATATTATTGATTATATATAGTATTAAATTGCTAAACTCCATAGAACGATTTGGCAACCCGTATGTGCCAGTAAAATGCAGGTGGTCCTGACAACATTGAAGACAAACTAATATCAATTTACTTGGCCATACGAAGTAACATTGATATTGAATGTTATTTTTTATAAAGGACCGATTAATTATAAAAACACAGTAGTTTAATATTCAACCTTAACTCGACTGGTTAAGAGTTCGAGGTCGCTTGCTCGGTCCTCACCCTTACGAAGCGGTGAAACGGTGCAAACCGAATCTATCGCGGACCACGGCATCCTTTGCCCGGCTGTTCACCCAAGATCGGGTAGCCGATGGTCGTTTTAAGAGCAGTCGCCGTAAGGTCCGCAATCACCCCCGCTCTATAGGAAACAGTACTGCTTCCAGACTCCCCCGACTGTTAATCAGAGTGCACAATCGATTGGCTGACGCCGCACGGCCAGACGGCGCAGACCGTCCAGAAGCGCCAGAAGGTTGAATCCTAGAGGAAACTAGCCCTAAGGCCATAGTCCATGTGACCATGACAATCGGGCGGCCCTGGAAACGGTGAGTCTAAACACCGGTCAATCCTTGTACCACCGGGCCAAAGAACACTGTGACAAGATGCCGAGCCAATTTCGTCCGCTGGGGCGACACAGCGAATCCATCACACGACTGGGGAACGCTGCAGGATGACGATGTCAACCCCATCACACACCAGGACCTACAAGAGACGAATAACAAGACAGGCCGCATATTTTTGGAGAGACGAGTCCTAACCTGGCCCGTACATGTTAACTAACTTACTAATAGAATTATATAGAACCATAGAAAATGCTCATATAGATAAATTTATTTATTATTATTATTATTATTATTAGTATTATTCTGACGACTTATTAATGTACGTATTTATTTTCTGTATTTTTGTATTTATTTATTTATGCATGTATTTATTAATATTTATATTTATGTATGTAAATATATGTATTAAAGGATGCGTGTGTGTATATGTATTTAAGAATGTGTACGTGTATATGTATGTATGTATAAACTGCAAACCATTTCTGTTCTATCCCTACTTTTCCGGATTGGATAACTTAAATTAATCAAAGTTTAATAAAATTCCTAAACATTGTAAAACCTTGAAAACAAGTAAACGACCTCACATTGATTGTTACGATCACATTGTACAATAGTTTTACAATGCTGTATGTTTTCGAAATAAATAAATATATAAACATTTGCGTGTTTAATTTTAATAGCTATACCTTAATTACCTAAAACAAAAGAAAATCGCAACAAAATTATTAATAAGCTATTAATTTAATTAAAATTAAAACTCGTTGAACAATCTAATACACTAAATAAAAAAAAATGATGGATAAAAAAAGAAATATTGAGCCCAATCCACTGATATCTTATCTCACCCTCGTTTATGAGTGCGAATAATATATTATTATTAAATCAAAGCAACCGCAATCGGTCTAGTTTAGCGCCGATTTTTTTAGTAAGACCCGGCAACCTTTTCCACTGGACGCTGACATAAAACCGCTACCGTGCGTTAATAAAATTCGTTTTTATGACCTGCCGCGGGACGCTTTATCGAGTTTGTTTTTTCCAAAGCCCACTTTAAGAGCCTCCCGCCAAAATACGACCGGCTTCACCTGTCAGACTGTTGAATATATATAAAATATATTAATGGCCTTTTAAATACCACGAGGAGTGACGCAGGCAAGCTTTATAATAAAATGTAGCGAGCTTTAATATTTTTAATGACCGGGTTAGAATTTCGATGCTGTATGCGTTGAAATGATTAAGGGGCTGGTTCTCCGGCTATTCTGGATTTTTCTCTTTATTATTGTACTATTATTAGAACGACAACAAAGAAAGGAAGAAAGATATAAATATATCTTTATTGTACCAAAACACTAAGAATGACAAGTAAATATATTACAAGGAACAAAAAACACGACTGCCAGTGTTTATAATTATTGATTTACTGTTTTTTTATGAAATATAAGTGGTTTATGTATTGGTTTATATATATTTGGAATGTAATTAATCAGACCTTTCATTAACGCTAAACACAATATATTTATGTTAATTTAATTACTTTTGGAGGTTTGGACATTTAGACAATTATTTACTTGATATGTTGACAGTAAAGGGATGACATAACGGTTATATTGAGTTGTCAACTACAACGGGCGAGCCCGTCACCACAGGACGTTTCAACGATCGTCGTTCTATCGACCTGCAGTAAGCGTAGAAGACTTTGGACATAACAAATCCGACGTCTAGCTACGCCACAACCCGTAAGGGACCAACTCCTTACCGCGAGAAAGCCAGGAATTACTTCCCGGCGGCTTGAGAAACTCGCGCCCTTACTTCCAATTGTGACCAGATTTCTCCGGTCTCTCGATTGGTTCCGAGTTCGAGGTCGCTTGCGCGGGCCTCTCCCTTACGAAGCGGTGAAACGGTGTACACCGAATCTATCGCGGACCAAGGCGTCCTTTGCCCGGCTCTGAACCAGGATCGGATGGCCAATGGTCATTTCAAGATCAGTCGCTGTAAGGTACGCAACCACCCCCGCTCTATAGGACACTCCCGACATAACGGTTCTAAGAATACCACATACTTCTAAATTAGTTCGAGTGTTTAGAAATTATAGTGAAATAAAGAAACGGAAACATACATAAATTAACCCTGAACAAATTACAGTCGTTTTTGCTGGGCAAAAAACTTAAAATATATTTTTAATTATTACGGACGACGATTTTTTACAGCCAACCGTTGCAATATTGAAAAAAAAACCAGCTTATCTTAGCAACTAAATATACATATATAACCACATATATACATATAGACATACATATACATTTAATAATAGATACATAGGTACCTACTACAGCTAAGTAATAATACCTACTTATATAAAATGATAAATATTATACTATAAAGTACTTACTGAGAGGGAAGGGGGGGGGGGGGGGATGATGCTTACCTAATATTTTGAGAAAGAATATATTTTTTCAATAAAGCCTTGAAGCAGTGTAACGAAGTTGCATGACGGATAACATGCGAAAGCTGGTCCCGAAGTCGAGCAGAATGGACGGTAAATGAGTAGGTGAAAATAGAAGTCCTATGTAATTGTAATGCTATGTGAGTAAATCTGATAGTGTATAGTGGATAAAGCAAGCGTCACCACGACACAAGACAATGCAATCAAAAAACAGTGCCCAAACTGAACACAATTTACAGAGAGCGATATTACATATTTCTAGCACCTAAAATTCACAATATACTGACTTCTGACATTGACCTACCTTATCTTATATGTCATAACCTAATTGGGCTTCTGGGGGTGCACGCGTCTTAAACAAATTCTAATTTTACAAACGGAAAAGCATTGCGGTGCGGCCGATGTATATGTAAATTTACGATAAACTGTTCTAAGGTCGAAACAAAATATGCTAAAGAATACGTAACGAAATATGAAAAAGAAATACAACTAAATGAATTTTTCGACTTTATTTTCAACCATAGAAGAAAGCAATCGGACTTATTATATCAAACTATAAAAGCGATTTGTTTCTTAAGTACCTGTGTATGTGTGGGTGTGTGTATGTGTAAACACTCCAGGACACAAATTAAGTAAATACAAATCCATAATATCAGTCGATGTTAAAGATAACTACATACATACAATTCTATAGGCAAATTAGTTCCGTTAAGAATAGTTGTACCCACAGCGGTTTCCTTTGCAGAGAAACGAATATAGCGGACGTTGTCAGTCCGCTCTCGACCGCAATAGTAAACATGGCAAAGATAGAATCAAAAGATCCCATAAAGTGACAGACCCGAGGGCATAGCGCATATAAACGGCCGGTTAGGCTAACTGGACAGGGTGAATAAGGGAGGACCTCAACATCTTGGCACAAAATAGGCATCCGTTTTTCAAAATTCACGTTAAGGCTGTTCATAATGACTTTTCCCATACGTTTAGAATATATTAAAGTTAAAGGTACTATTTATTTACAAAAATATTCTACGATACATTTGCTTTCGGCCAACTAAATTTTGTAGTTTTGCAATGATAGGACGTCCTTCATTTTTAGATTTAAAACTGAATTTATCGTTTTGTTTTTTATGTTATCATTTTTGGCGTTGAAAATGAAACACTTACAAACCTCGCAAGTTTATGAAATTAGTTTCGCTGAAGGCTAGTTATTCGTACATTGTATTTAGCAAAGAAATATATATAATTTATTTATCTTAGAACCGTATTTAAATTTAATGGAGACAAACGTTATGAACCACCTGAAGAGATCTCAGATCTGAGAGGGCACAGGCCATAGACAGACATAGTTGAACATTTTTATATTTGAATAAATAAATACAGAAGACAGTATTGATTTAAATGGCAGCATTGATTTAAATGACTGTATTGATTTAAATGACAAACACTCTCCGACTTTGAAATAATTTAACATTTCATTATATTTTTACTTTATTGACATTGACTTGACTTGAACTTTGAACTTGACTTTGAATAGATTTGACCTGGCTAAATGTGTAATATCCTAAACAAATTATGAGACAATAAGGGATAAGATAAGATATGAAAAATACCGTTTGAATCTAAAATAATAATAATAATAACAATACAATGTTTTAATTGTTATTAAAATCACTTATAAAGACAGCTCGTATTAAAACTATCAAATATTAAAATCCAGCAGATAATTAAATACCATTTTTTTTAAAGCAATGAATCTATAATGACGCAGAGAAGGGGAAGGGGATGGAACGACAGAAAATTATGAGCACGTGTTTGAGTGTCCTTGGAGCCTGTTTAAAGCAATACAAACTCGGTGCTGTCCTTACATGTGTGGATAAAGCATTCCAAACACGCCCGTATCTGGTCCAATAGAATAATAATATCACGAAGAATAGACAAAAGAAGATTACATAGCATTATATGTAGACTTTCTGTATATACTGGAATGTTGTGAATTCATTAAAAATAATACCGATATCTACTTCTTACGAAGAGATGTACATTCAAGGGTTACGAGGAATAGAAACCTCATAAATTGTCCCTCAGTGAGGACAGAAATGTGTAAAAAGGAACGTGAGTTCTGTTGTGTTAAATATTTTAACGCTATTCCACAAAACATAAAATCAATGCAACAACCAGGATTCAAACAGACATTAAAGCACTGGCTCAAAAATAAATGCTATTACAGCGTGAATGACTTTTAAACGATAATGACAAATAAATAATATAACATATTTTTATTGTAATTCTCCAAACTTTTAAACTTTAAACATTTATATTTAATTCTAGCTCTAAATCTGACAAACTGTAGATAGCCTAATAATTCCAGATTGACATTTTAATTTAAAAACAATCTGACATTTGATTTATATATAGTAATGGAAATTTACTAAATTTGTAGATAATAGTTCTAATTATTATTTTGTTAATGCCTATGTCTAAAACGTAATATTTTCGGATTTGTTTTCCTTCAACTGCGAAGTGAATATGTTTAATTTATAGAAAATACATATTGTACGCCTGGTTGGTAAACTGTATAGCACATATAATAGTACCTATCCCTTTTGTACGACCTACTTACAATTATTATTATATGATATCGGTCACAATAAAGAATTATTATTATATGATATCGCACTAAATCGGATTACTACGGCGACGATAAAGGAACAAAATAATACGCGAATTAATATATATATCGGACAAGAACTTCTATTCGTACTGTATTTCGATTCAAGCGATAGCGGTGAAATCGCTTGGAAGTACGATTCTAAACTTATCAAAAGATAGGTAAAACAAGTTTTTTAATGCATGCAAGCTAAGATTATGTATTAAATAGAGGTGAAACAAGCGCAACATGCATAACGTCAATTGAAGGATGTGTACAGGCGTGTAGTATTCGGCTACGTTCGACTACACACGATATCAGCCGAAACACCCCGAATATCAAAACCCGAGCACATTCGTGTTTTTCTAGTAGCCATTGAAAAAGCGTGGAAGCTGTCATGGCGGACCTTGTGGTTAATTTTATTTTTAATTGATGAAAATTTTACTGGATAATTAATTCTATGCCGCTGTTTCTATAGAAATGTCAATGTAGACGACACAATATGTCCCTTGTAATATGTGAATATACTTATTATTGTGTAAGTTTGGTCACATCAGCTGCTGTCGTGAGCAACTTCACTGGCTTCCTAGTCGCGATCGAAGAAATTTGCATATGTTGTCGCTACTCTACAGCATCCTCAAAAACCCCACTTCGCCCTCCTATCCCAAGGAAAAATGCCACCCTTTGGGAGGCGACGGTCTTACACTTCGATCAAGCCGGGATAACACACTCGCCATTCCGTTACTCTTATATATTCCATTCTGCTAGTTTATAAAATCAGCTCCCACACTCTGCCAGGCATGCACCTTCGCTGCTAACTTTCAAAAAGTTGTCGAAGAAACATTTGCTTTCACGCAGCTACTTTAACTAAATATCCACTAGTCAAGTACCCACACCTCATGCCTCTCCTTTATCGTTGCATTGGCAAAAATAGTAAAAAATAGTTTATTGAAACCCAACATAACTTATTAGCATATATTTGATGTGTATGTATGGCATTTAAAATGACAATTAAAAATTAGGTTATCAAATGATCGACTATAAGGTAAGTCCGCCATTTGTGTATAAATTGTTTTTTTTATCCAGTAAAATATTAAATATGTAATGTTATTTTAAGCCCCATGTGGCAACAGCCGATGTTCGCTGGGGACTGTAAACGCCCACAAAAATCAATCTGTCACCATGAAATCACCAACCCGTCTTCAGATCACCAAAACATCGGCACATTATTAACATAGGTATGCATAAGCATTATATGAAATGAAATCAAGATTAGGTGTGTGTTCTTTTTGTAAAAACCCACAATCTTAAAATATATCATATGAAATGGGTTATATGGTAACTGGTACTCACGATTTCTTTTGGTAAGGCATGAAATACTGTGTCGTTTACCTGCAACAATTAGAAATATAGATTTAGCAGTATTATTAAGGCATAGTAGGTCATTGCAATTTGATTATATTAGACCGTACTACCCCAGGGTTATCCCGATGTCAATGCAGCCAGGGATTATCCCGACTAACAAACCACGTTTTTTTCGAGCCTGGGTAAAAACTTGTCATGCCGCCTTTTCCCTCCGACTTTTCCCTTCGGATTAATAATTTCGAAAAATTCAGGAATAAAATATGCTGGGTGTAATTTTTATGACCCTTACAGTACCCTTAAACACATTCATACTCTTTATTACCTATTTATTAATAGCTTTTTTTTAAGCGGAATTAATGTAGAACACATATAAGTCACAGTATACCAGACAGTAGCTTCTCTTAGAACAAAATTGAAATCAAAGCGAATACGTCACGAGTCGTAAGGGCTCGGATGGTCGCCAGATGTTTCGGTACTCGGCCTACACAGATACCCGAACGCTTGAAAAGGTCAACAGTCTTTACCTGCCCTTAATGCGTACTGTTCGCGTTCGTCGTGATGAACCCCTCTGCCCACATTCCTCGTACCCTCTTCCCGCATTGCCTTGTAGCTCGAGAGTTGATATACTGAGTATAAGTAGTGTAGACAACGCACAATGCAGACTGTTCACTCACCTTCAATTCTTAGGTCCCAGCAAATTTTACTATCTAATCATGCTTCAGCTTTATACTTCGAACTTTTTCTATAAAATACCACATCAACTAACAGTTGTAGTGATACATTTAAAAGCGATAACAAGAAAACCCGACCGTTCCGATTGGCTTCCCAAAGATCTCTTAGCATATTAGGTAATACCATACTAACACTAATTTCGAGGAGTATATTTTTTATAATGTTTTCCTGTTCATCGTCCAGACAAGTGCGTGTACGAGCTTTTTATACATACGTCGAAATTAAATGGATAATCAAGACGGTAATATATTTATTTAATGAATGAATATGGCGCCTCATATAATAAATAAGTTAAAAGTAAAAACTATTTTTTATTAAAATTCTCTGTCCCGAGCCAACCCTGGGTGCAGCAGCCATGTCATAGTGGAACTTAGAAGGGGCCTATCATAATTGAATACAATACAGAATTTCGTGTTTGTGCTGTTGATCGTTGAGGAGTCCCCTCGTTGAAAGCCCACTATATGTGCAGCAGCCCTATTGCAGTGAAATTTAACACCGGCTATCATAATTGAATGCGTATACAAAATTTCGTTTCTGTGCTGTCGACCGTTGCGGAGTCACCTCGTTGGGAGACAATACTGAGTGCACCAGCCATGTCATGGTGAAATTTAGGACGGGCACCATAATTGAATGCGTTTACAAAATTGTGTGTCTGTGCTGTTGACCGTGGAAGAGTAGCCTCGACGGTAGCCGATCCTGGTTGTAAAATCAGGTCCTATTCACCATAAAAATGTATTTTCATCGGAACTGAACCAACAAGTGAAATTTTAACTTCATAGGATAATAGGAAGTGATTCTAATTCAGCTTGCAAGATTTGACCTAAACAAACTAACATTAATACTGACAAACATTGCAAGGTAAATAAAAACTTGTAATGAGGATACGGCTACATTCTAGCAAAATAACTGACGGCTTTTGTCGTGTTGGCAGTCAGACTGCTCCTTTATACATGTAGTGCGTATATCACTGCCAGAAACGCGATTTCGGCAACGACGTTTGACATTCCGGCAACAGTTTTACAACATGGCGTAGCATCTTTACAAAATTGTGTCTTTGTTTGTAAAAAAAATACGTTTCTTAAATCGTTATTTAAATAACTTTTTTTTTAAACATAGACATCAATATGGTAGATAATGGAAAATACTTCTAGACTGGACTTGCAGAGCTAGCAACATAGCATCAACTTACAATAAACGAAAAAGATTATTAAGTTGTTATGGTTATTAATAATGATTGATACAACGCTTCCACTTAGCCAAAAAGAAGACAACATGATCTTCTACATCAAAAGCTTTCTGCAGCATTGCTAAACGTTACCAAACAAAAGACATCTTTGAAGAGAAGTCTTTATGTATTTATTTTTAAAAACCCGATCTGGGTAAAGAAATTACATTTCTAATTAAATTATTTCAAATAAAATTACATTTCCAATTACACACAAAATTATAAAAAAAGTCTATTAAATCTAAATAATAAAATAACATAAAAATTCAGGTATTCAGGAAAATAATTAAAAAACTAGAAATACACAAAAAAAGAAATAATGAAAAAACACAAAAAAAAAACAGTAATTTAGTAACAAAAATATTTTTAAAAAACTAGAAAAGATTGAAAGAGAGTTCTAGAGTGAGAAACCACCATTATTAACCATGTCACTGTCCTGTGAACTAACATTTCTATTTCAAATCGTGGAATCATTGAATATGAAACCTGCAGATCCCATAAAGAAAATGTATACGATACTATTATCAAGGAAAAGGAAAACATGATATAAGAAGAGTCGTTTACCATAAAAGATCACGAAACACTTAGATGAAATCATTAAATATAACGCCCTACAATCTTGCACCCATTTAGCTGTCGCAATAAATCACAAACCTGTAATTATTTTCCAAAAATTTTACAGAAAAATTAATGGAGATTATATACCGATAAGGAAATAATTATGATTCCGAATAGAGTTGTTATTAAATCATGCCTGATTTGGTAAGAATCCCGTTTTTCAAGTCCAGCTTCCGTCGTAGGGTAATTGATTTGGCTAGAGACCGGCGTATTTTATTATCCAATTAGTGTCTTTAAATAAATGTAGATGAAGATAGTGCTTATAAATTTTAGCAAGGTGATTCAGCTCTGAGTTTGAGTGTTTAGGTATGTGTATAATTTGATCTTGCCAAGATACTCAATTGTTTGTGTTGATTTTATACCTTTATGCATACCACTGTCATATACATGTCATATAAAAACTCTACCTACAAGCTATACAAAAAATACTGCAAGTTGATAGCAATGGCCCGTATTTCGTTTCTCGCGGGTTTAAACTAAGCTGGTGCTAAAAATTAAGAACTTACGCACCTTCGTTATTTCGTTGGTATTCCGTTTCATAAAAATTAGGAACCGGTCTTAAATCTTAAAATTTCCGTTTTGTATATGGCCGTTCTAAAGCGGGGTCTTAATTTTGACAGCTTTCCGCCCGGTCAATCGTCCGATCGCTCGCCGTTGCGCCGTTTTGTGTTTGTGTGTCGATTCGCGTTTTCGTTTGTTTTGAAATAAAATGGCAAAAATTAATAAGGAGAATGGGCCTAAACAAGAAAATACAGGGCGATTTATCATAACCTACAAAAAAATTACACAGGATTTTTAGGGCAAGATATAGATATGAATAAACGATTACTTAAGATAATCTGCACTCATCATCCCTTCTCCGATTCAAAAGGTAATGCTGAGAAACATCTTTGAAAATTGCAACACGAAAAGTCTTCGGAATCACAAGCGAAAACAAGTTACACGGCTGTCAGACGAAGATTGATCGAATGTAGACCGTTCTTAGATAAGACCCCGAACAAGACCCATCCGCCATGACAGTTGTAGAAACGGAATACCGAAAAGGGTCCCGACGGTGCTAAACGTCAATTTAAGCACCTGATGATCTCTACATAAGCACGCGCCAGTTAGGACCCATGAGAGGGAATACCAAAACGTCACTTAAAAATGAAGCGTCGTTTTAGCGCCTTTTGAGACCCCAATTTAGGCACCTGCGAGAAACGGAATACGGGCCAATGTGTTTTTTTAACTTTTATATCCCATACCACAGTATCTGGTATACTGTGCCACATACCACAGTAGGAAGGAAACCCGGAAACTATTTAATAAGGCTAAACAAAATCTCAACTGGGAGGAATACAAAAAAGCCTTAACCGAGTACAACAAAGAAATTAGGAGAGCCAAAAGAGCAACATGGAAAAGCTTCTGCGAGGACATAGTGGAAACGCCTCAAGGAGCCAGAGTACATAGACTGCTCGCAAAGGACAAACCTAACCAAATTGGTCTTCTGAAAAAACCAAACGGAACCTTTACAACAAATGAAAAGGAAACTCTGGAGGAACTAATATCGACCCACTTCGCAGGTGCTGTGACAACTAGCAACGCCGCCACTGCTCCATACAGACCTCGAAACGAGGACTGGAGTAGGGCTGCTAGAATCATAAGGCCCGATCAAGTTAAATGGGCCGTAAAATCCTTTAAACCTTACAAATCATGCGGGGACGACGGAATCATGCCCGTGCTTTTGCAACAGGGTATCGACATTCTAACCCCATATCTGGTTAAAATCTTCAGAGCAAGCTATGCCTGGGGACATATACCAGAAGAATGGACCAAGGTCAAAGTGCTATTCATACCCAAGGCTGGCAGGAAGGACTACGCACTGTCAAAGTCCTTCAGGCCAATTAGCCTAACATCCTTTCTACTGAAAGCGATGGAAAAGATACTGGATAGCTATATCAGGGAAAAAATCCTAACGGTCAACCCTATCAGCTGTAACCAACACGCCTACCGCAGAGGCAAATCCACGGAAACCGCTCTGCTCTACCTAGTAGACAGAGTGGAAAAGGCGTTGGAAGACAAACAAATCGCAGTATGCGCATTTTTAGACATTGAGGGCGCCTTCGACAAAACCCCAATTAAATCACTGGTGAAGGGGCTAGAGTCAAAACAAGTTGACAACACCACAACCAGATGGGTGAAAGCGATGCTCTCAAACCGCACGGCCAAGGTAGCTCTTCACGGAACAAACCTTGAAGTCACCACTACAAGAGGCTGCCCGCAGGGAGGCGTACTCTCGCCCCTACTATGGACTCTTGCAATAGATCAACTCCTGCATAGGATGGCAGAGGCCAGGATAGACACACAGGGCTATGCTGATGACCTAGTAGTCATTGTCCGGGGCTTCTGCCAAAACACGATCTCACACATAATGCAAAAAGCGTTAACAATCGTTAGCAATTGGTGCAGAGAGAACGAATTATCGGTCAACGCCGATAAGACCGTCCTCGTGCCATTTACCAACAAACGTCAACTAGGTGGACTAAAAATGCCAATCTTAAACCACAGGCAGATTCCTTTCTCCAAGGAAGTAAAGTATCTGGGAGTCACGCTCGACCAAAGACTCACCTGGAACAGCCACCTAGATAAAACAATTCAAAAAGCTAAAAGTGCTTTGGGTATAAGCAGAAGACTGGCGGGGAAAAACTGGGGCCTTAACCCCAAGATCTCCCACTGGCTATACACTGCCATTGTGAGGCCGATAATCTCGTACGCCTCGGTGGTATGGTGCAACAAAGCCAACCAGAAAACTGTGATTACCAAACTAAACAATATCCAAAGGACGGCGTGCCTCATGACAACTGGCGCAATGTCCTCCACTCCTGGAGCAGCTCTAGATGCACTGCTGAACTTACCGCCCCTACACATTCATTTGCAACAGGTGGCGAAAGCCAGCATGTACAGGCTATCTGCCCGAGAGAAGGTAAACTGGATCTCACAAGCACTAAGATCAGTTCTTGACTCAGTCAGTGAAAATCCAACCCTCAACATGGTATCAGACACCATGCTCCCACTCCTAAACTTTGGAAAACTTTTTACAGTGGAACTGCCGCCCAGAGACGACTGGCTAAAAAGCCAACTGCAATGGGAGGCCGGTAGCCTTAAATGGTATACTGATGGGTCCAAATCGGGACTTGACGTAGGCTGTGGTATATATGGAGAGCGACCAAACTTCAAAAGAAGTGTAAACTTGGGAAAATACGCCTCCATATTCCAAGCGGAGGTTTACGCCATTATTGAATGTGCGGATATCAACCTCCAAAAGGACTACGCCAACCACCGTATCTATATCCACTCGGATAGCAAAGCAGCTCTTATGGCACTAGCCTCGAATACCATTAATTCAAAGCTAGTGCAAAACTGCATATCACTACTGAATTCCCTGGGCGAAAAGAACAGGGTAATACTAAGATGGGTTCCCGGCCATGCAGGAATCGAGGGAAATGAAAAAGCCGACGAACTTGCTAGGACGGGAGCAAAGGGAACGTTATACGGCCCTGAACCCTGCTGTGGCGTACCAAAAAGCCTTGCAAACCTAATGCTCAAACAAATGTGTTTAGAACAATCCGTCAACCACTGGAACAACACGCCAGGGTTGAATCATTCCAAAGCGCTCATTAAGCCTTACGACCGTAAGACGGCCCGTGAGGCCCTATCGCTAAATAGGAACAATCTACGCATACTGGTAAGGGCGCTCACGGGGCATTGTGGCCTGAACAAACACATGTTCAACCTCAAGCTCAAAGACACAAAAATGTGCAGGTTCTGCCAAGGGGCAGAGGAAACTCCCCAGCACCTCATGTGCGAGTGTGGCCCGCTGATGCGTAAAAGATACAACCACCTGGGTGGTCACTACCTCCAACCTGAGGAGGTAAAACAATCTGGCGCCAAAAGCCTCCTGCGGTTCTTGAATGACACGGGGCTTAGCGCAGAACTATAGTAGGTGGCGAGCACAATAGATCAGCAATGGTCGCAGTGTTACAAGGCTCATAAAGACCTTAGAAAAGCCCCACTCAACAAATAAAAAAAAAAAATAATAATAATACCACAGTATACCAATGCCCATATGATAACGGCCCAAATTATATTACAGGCGGTCGTCTTTTATAACATCACGTGGTACTCGTAGTCACCCAATTAAGTACTGACCATGCCCGACGCTGCTTAAATTTGGTGTTCTGACGGGAAGCAGTGGTACCTAACGATTCCGTGCAGCTTGGGCATTATGTTTGTTACCTTGGGCCGGCTCAACTCACGGCTCAGCTCCCATCCGGTAGCCACCAATCCTCAGAGAGGAAGTAACCTGGAAAGGACTCTGCCTGCGGCTGAAAGCACAGTCATGGACAGGTGGGATCGGAGGTTTCGGTCTGGGGAAACACATCGGGCGGTAATGGGTTTTGCAGATTGTGTGGCGTTAACCAATCGACCATGCACTTCAGGGAATAACCGGGGGAGTCTGGAAATGTACGTTTCCTAAGCAGCGGAGGTTGTTGTTTACCTGACGTCAGCCACCTTTGAAACGACCCATTGCCCACCCGATCATTTGTGATATTGACGGGTAAAGGGTGCCACGGTTAGCGATAAGTTCGAAATGATTTACCGCTAACATCAGGCAAAGAACACGCAAGCGACTTCGAATCTGGAGCCAGATTGGTAGTAAGGGAGCAAGGACGGCCCGGTGTGTCCTCTTTCCAGTGCGACTCGTACGGGCTTTTCGGTGTGGTTAAAAGGTACGACGCTGTTTTCAAAGTTTTTTAAAATGTGGTGAAGCGCATATATTTGCATTTTAAGCAAATGGATATCTTTGCATTTTAAGCAGATACCCGGATGGATATCTTGAAAATACCAATGTTTTTAATCGCCTTACATTTTTCAGGCAATTTATTTAAAAGTTTCAGTCCTATGTAGAGACTAGTCGTCTGGAACTTAGCCGTATGTGGTATAATCGGCTGAAGGCAAGTGCGTTTAATTATGTCGTTAGGTCGTCTGATCTTACTTTGTAAGGTCCGGGGCTTCGATTCCCGGCTGGGTCCCCAATTTCCGCTGGGACAAAATTAACGAAATTGCATATTAAATTCTGTTGATCGAATGGAATAACAACACATGAAGTTTACGTACATGTTACACGCACCATACACATAAACACTCTGTAAAAGGGTTGGTTGTAAGAGATTTTAAGGAAAGGTAGAGTGAAACCAAAAACCCAACAAACACCCAATTTATGACCTTAACGAATTGACATATTGATTTTTTCTTAGTTCTGCTGACTTCCTTGACTATCTTTATTCTTTCTATTATTGGCAATTATATCATTCGAAATTTAAATTCTAAGCGTCAACATATATTTTAAAATTTTCTCAGCAATAAATAACAACAAAATAATAAATTTAGTGAATATAGTGTAATTCGGCGGTTAATTAACCCAACCAGGTTGCCACAAGCCTAGGAAATGGAAATATTTTCCTGAAAGTGTGGAGCTCGCCAAGACGTGTGGCCGACGTGGCGGGTATCGGGCTAAATACCTCCAATCATGATGAACAGTACAATCTTCCGGATGGAGAGTGATTGGAGAGGCGTATGCCCAACGGTGGGCGAATGCGCGCTGATGAAGAAGAAGAAGAAGATGTCATTGTGAATTTTTATTCTGTTGGCAGATGTCTATTATTATCGTTACTAATTTCATTATATTTGTTTTTTTTAAAATTCTGATTGATTAATTAGTGCGATATGTACAATAGTAAGATAGCACGATAGTACAAAAGATACATTTCGAAATTAACGAAGAATTTTGATTGACAATATCGGAAAATTTGATTGTTGTATATAACCTAGAAAATCTGCGATTGAATGTTCAACCTTCTTGTATTTATACCTTACAATTTAGGTGCTAAAAACCATAGTCGAGTAGTAATTTGAGATTACTTATTCAAGTAATCATTTTGAGCAATCTCGCTTCTACCAAGTGTAGGAATTGCTATCAACTTGTTTATTAATAAAATAAAATAAAAAATATACATAAAATTGTCGTATGATGTGAATTTTTACAGTAAAGAGTAGTAAAATAACATAACAACCTCTACTCCTATAAGCCACTTTACATCCACTGAGGTATAACCATTCTTTAATCTAAAATCTAAACCATCAATACAGTATTTGCGTATTACGCTTTCTCAATTTCAATATTCTTCTTTTCTCATTCAAAAGGGCAATTAAATCCGGCTGCAGCAAAGGCTCGTAATTTCACCTATTATCTTGCCCTTTAATCTGCCATTCATAGGGCAGTATAGTTTTTATTACTGGCTATTATCCTCGCAGGACTCTATAATCTAAAGAGGAAACGAGTTAACTTATGCGTTAGCCTCCAATGGCCGCCGCCGTCGTTAAACATTTTATGATGGTTATTAATTCCCGTTCAGTATCGCCAAGTCCAAATTAATATTTTCAGCGTAAAAATTTGTAATGATTATATTTTGGTGTGATAATGGACGCGGTGGGGTGTGTCCCGTGACGAAGCAAAGCTAATGGACGGAAAATTAGAAACGAAGGAGAAATATGAGTGGAAAGTCATAAAACTAAGACATGCGATAAGAGGTACTTATTTTTTATTACGTATCTTTAAAATATGGATTGGGCATTTACGAAAGTACTTATACTTCGCAGCTTTCTGACAGACTGGATTCAAAGAGCATTTGTCAGTAGTATCACTCAGATCCTAGCGTTTCGTTGATTGGCGTTTTCCAGGGCGATGTCCTCGGAAACTTTTTGTTTTTCGTGTTTGTTAATGATTTACCAGGCGCTTCCAAGGTAGGTCACCTATTTACATATGCTTTCTTATACTTGGCAAAATTAAAGATATAGCCGGTATTAATGCTCAATGCAAAGCAAAAAAAAAGATTAACCAAGTGGTTAGTCACAGAGGGAAGAAAAGCGACAAAGAGACTTTCTCTTTATTCCAACATACTATTATTAATATTATATCTATTATTAGTATTACTATTAACCTAACATACACTGATTATTGGGATGCGACCTAATTATTATAATTATTATTATCATTTGTACCTTTTACGATAATTTAATTTTTATTTATTGTTGAAATTGTATTTTGATAGAATTTTGACCGTTTGATTTTATTTCCATAAATGTTTTTATAGAATTCGATAGCTTTATGTTAATTTGGTATTACTATACTTATTTGATTGATTGTAGGATTTGTGTTTATATTGTCGTAGTCTTACTAAATAACAATTCGCTAACCCTAAACGTAGGTAAAACAAAATACATGACCTACAGCATAGACTCCCGACAGCAACCAGCGCCCACCCTTAAATTATACCTGGAAGGAGACAATGTCCATAATACAATAGAACGCGTCAATGCCATCAAACATCTAGGAATTCAAATCGATCTTTATCTCCGATGGAATGTATATATCAATAGTATTTCAGAGAGGATTAGAAAATTTATTTATATATGCAGAAATCTTAGAAATGTACTAGATAAGAACCCTACGATCAGTAAATTGAACTTAGGCCAGTCACTTATTTCCTACGGACGAATTGGCTGGGGTGGTGTGGCCAGAGTGCATCTATACCCGCTAATTAAAGCCCAAAATGCGATAGTTCACGTTCATAGCTATTTTAAATCTTAGCTCTTATTATTTTAATATTATTTATATAATTAGGATTAGGTTGCTCAACGTCATACTACAATTTTTCAACCAGGATTTTAAAACAATGGGAACTTTTTAAGAGGAATTCATCAATAAGGTAATAATACCTGCTTAACAAATCATGTTTACAATCGCTTAAGAAGATATTAAAAGATTTAGCCCTTTTTCCTTATGGTGCTACAAACTCCACGTGACAAATCCGTTTATGTCTTATTTGTAAAGTTAAGAGATGCTGCATTTTCAATCTTTCGTTTTACTGTTTTGATCAGATATGATTACTCTATCAGGTATCTGTTCCGATTATCCTGGCCAGGTTGTGGTTACGAAGTTCAAAAAGTAATTTCTGGCGGTTGTTACAGAAATTCAATTTAATACCACATCAAATACTCGATTATTATTTCCACCTCGAATGTGATCGACGAATGAAATAACAGGCAAGGTTTATTTAATATCTATCCAGACACAATAATGTTTCGTTCATTTTCATCGCCTATCTTCGGGCGGCTGTGATTATACCACTGCGGCCACACGCAGGTGACTGTAACGACTGCAGCCTTTTGTCAGTAAAATCCATTACGGAGAAAACGGTGTTATCTTATAAATCGGTCGAATCCCTTCATAACCCTGTCATCAGTTTTGAGAAGTCAGTGAGCAGTAGTCGCGGCAATGGCCGGCCATTCCGCTCACCCGCATCACACTCTCACGGTAGACGCGAGCATTACTGACCACATGAGCTGCCACCAGCACTAATCACCACTGCACGTTTCGGCGGTTTAGGGAGCTAATGGTCCCTGTTGAAGTTTGGCCAATAAGACCCATTAGTTCAGGGTCGGTCACACTCACGGGTCAACACCCATCAGAAGGACTCTGGTCTACGGGCCAGTTTCCCATAGGAGTCAACCTTCGGGCGCTCTTAGACGGTTTGCGCGTCGTGCGGCCTCAGCCCATCGTTTGTGCATTCTGACCGACAGCCGGGGGAGTCTGGAAACAGTACTATTTCTTATAGAGCGGGGGTAGTTGTTTACCTTAGGACAACTGCTCTTGAAACGACCAGTCGGCTAATCTGGTTGTAACTGGATGTACGGGCGCGAGTGTCGGCCCGCTGGTTGATTAAGCTGGTTATCTTGCGGTGAGGTGTTGGCTTCTTACGGGCATGTGGCCTAACTAATTACGGTGGACTGTTTTGTCCTCTTTTACGCTCACCTCACAGGAGACAGATAGATCTAATATCGTTAAAACTTCCTGAGGTGATGGGTTCGCCCGTTGTAGTTGGCAACTCTAGTTGCACGTTTCGGCTGGTATTCTATATCTGTTAATAGACTTCGTTAAGTGGACGAAGAAAACAAAAAGATGCCTAGTGTTATTACAACTTATTACAATATACTTCTTCACATGATTCTACGAAAACTAATGGTTTTTACTTTCCCGGCCCATTAACCAACAAGGAGGGAAAGTTTGTAAACGCGTAAAAAAATCAAGGTGAAGACGGAAATATTCATTTTGAGCCCGATGAGACGATTAAGACCATTTCCAGATGGAAGTCTGCCTGTGTGTCTGTTCTGTGTGTCGGCCTGTGTGTATTCCTTCATGATAGCGCCCAAACTCTTCATCCGATGGAGTTGTAATTTGGCATGCAGACATCGTTAAGGTCACGGTAACAGTTTGTGGTTGAAATCAGTCCACCAGGGGGCGCACTACTCATATTTCTATAGTCAGATGCCTTGTTAAGCCGAAATCACACTGTGAAATTTTGTTTGCTGTATCTCACATGAGAGTTACATTAGTAATATTTAATTCCCGCCATATATTTCAATCAAATATTAACTCTATCTGTCGATGCTTCGCCCAATCTGGCCCTAACTGAGAAACGAACCCCACCGCCCAAGGCGGTTTTAATGGAACCCAACCGGGTTCGTCCGCCGGTCGTATCGCCGAGCGGTCCATCAATTTTATTTATGAAATAATATTTAGATGAAATCAGTCATTGGCTACTTGCCGGGAAAGTCTGGATTTTTTTGCACTTCTTTACACTGCTCTTCCCATTCTCAGTCTGATAGCCATTCCGACAGCATTTTCACTGTACAGTCGCCATTCTAAGAGTTTAAATGAAATTCTAACGTTAGTGCCAATTCGTCGATGCGCTGTTTCGAAGCACTTCTAAACGACCATGTTACACAACAGCCTGCGAAGACACGGACAGAGTGAGCCATCACCGACAAAGACAACGGCTTAGACAACGGATTGAGGCGTGCATTACGTTGGATTCGAAACTACGATCTACTCGGCCATTTCATTAATCTACCTCTCCGGCCGGCCGCTGTGAAATGGGTTATTAAATTAATGGGTCACAGTTTCACTTTTGAAATTGAATCGTTGATTAAAAATACTATTGTGGATTAGATTGCATTCGAGATTAGAAGACGTGGAGTCGAGAGTTTGCAGTGAATTAGCCATTGAAAGTAATATAACTTTGAAACGTAGCCATGCGTCATTTTTATTTTAAACTAGATGACCCGGTGAACTTCGTACCACCTAAAATTGATCTAATTGTAACTCTTCATAAGCGTGTATTGATCCTAATCAACGTTCCAAATACAATTCATTGAAATCTATAATATGGCCGAATCATGTACAGTTTGAGTTTCGTTTGGTGATTAAATGAAAGTCGTTTGTAATTATATTAAATTCAATGTATTTAATTTACATGATGAAATATAAATGCTTTTCCGACTCTTTCGACTTTTTCGACTTTTACGACTTTTTCGTTTTTTTCGACTTTTTTGCATTTTTTGACTTTTTGGACTTTTTTGGCTTTTTCGACTTTTGTGACTTTTGACTTTTTTTACTTTTCCGACTTTTTCGACTTTTCCGACCTTTCCGACTTTTTCGACTTTTTCAACGTTTTCGACTTTTTCGGCTTTTTCGAGGTTTTCGACTTTTTCGACTTTTTTGACACTTGACTTTTTCAACTTTTGGACTTTTTGAAATTTTACACAATCTCACGGAATGAATAACAGTTATGGATGGCGCAGCTGTCAAAACTAGAAAGTGGCCAATGTTCCCAAAATGACAAATTTAGATTTTTTCGATTTTCAGTTGTTTCTTTGAGTTTTTCCTAAATAAGTATTTTATTTCTTTTGTAAACCACCCCTGAATCAAGGCAAATAAAACAAAAAAAAATCAAATCGGTCGAGTCATTTCCGAGATCTTGCGAGACTAACGCACGGCGATTCATTTTAATATATAAGAAGAAGATAAACAGCACAACGCTATAAAATTGTCGACTACGTGATGATGTTTTTTGTCACGGTATTTTAAAGTGTGCAGATTTTCAAAATGTGTTTTTCAGGACCATTACCTATGAGTCAGTCTCATCTAAAAAATTTTTGGTCTATCTCACATAGTTTAATATCTGCAAAACATTACATATATGATAATATTGCAGATTATCATAGAATGTGTTATTTACAGACTAAAAAGTTGTCTAAGCAGTTTTAAAGTTATGGCTGTTTTTGACTGGTTGTTTGTTTAAAAACTTTATTTTAAATATAATAGAGTACAACACGGTGGGCCTATCACCAAGTGGAAATATCTTACGATCATACCGCCGGGATTATTGTGACTAAATGTTTATATTGGCAACTTAATATTTAATAAGTGTTATTTTTGTAAAGTAGTGGTCATAAATTACAGTACAATTACATTTGGGGAGCTATTGGGCCCTTGCTGAATTGGTCACGAAGGCGTACCCTGCGGCGTAAGCCAATCGACTGTGCACTCTGACGAACAGTCGGGGGAGTCTGGAAGCAGTACTGTTTTCTATAGAGCGGGGGTGGTTGCGGACCTTACGGCGACTACTGAACGACCATCGGCTACCCGATCCTGGGTGAACAGCCGGGCAAAGGATGCTGTGGTCCGCGATATATTCGGTATACACCGTTTCACTGCTTCGTAAGAGAGAGGACCGCGCAAGCTACCTCGAACTCGTAACCAATCGAGCGACCGGAGTAATCGCGGTTAAGCCGTTGGCCTCTTACGGGCATGTGGCGGAACTTGACGGTGGACTGTTTTGTCCAAGTCTTCTGCGTTCACTTCACGGGATATAGAACGAATAATTGTTAAAACTTCCTGAGGTGACGGGTTCGCCCTTTGTAGTTGATAACTCTAGTACAATTATATAATTACATTCTATAAGAGTACAATTATAGAACAGTACAATTATATAATTAATACTAAAGAGAATAAAACAGAAATAAATAACATATGTAAACTAAATATCGAAGGGATGAATGGGATTTAAGAACAAACTAGGCGATGGGTGGGAAGGGTGGCGGTCTCCTAATAGATTTTTTTACCCGATCATAGATGTTTTAACGTTATCAAGGGTAATGGCACAGAGTCCCATATTCGGACCTTCTGCACTGCAAACGACTTAGACATGCAAGTTGATGAGAGGTTTCCTGAGAACATAATGGAAGGACAGGAGATGGAAGCGGAGAGAAGAGATTATACAAATAAGAAGGCATGTTTGAATGAAGTACACGAATCCCGTTGCCACTATAACGGGCCGTTTATTTCGACGTCCCACCACACACACACAAACACACACACACACACACATTCATACATAAAAATTAAAAATTGCGTCTAACGTTTAAATGCGTCATTATTAGTGAAAATCCGACGATTTCAGTAATCCGGCAATGCTCTGGTCCAATTACCGTAGACCACTGTATAACGGGTGTTACACGTTAAAGGTCTATCCGCACACATCAGTGGTGGTACGTGACCGACAGTTCCGCACCGTGCAGAATCGGTAAAATTAATATTGTTTCATACATTTCTTATATTACCATTCGAACTCGACAGTGTCAGTGATGTTCAGTAACGTCAGTAACGTCAGTGACGCTTCGACGTTCAGTGATCAGTGACGCGTTCAGTGATCCGACGTGGATTTCTAGCGGAGAATATTTTGCCTGACACGGAGGCAGTATTTCAAGATTGACGACAAAAAGCTGATTAAATTGGTTCGTGTGCATCCTGCAATTGATTACATGGCTGCTAGATGTTCCTTTTGTGGTATAGCTTTTCTCCAAGCTATACCATCTTGTTTTTTTTATTTTTCCAGTGAGTTTGGATAAAATAATGTCGGAACAATGTTTTGTCATTCTGAAATTCTCAAAAAACTTTGATTCATCATCTATCAGATGTATATATAGAGTGGCAAACTCTCCTTCTTATATCCACGCGTTATGAACCCAAATCATTTTTCTCACATAGGTTTCCTCGTCTTCATCTAATTGTAAAGCTATCGCTGCTGTGCTCTTGAAAATTGAGGCATTTTTCAAAAACGTGCTGCGAAAGGTACTCCAGTACAGTGACTACTAAATATCACGGTACGCGTCGGCGTCGGCATTGATGTGTGCGAATAGCACGTCACGGAGCTTAACGGCACGGAACTGTCGGTCACGTGCCGTCCACTGATGTGTGCGGATAGAGCTTCAGTCCGTCACGTTTGTCAGACTGACGGGAAACCTATCTTTTATCGCGTTGACTGATGGACTGAACTGATGGATTTTTAAACATTTTGATAATTTCTATCAGTATCATCAGTCAGTTCATGATCAAGTTCACGGACTGAACTCATGCCAGATTAAACGTGTAATACCCGTCTGTGTTTTTTCAGCATGCCATCAATGTATAACGCTACAATACTCTACCTTTCACTGTCACCTTTTTATTTAATATTGATAGGTTTTTTCACCGATTTAATCGGGTGACCACAATCTTCTCAGGAAGAGAATGTTTGAAGTAATTTATTATCATGGTACGATATATTAAAATATATTTCCTTCCCGTTGAACTTTTCAGATGGTCTGTAGGCCTTCTGTAGTCATCTAGATGTGCCCGCGTAGCGGAAATCATCACCGCGGGGCGCGCGATGGCCCACCAGGAACGGTCTGCATGTACATAATACTGCATCGGCTGTTCCATTACAAGTGGAACGTAAACGCGATCTGCGGTTCCGCGGGCCATTCATCAGTCCGTTTGTTTTCTTCGATAGCATTCCGCGGCTTATCTGCAGTGGACCGGGAGTTGAACATAGTTAATGCTACGTCATCAGACACACGTTTTCAATGATAATATTATTATATATATGTGATGTTATTACTGCACAAGCATTTTTTCTGTGCGTGAATCAGTACAACGTGGTAAGCAACTTTGAATTTTTTTTTTTTTTAAAAAACAAATAAAATCTTTTTTTGGAAAAAAAGTATATTTTTGTTTTATTTTTTAATTTGTAATTTTGAAGAAGTTGACTGTTAAATAAAGGTTTGTGAAGCGTTTGACGGCGCTGCGCCATCTAGCGGTAGGTAATAAGTCGTAAATAAACAATATCAGTAACATTTTACTAACCGCTAGATAGCGCATCGTGATCATTGCTTTTATACCATTTAAACATAAAATTCAAACTAAAACAAATTTTCCAAAAAAATATTTTTTTTTTGTTTTTCAGTTTTTTTTCAGACGTTTTTATTAAAAGTTGCTTACCTCGTCAAAGGGGTTAAACTGATTCACACACAAAAAATATGCCCGTGCAGTAATAGCATAAAACCCCGTATATAGCAACAGCAATAGGCATTGGGTGCAGACAATAGACGATTAAAAATGTACACCCCGCGCAACATAAAAAGCCGCACCCCCTAATTATTTACAAAATTCCCGTAAATGGTCAATACAACTTAAAGCAGGTAACGAGAGAAAGCGGTTGTCTACCAGAGAGGTTAATTAGCTTATCAGGTACCCGGAAAAACCCTACATTTCTTCACTTTAGTGCCTGTTTTTACAGTGAGTAACCGATTTATTAGTGTGTTATTAGTTTTACCGAATCGCAATTTCTACGAGACTTCAACTAAGTGAGCAAAAAAAAGCAATGATAGTTGCGTTATCGAAACAAAATTTTCCAATCGTGCTATGGTAAGGCAAATTCAGTTTAATGAGTCATCGGTGAGAAGATTTCTCCAGAAACACCAAGAAAGTAGGACTTTAAACAGGAAAGTGGGAACTGGCTTAATGTATAGGTAGTACTTCGAATCGAGATGATCGTATTTTGAAACGGCTTTCTTAGAAAAATCGTTTTGCTTCTGCTTCAGATCTAAGAGTGGAACTCCAAGACAGCACCGGTGTTAACATTAGTATCAGAATTGTTCAAAATAGGCTCAACGATATAGGTTTAAGCGCAAGAAGACCTGCATAAAACCTCTACCGACCAAGGAAATGAAGAAAAAACAACTGCAATGGGCCAAAGATTAAAAAAGTTGTCTGTGAGTGATTGGGAGAGCGTTATTTTTTCGAGCGTTATCGGTCTAAGACGCATCGGTTTTGCCGCGCAATATAATGGTCGCAATGGTGCAATATAATAGTACGAATATGCTGACGCCACGCGTTTGATTATGAAGCAGTGTGACCATTTGTTTTCAGTTCATTATTGAGTCTACTGATGAATTTGGAGCTTTTCCACAACACTTTGGGACAACTAATTAAAATTATAAAGCCAGATGCCCCGGAATCTGGCCCGCCGACTGAACCCCGGCTTTCTATGGCCAAAATACTGTCTGATCTGAAAGTATCAGCTTTTCCAAAACTTTTTCACTTTTTTGTCGCTGGCTCCCCTAATTAGTAGCCCGAAATCCCAAGACATTCTTTGGTAAATAGTATTGAATCTTTCTTCAACTTTCGTAAACTCTAGAACGGACTACGCTACGGTAGCGGTGGGGAAAATGCGGCCCGTGAGCAATTTAAATCTGTCCCACTGCGCGAAAGTATTCAAAATACTGGCAACACAAATGAGAAAATATTGTGGTTACACTTGTGGGAGCTAATGGGCCTGTTGCAATTTGGCCACTAAGACGCATGCGTGTAGGGTCAGCCAAACGCACGAGTCAACACTCATACGGCGGCAGAAGTGCGAGCCCGGGTAGGACTCTGACCTGCGGGCCAGTCTCCCCTAGGAGTCAACATTCGGACGGTTTGCGCACCGTGCGGCGTCAGACAATCGATTGCGCATCTCGACTGAGGCCCGGGGGAGTCTGAAAACAGTAATGTTACCTATAGAGCAACTGATCTTGAAACGACTATTCGGCCACCCGATCCCGGGTGAATCAGCCGGGCGAAGGATGGCGTGGTCGACGATAGATTCGGTAGACACCGTATCACCGCTACTTAAGGAAGAGATCCGCGCAAGCGACCTCGATCCTGTAATCAGTCAGAATGCAGGAGGTATCATGAAGGTTAAGTTCAGACGGAGATATCCTTCCAACTGGTAGTCAGGGGGCGAGGCTGCCCGCTGTTTACCTTTCCCGGTGCCTAGCCGTAAGGCGTTGGCCCCTGACGCGCAAGAAGCGTAACTAGACAGTGGATTGTTTTCGTTCCAAATCTTCTGCGCTCACCTCACGGGAGACAGAACGATCTAATATCGTTAAAATTTCCTAAGGTGACGGGTTCGCCCATTGTAGTTGACAGCTCTAGTTAGTTACACTGCAGTGAAAGGTGTTTATTTTCCCCACTCAACTTCCCGTTTACATGGACTTCAATTTTGGAGGATTGCTGTTGGAAAAAAGAGCACTCCGAAGCTTATATCAATTACGCAATAGAACGTCAAATAAAGAATATTTTGTCGAATATATCTTGAAGAATATTTCGAACACGGATAATGACAATGTACTCAGTATACAATATACATTTCAATTTCTAATGTATGCTACGACCTCAGTAAATTCCGATATTCATTCCCACAACACCCGCAGTCGGTTTTAATTATGTCCTCTCAGATAAGCCAGAAGTCCAGAATCGTCCAGAAGAGTCATTTATGTCTTATTGAGCATAGGTACTAAGTATTTTTATGTTGTGTTTTATATAATTACTTATATAAAATGGAAATTTATTTGTAAATTTTATTAATACAGTAAAGCCTCTGTAATCTGGATGAATATGAAATTAAGCTATGCCCGATTATGGAGGCATTTGGATTGTTAATCGATTATTTATACTCGTATAGAAAATTAGTGTTTTTTTCTATAATTGTACTTATGTCCCTATTGATTTTGAGCATAATTAAATTTAAGTTGACTTTTCAATAATTATAGTTATATGGGGATGATTATTTATTTAATTTATTTATTTATTTAATAAAGTAATGTACAAAAAAGACATGGACATACATGCTATTATATATGCAGAATCGTTAAAAATAAACATTAGTATAGAGAAAAAACATAGCTCTATGCATATAAATGTGCTAGCTTATCCGAAATGAGGCGAAATCGCACAACCAACTAGACCTATAAGGTCTCTATCTGGCTGTGCTGAGTTAACATTTGGTTGTTGACGCGCGAACTGACGCATTTGATTCCAATTTTCAGAGATTTTTTTATATCTAACAAATAATTTAGTATAAAAGTGTGTTTTTACACAAATTAAAACTAAAAATAAAAAGAAGAAAAAATGTATGCAATTAAAACTAAACAATTATCATTAGATAATATTTTCCTATATTTCTAATTATTACGATTATCACTTTTATTATTATTATTTGTATGATTATGGTTTTTCAATCCTTTTCATTAATCTGTATTGTCAATATTTTTATTATGTATTTTATGTTATTACTTATATACAATGGAAATTTATTTGTAAAATATATTGATACAGTAGAGCTTCTGTAATCCGGATAAATATTAAACGAAGCTATGCTCAATTATGGAGGCATCCAGATTATTTCTTTATTTCTTTATTCTTTATTTATATATAGTACGGAATGAAGATTTTAAAAAAAGGAATTAAAAACTTCCTTTCACAATGATTATTAATCATAAATTCTAACCTTTCCGTTATCCCCTCCCTTTCCTTACCTTATTTTGGCAGTTTATTTATTTACTTATTTATTTATTTATTTATTTGTAAATATATCAAAATATATGTCAAACTCAAAAATTTATTTATATATTTACATTTTACTTTAGATACACACACAATATATATTATATGCTATAATTTCAAATTTAATTTTAGGCTATAATTTGTTGCCTACTCTTCTTTTCACACCAGCATGTTGGTTGACTGGAAGATATTGCTGTAGTGTAGCAATAAGTCCGCCATTGTACCTTATTTTATTGTGCAATAAAGAGATTTTCATTTCATTTCATTTCATTTCAAGATTTTCATACAAGTGGGCATTCAGCGCAACAAGTGACAAAAACAAAGTGAACAAATTCAGATCTTCCTATTTAAAACAACTTCGCAATTTGTGGTATGTCTCGCCTTTTTTAATTCGTTTAAGTATTTTCAACTTGTCTTTCAACGTCAGGGTGGCGAGATTGCTCGGCGCGATCGCAAATTCGGGTCCCACGTGGATAAACTAATTTACCGATTTCGCCCTTCTGAAACGCGCGACAATCTGACGCCGGTCACACGAAGCGTCAACATTAAAATTCTTACTCGAAGCGAAAGCTCAGAGCTCTCTGACGCCGCACTTTCCCGACGCCGCGCCGCCGAGCGATAGTGATCGCTCGGGTGATGGCGTCGAGGGCGGCGTTTCGCCCGCCCGCCAGAGGAGCGACATGCGACATTGCTCCTTGGTCCCGACAATGATTCAGCAAATAACCATAAGATTCTCTTTGAGCCGACGTACGGTGGGCTGTATTTCGAATTTCATGGAAGTATTTTTTATTGTCGCGATATTCTCTTGAAATAGATTTCGAAGACCTAGCTAGCACATATCGTCGCTCTCTATATGTGAGACCTCGTAAATGCAAACAAGCAAACGTGGCAACAAGCAAACAGGTGGCATAGTGGTTAGGTCCCATGATCTTACACAGTAAGGTCCAGGGTTCGCTTCCCGGCTGTGTTCCTATTTTCCGTTGGGATCAAATGAACGGAATTGCATTTTCAATTCTGTCGATTAATGCAATAACAAGACACATAGGTACTTGTAAAAAAATATTTTTATGCAAGATTATATTTTTGTAGTGAAATTCTGGTTGCCAAATTGTAGTACGACGTGTAGCAATCTAATACGCTATATAATGTAGGCCCTACGTAGGGTAAACTACAATGATGTAGGCCCTACGTAGGGTAAACTACAATGAGATCCGTAGCTATTAGCTTCAGCGCGTGCGCCCGCGCCGCGCCTTCGGATTTATGGCCACAAAACATGCGCTATCGCATCTAGGCCGACAAAGCTTACTAAACAAAGCGCTGAACTGTAATTCTTCACCATCTAAATTCTACTACATACATCTACAGAAATAGATTGATTTTACTTTTCCGGCCCACCAACCGTGGAGGAGGAAAAGTATTGTGAATGCCCTAAAAGTTTGTTTTTTTTGCGAGGTGAAGAAGGAAATATCCATTTTGAGCCCCCTGAGACGATTAAGACCATTTTCAAATTGAAATATGTCTAAATGTATGTGTGGAGCAACCACTACAAAAGAAAACCAAGGAAAACCTACTTGACATGAGCAAGAAAAACCTTAGAACCACTATCCGTCTCCTCACCGACACACGACCCTTAGAGCACATCTAGTCAACCTTGGCTTGACCGAGAGCAAGGACTGCCAAATATGTGGCGAAGAACCTGAAGACAGCATACACATCGTTGGTCGCTGCCCAGGCCTCGCCGCAAAGAGACAGTTTACTGGGACGAGCCTTTTTCGAACCCAGCGATCTGCCCAACTTGAAGGTCAGTGAACTACTTGGACTGGTTAGAAGTACTGGGCTACTAGCTGACCACTGACCTAACAACAAAGTGGGTAGTTACAAAAGATGTTATAGATCCAGGTGACATCAAGGGCTGGAAACAAGCCCCCCACTCCCCACTACTACTACTACAATGTCTGTGTGTGTGTCTGTGTGTCGGAATGTATTCCTCCACCATAGCACCTAAACGCTTAATCCGATTGAGCTGAAATTTATCATGCAGGCATCATTTGATTGTAGCAAAAGTTGAAAAGGTTGTTGTTTAAATCGGTGCAAAAGGGGACGAACTAAACATATTGCAATCTTGAAATATTAGATCTGGAAATATTGACTGTTGCGGTTATAGTCGGACACATGAATCATGTTGAAATGACAGTATATAATTATTTCGGTATCAACCGCAAGGAAAATGATGATACATATATTTGAGTAATGGAGTTTAAAAAGAAATTCCTTGTAATTCAAGAAAATTACGATTGAAACATCGATATTCTGTATAAAACCGTAATAACAACATAGTAATGTAAGAATCAATCCAATATTTTTCTCAGTGCCCATACATTTTCTTTTGAAATCACAAATATTTGGTTAGAATCTATGATGTGAACTCCCATGATGTTTATATTTTAGGTATACGAAATCTGATTTAAGTAAACAGTACCACAATTTAAAAAGATAATAATAATGTCCATGAAGCTCAAAATCTGGCCCACCATGCGGCGCAGGCGGGGGGTTACTTCCATGAATTTATCATATCCGTACTCATCTCACGCTGTACCTATAGGGCGGATTTAGCGGAGTGAAAAATCACCTTTCACTTCAAAGTTTTCAGAACGTCGGCTTTAAAAAAAACAGGGTCGGCAATACGGCAGCGGAGTGGTAAGACGTCACTTTACTTTTTATTATGACATATTGCTCTCTCAAATTAATAACGGGTAAAACACATATTGGCTTATTAAGCGCTCAAATTTATTTGCCGTATTTAATACATTCCCCAATTGAGGTGATATAATTACGCTATTGGTTATATAGGGTATTAGAGTACTCCCTAGACGATCAAGCATGCTTGCCAAGCATCGCGTCGCGGGCTGGGAGGGGATCGTAAGCCGCAGGAAATATACTAATATATTTTTTTTATATTTACCAAAATTGCCTAATTTTGTAGTTTTATACCAGGGAGTCACGTCATTCATCAATCAACTACGTCTAATTAACGTGACTCCATGGTATAAACGACAAAATAAGGCATTTTTGGTAAATATTTTAAAAAAATATTTGCATATTACCTGCGGGTTACGATTCCTTCCCAGCCCGCGACGCGACGCTTGACAAGCATGCTTGATCGTATAGAGAGCCCCTTAGACTGCTCAATATCATCAATCACGTTTTGGCAACCCTACGCAAGTGGCGCTGATAGCATTGTCCGGCGAAACTAATAGCAATAGATATTTATAATAATATTGAAATTAAATGGTGAAGGACTGTTTGAAACCCAATAATTTACCCAATGATAACAAATATCACATTCAATTATTAAGTGCGATCTATCGCATTTTCATATGGGCTGATTTAATCACAGAAATAATACGGAGAGATAGAATGCCATCTGTCTATCTGAACATTAAAATGCGTAATTATTATTTATTGAACTTGTATACCAAATAAAAAAATTATATCTTCATGTAAATAATGTTAAAAAAACCTAAAACTTATGATTTAAAAATTCGTTTGTTATTATGCTATTATTTTATTTCGATATAGACATGTTTAAAGCGCGCCGCCATACCACGAACGCCGCCATAATGAACATAACAGAAGATTAATCAGTATTTGGATCTATGAGTGCCATCTACATGTTGTGTTTAGTAGTAAAACCTTAGCTGCCGAGACCTACTACGGCATTGAACAATCTAGTATTGATCCTTATATAATCAATGCTCATACTAACCAAAAATCAAATCGTCGAACCGTTTCTCACATTACCGTTTTACGGACATATTCTGACATGACCTTCAGCGCCCTTTAGCGAATTATGTCTTAAGGCTTCGATCGACACCAAATGGGAATGTATGGGTGTGGACTGGTGGATGCGGCGCATGATCGAAGACATCGTTGATATTTCGGTCGAAATTCGTGTACGAGTGTCGATGTGTCGAATGACGCATTAACGTGGTGCCATAACCAAGAATTATTGATCTTGAAATCTGCCTCGTTTCGGCTACGTAACGACCAAATTTGGTTGCACATCAGAACACCGTTGACTACGTAACGACCAATATTGGCGGCTTGCTCCCGGAGCGCACAGTAATATTATTGTCTAATTGGAACGCATCCTAAAATCCATACCAAATATTTAATTGTTACCATAGATATATAGACGGCTGCTAGAATAATTGTGCGCGTCATTTCGCGGATATTTCTGGTAAAATTCCATTGTCAAACATCATCATTTTTGTTTTCGAGAAATCATCAAAATTTTTATAGGTTTTTATGAGCTAATATCTAAAATTTTTTATAACAATTATAAGCAAAACAAAATATTAAGTTTAATATATAATCTAATGAAGATCATGATAGTATTTACAATTTCTAAATAGGGTTCCGTATTTTTCCGTAAGACAAGTACAAGTTAGAAATGCCGAGTTTTTTTCACTTTTTCGACTTTCTAATATTTATTCATAATTATCTAATTATTTTACAAAATGAAATTTCAATGTTCTATATACGAAATTTTAATGCAATCATTGCCCAGCTATTTTTTTTATGATTGCTATAGTAGTTCCATAGTTATAGTACTTTTTGTCGAGCGCGGCGATAATGCAAGAGATTCTAATAAATTGCCGCGGTCTGCCATGAAATTATGTCGCTACTATATAGAAGGGTTAGTGACTTTTTTTACAGTCACCTCATATAGTTCAAAAAATATTGTTTGTTGACTGTTTGCCCCTTTGCAGCTCAGGAAGGTAATTATTAAGAATTAAGTTGACAAGTTCATTTCAGATTCGCCTCGGTATCTAATCGCCATTTCTCAATCTTGCGGTTGTTTTGCATGCTAAATTAATAAACCCAAGTTGTTCACTCACTGAGACGCGTTTCAGGAATGTAGAACCCTCTTTGCGGTGAAATTTTCAAAGAAATTCCCACGGCACCTTGAAATCGACTACACTGAGAACAATATTGGATTTCTTCTTCATAACCATTTTGTGATTTCTGTTTTATACAGAATAATGATGTTTCAATCGTAATTTTCTTGAATTACATTAAATTTTGTTGAAACTCGATTATATGTTTCACCATGCTCCGTACGGATAATACGAAAATAACGGTATAATGTAGCTTCAAGATGATTCTTGTAACTGACTTGCGTATATAAATGGCATGCTCTCATGGTAAAAGCAAGTACTCGTTGTCCACCGTAATGAAAGTGCGGTGTAGTTATCATGCCCGTGACATGGTAACTACACCGTTACGCGTCATGTTGATTCAACCGTACGGACCACAGTCCATGTTATTACGTAATCCCTTTTGAAACATGCTCATTTCCATGTAATATTGTGTTGTATTTTCCTTAGTGTATCCTAAGCAACAGCTGTAACAAACTGGTGGACAGATTATGCAAAAACTCTACGCGAATTTTTTTCAGGTAATTTTACAAAACTAGGAAGAGCGATCATTACGCTAAGCGTAATTAAGTATATATGAGCAATCCTTCACGTCCAAATGAATTTATTATAGGATTTATTAAAACCAGATCGCCCACATGTATGCGAGGAGGATTTTTATTGATTCGCAAAGTAATAAATATTTATTTATATGCACTTAACACTTACTAATTCCTAGTCCTGGATACCCCCCCCCCCCCCCACAGTTTTGCCGGTTATAAATAATACGATATCTGCCCCTCCCTTTTCACCGGATTTCTGGTTCCGCTGTACTGGATCAGGCGCTACACGAAGCCTTAAAAAATCGCCGAATTTTGAAGACATAGTATTGAGTTAATCGGGCAAAATGACAATAGTTCATAAGCGAGTTCTTAAGTCAGCAGTTAGTAGCAGTCTATGAGTTTGTTCATAAATATCAGTTTGTAAGTAGCAGTGAAATGAAATGAAATGAAAATGAAATGAAATGAAATGAAATGAAATGAAAAATACCTTTATTGTACTAACAAAAAAAAATACATGGGTAAAGAAAACTTAAATTCTATTTTAACTTAGTACAAACGGCGGGCTTATCGTTTCACGATTTCTTACAGCCAACCGTGTAATATTAAATAAAAGTATCAATACAGCTCACATACATAAACATATACACATAAATATACATATACATACATCCAAATATACATACATACATAAAAAATATAATTTATAATATAATATATGTATATTATAATAATAAATACATAGAAACTACAGATAAATAATAATAAAAATAAGTGCTTATATAAAATGATAGATATTACAAAGTTCTTATGCTTCTATCCATTCAACAACCCAACGAAAGGGGGAAGGGGGGAGGGGATAGGGGGAGGGTTGGTTCTTAGTTGATATTTTGAGGGAGAAAATGTTTTTTCAGTAACGCCTTGAAACAGGGCAAGGATGTTGCATGACGAATAGCATGCGGAAGCTGGTTCCAAAGTCGAGCAGAATGGACGCTAAATGAGTTAGTGAAAAAAGAAGACTGATGTAGTGGAATTGCTATGGTGTTGTCCTGACTTGACCTGAGTGGAACACCATGACTTCCTAACGGGAGAAAGAGGTCTTGGATAAATTCCAGTAGTGTATACGTATTTACAGTTGGTAACCTTTTTGCAACCGTCCTTGCCTTTTTGCGTCATACTTCTAGAAGACTTTTGAATACTGTTATTAAATTCAAGCTCTACAAGCTAATGTATGTATTATTTTTAAAGTAAACAAAAGTACTTAGATAGAAATGAACACGAGTTGAGTCACATTACCATACTGTAGTTATACTGTATCATCCTTTACCACCCCTCCTCGGCTCAAGCACCCCTCTTTCACCCCCGGAGCTACTTAACTTATGTTAAACTCTGACTCCCCCATGCGCGGTAAAGTATGATAGCCACTTAGCTATTTATCACGTGCCGGCGACCTAGGAATTTTCCATTTAAAAATTCTCATCTCACTCAGGGGTTTCGAAACATTTTCATTTTATTTTTTATTTGCTCCACAAAAAAAATTACACCGTTAGCATTTAACATTGATTGTGTTGCTCCTAACTAGGCAGAGCCTGTTCTAAGGAGAACACCAATACAAATGATTAAAAAATACATACTAAAAATAAAAAATTGAATCAAATCAAGTTAAATTCCAAACCAAAAATATATTTTTTTTTAATCAAATCAAGTTAAAATGAAATTCTCACTACACCAAAATAATATTAGAACTATAGACAAGTAATACTAAATAATAATAATAATAATATATAATAGCAATAATAAATAATCATTTATAATAATAACTAATAATATATAAGAATTAATAAAAATACCTGTATAAAATAAATAGAAAATAAATATATTTATTTATTTTAAAATTGTGATGAATGTTTTCTCGGTCTCTCTCCTACCAAGGTTTATTAACCATGATGTAAGGTGATATTTTTGTTGTTTGCTGCTAATTTCCAATATGTTCTCTTTACTCATGATATTAACCATTCTTGGAGCAAGAAAGCTGTAATGACGTTGTCCAAAAGACGTTAGACGTTTCGGCACTTCAAAGTTTCCCTTATAACGACCTGATCTCTCCCTGTTTTCCGGAGAAACACAATATTCGTCTTCATTGTTGTTTTTAAGATGAATTATTGCTTTGAGGCAATACAACTGCCTCAAATCAAGCAATTGTGCCTCAACATACAGGTCGTCAGAAGGATAACGCCTAGGCTTCCTTAACATGATTCTAATTATTGCCTTTTGGACAACGTTCACTTTCTGGAGGAGGGTTTTTCCGCAAGCTCCCCATCCAAGTATACCGTATGTCATTATAGATTGGCATATAGAGTAATATATAATTTTTAAATAGGGCAGGCCGAGAATATCTCGCAATTGAATAAATATATAAATCAGTTTCCTTAGTCTTTTCACTAGACACTCGGTATGTAATTCCCACCGTAGGTGTCTATCTATAATTATTCCGAGATATTTTATCTCTCTGACTGGTCCGATTGGCTGACAACGACACGTGGCATCTCTCTTGCAGTCGTGAATGATAAGATGATGGTGATCATCCGGCTGGCCTCTTACATCGATGCTAAATGGGATGTATTTTGTTTTGCCAACATTTAATGTAAGTAGGTTTAGGTCTAGCCAGGTTTTGATTGAAGCCATCGCGATGTTAGTACGATTATATACCTTTTCCCAATTAGAACCGGAAATTACTAACACCGTGTCATCAGCATACGCTATTGTTCTACCAAAACCAAGCTCGCAAAGCGGATTTATGTACATAGTGAACAGTATTGGTCCGAGCACGCTACCTTGAGGAACGCCAAATGTTAGTGGCAGGGATACACTTCGAACACCGTTGAGGTTAACAGTATGTGTTCTGTTTTTTAAATAATCCGAAAACCAATTCAATGCGAGGCCATTGATTCCATAACCCTTTAATCTTTTACAAAGTATTTTATGGGATATAGTATCAAAAGCCTTCGCTAGATCTAAAAATACCGCAATGCATTTCTTTTTCGAATCCAATGCATTCGTTATGCTTTTAGTAACCTCAAGGATAGCCTCGCCCGTACCGACACCATTCCGAAAGCCGAATTGATTTTTAGATAGAAGATCCATTTTATCTAAGTGGCTTGTTAGTCTTTCCTTTACCACTTTTTCAATTATTTTGCTCAGATTGTTAAGCAGTGAGATAGGCCTATAGTTTGCAATATCTGTGTCATCATCTTGTTTATATATTGGTACTATATTGGCATGCTTAAAATGATTTGGAAAGATCCCCGTCTTAAAGCTTTGGTTTATTATGTATTCAAGTGGAATGGCTAGGTTATTTCTATAGGTTTTTATAATATCTGCTTTGATATCATCAGGACCGCTTGAGTTGTTATTTTTTAGTGTCGATATTATTTTGATAATTTCCGTCTGTGTTGTTGGTCTCAAGTAGAATGACGAGGACATACTGCCATTGGCATCGATCCTATCCGCTAGTTCCTCTTCCCGAATGTTATTTTTTTGGAGATTTTTATTTGCTAAGACATAGCCTATGCTATTAAAATATTCATTAATATGATTCACGACTTTTTCAGGGTCTTGCTCAACTGTGGTTATCTTTCCCATTATATTTAACTCTGAGATTGTTTTATATTTTGTATTATTGAAAGCAATGTCTTTGACTGTGTTCCATATTTTTTTTGAATCGTGTTTGACATCTTCTATTTTTTTTCTATAAAAGTTTGTTTTCGTATTTTTTATTATCAATTGACATAGGTTTTTATATTTAATATAATACTCTTTTAATTCATCATCCTCGGAATTTTTTAGTACAGCTTTGTGAATTTTATCCCTATTACGAATACATCGAACCAATCCATCGGTAATCCATTCCTTGAGACGTTGCTTTTTATGTGGGATGGGTTTTTGGGTCACTGTGGTACACTTTTCGATATACCCTTTAAATATTGATATTAAGTTTTCGGTTGCCTTATCCACGTCGTCTTCCTTTAATACCAGGTCCCATGATTCATTGCAGATAAAATGTGTTAGTTTTTCAAAGTCAATTTGTTTTCTCCTAATAACATGTTTTTTTTTCCTTTTGTGGATAGAGTAGTTAATTCCAAAAATGATGGCATAGTGGTCACTAATTGCCGTGTTGTATACAGCGGAGATATGTTGCAATTTACTTTTCACTAGCAGATGGTCCAAACAACTACTACAAGACATTGTGATTCGTGTTGGTTGACTATTAATCACTTTTATATTAGATTCTGCCAACATTGTGAGATAATCGTTTACTTTTTGGTTGTCGCTTTTTCTTATATCAATGTTCATATCTCCTACTATAAAAATATTCTTATATTTTTTATGTTCGTGGAGGGTATGTGACAGAGAATCTATAAAAGGCGTGATATCCGTAGCAGACGGCGATCTGTAAATTGAAATTATGTTAATATCATCATTGATTATTACACTTATACAGTTACTACTTTCCAATTTAATTTCAACAGTTTTATGTTTTAATATATTATTAACGTATAATACCACACCATCGTTTTGTCGTTTATTAAGTTTTGTATGGTACATATTAAAGCCAGAAAGTTGTGCAGGTGAATAATCGTCACTTAACCAGGCTTCCGTTAAACATATAACATCAAAAGAAACACGTAAATCTTCTAGTAGCAATAATAGTTGATCTAAATTTTTACGGATGCTCCTAATATTTATACAGAATACCTTAATTTGCATTTGATCCAGGAAGGCTTTGCAACAGGATGGATTGTCAATATATTCAGAAACGGGACTGTAATTGTCATTAATTTCTTCAATATCCTTTAAGTCCATAATTTTTCCTCTTTTTGATTATAAAATATGCGGCATTTAGGACGTTTAGATTAATTATAGCAGTGTGGAAACTTGAAAGTGGTCTTGGTAATGTTAGCAATGACCGTTTGATAATCGATTTCATAAAATACTTAAATAATAATCGTTGAAAAGACAACATTTTAGGAAAAAATAAAAATAGTCGATAATCAAATAAAAGTAATTGCAGAGTTAATAAGCGACATTCATGTGTTTATTTTTGCTTCCGGTGAGTGATTGGCATTAAGTGCGGATACAGAACCTCACTCAATAGGAGGGTGGGGGGGGGGGGGGGGAGGTAAGGTTAGATTCTTAAAAAATATTTACAGATTGTAGATACTTCTATACTAGGTATTAATAAATTACAGAAATTACCAAAACCTCTCTTATAAAGGAACAGAATCGGCTATTCGACATCGTGTTACAGTAGCATTTTTTTACAGTAGCTATGCGACGTTGTTGTGTACATACATTAGTAATAAATTCTTAATATTAATTTGTAATAAATCACGGTAATTATATTATCACAAGTATCAATGTAATAATAATCACAGTATCAAAAATCACAAGTATCAATGTAAGAATAGAAATAAATCTTTAAATGGCCTATAATCAAAACAATATTTATAAACACATAACTACAAATTTTATCATGACAATCAAAATTAAAATGTCATTTAAAAAGTTAATAAATTATATAAGCGATATATTAGATAAGATATTATTATGGTAATATTTACAATTTAATGAGATGATGTCCTTGAATAATTGTCTGGAAAGTCTTGAAGTAACACAACCGATTTTCTTTCTTATTTTTATTATTACTTATTTCGTAGCCGGCGATTGGGCAGGGGGTCTCCCTCGCAGCCAATACGCTGCTGTCGGTGTCGCTGGATCTCGCACTCCATTCACGATTCGCTTCCATTCTTGACGATTTTTTGTCACGTCTTGAGCATCGATATCTGATAATCGTTGATTCTTAAGGTCGTCTTTGATGTTATTTAGCCAGGTTTTCTTTGGTGCCGATCGCTGAATTCTCCATTCTATCGGACGGTCTCGCCAAAGAAGTTTACGTGGCAAGCGATTATCGGTCATTCGGCAAACATGGCCGAACCATCGTAGTCAACGTTTTTGTACTTCTTCTTCTTCTTCGATTTTCTTTCTTAATAGGAACCGCAGGAGTTATTTCAAGAAATGCCCTATCTGCGTTTGAAAATATAAACTTTATGAGCGACGAGACTTTTCTCAACACAGTTCAGCAATCGCCTGAGCCGTGCGCCAATGATACAATGATGGAGCTTCAATAACCCATCATCCGAAACCTCAAATCACGTACACATCGACAATCTCAAATGAACGTTTCGGGGGACCCTTAAGGGAGAAATGATTTCGAACTAATTTTCCCATAACCAAGAGTAAATGAGGATCCCCACGATTCCCCGCACCTGCACCAAACCCGGCACGGTGTCACAGCCTGTACGTACGCACACACATGCGGATCGGCTCGCACTTGACACGAGACTTATGGTAATATGAGATATGACAGCAATATTACGATCGTAAAGCGACAGGGGAGCGCCTCAAAGAGCGGCTGGCAGATTTAGCGTCCGCTGAAAAGCTCGCCTCGCAAGCTCACCTCGCGGCATCGCCGCGCCGCGCGGCGCGGGCGCCCGCGTCGCTCACCGCTCATAAGCGGAGAGCTCACTGCGGGGTATTCTAACCAGTCACCGAATGAATCGCAGCAACAATCTTGAATTGGAAATATGTTATCTATATATATATGCATCCTACCACTATATAAACGCGATAGTTTGTAAGAATGTATGGATGTTTGTTACTCTTTCAAACAAAAACTACTAAATGGATTTTTATGAAACTTTATAATAATATAGCTTACACATCAGAACAACACATAGGCTATAATTTATAAAGTTTTCTATCATCATTATCACAATTTTCCGTCACCACTCGGGTGAAACCGCGGAGCGCAGCCAGTATATATATATATATATATATATATATATATATATATATATATATATATATATTATATATATATATATATATATATATATACATATATATATATATATATATATATATATATATATATATATATATATATATATATATATATATATAATATATATATATATATATATATATATATATATATATATATATATATATATATATATATATATATATATATATATATATATATATATATATATATATATATAAATGGATGTTGGTATATCTGTCTGTCCGAGCTTAATAGAATCCGAAATCGTTAGACCGATCACCATGAAAGTTAGAAAATATACGTATTTCTTCATAGAACAGGTTTTTATGATGTCCGCTTTGTTGTAACTTTCCACTAGATAGCTCTGCTGGACTTCAACTTCTATAGAAGCGGTATACTGCTCAACCGATACAATTTTCGCGCTATTAACTGTATTGTAACTCGCCACCAGATAGCGCTGCATCCAACTTCTATACCGTTCAACCAATCGCCGTGAAAATTGGTAGACATAGTTATTTGAACACGGATAATATTTTCGCGGTACTGTATAAATTGACGTTATTGTAAATTACCACAAGCAGCAGATGGTGCTGCACCAGGTCAACGTATATACCGTTTAACTGATCGCCATGAAAATATTATAAATTCGAAAGTGGAAGGAACAGCGATTAACATAGGCTACTCGGGGGGGGGGAAGGGGAGATAAGGAGGAGTGGGAGGGGGAAGGAAATGGATACGCGAGCATCGCCGGGTACACATTCCAATAGTGAGTATATAAATAATCAAATAAAATACTTCAAACCACTTTAAGCAGAACTGATAAGGAGCAAGGTTAAACGTAATTAGGAATAGACATAAAAATATTACATATTTTAGAAAACGGGGTTTATGACCGTTATAATCTATTATTTTGTATAAATAATATAACAACGAAATAACCGTGTGAAGTATGTAACACCCGATGTTTCGGCGATGTCTCAACTACCGTTCTCCAGGGTAGACTAGACTAGACTATCTACCGCAGACAACGGTGGTCGCAACAGCGCCGAAACGTCGGGAAGTTAAAATTTGACGCAGTAAAATCGTTTTTATCTTATTGATAATGTCAACAATCGAACACTACGCGATAGTGTTCGTTTCATAGTATGTAATTATGTAGGTATTTCGAGTATTATTCAGGAATTTTACAGACCAAACCGATTTGCCCTTGAATATACAATCTAGAGGGTACAAGTCTTGAATATTAAATCCAGAGTGTAAGCTAATGCTGACTCTAGAATTTCGTGCCTTTGCCCATAAGACAATTTGAAAACCTGAGCGGGTTTAAAAAAATCTCTAAAGAGACATTTACTCAACCCATGAATATCCCATCCCTTCTCCCGTCTCCTTTGCTTGTCCTAATATTTAATTCTTCCCTTCGATATCGAGTTAGGATACGTTACTAATTACTGTTTTATATTTTATGCTATGATGACTATTCTCTAAGTGTATTCATTTATAACTTGTAATCAATTTGCCCACATAAACATTTAGTCACAATAACTTGGCGGTATGGGCGAAAGATATTGCCACTTGGCAATAGGCATACCACATTGTACTCTATTAAGTGTGCAATGAAGCTTTTTAAACAAACAAACATTTAAAAAAATAAAAACTTAAATAAAGTGACTATTTAAGATAAAAATAAGATGGTGGAGGGTTGCATTTTCAGCTGCCAAAGGACTATACAAAAGATGTCTATCTGAGTGGGTAAGGAAAAAGGGAGGGCTATAACCCTCCTCAATCTCTGTCTACCAATGTCTATGGTGATTAGCATCCATTTCGCGTCGTTCTCGCCTCGCATTTACGCAGCATATTTTCAATGTTAAAAGTTTTGGAACATTCTATATTATTTTATTCGCAGTAACTATCTAGAAAGACGTTATGTAACTCAATTACTAAGGAGCAATATGATGACCAACATCTATTTCGCGCCGTTCTCGTCTCGCGTTTACTAAGCATGTTTCAAATGTTAAAACTTTTGGAACGTATCCCTATAGATATATCAATATGTATATTCCGGGAATGTACTCAATCAGACCGATATATTTATGGTAATTTATTGACATTTGGACATTTAGACAGTATTTTTTGACATTTGGACAGTTTCTGTACCCTACGACACTCGGAATTACATAAGGATTCTAACAATATCACACACTTCTAAATCGGTTCAAACGTTTAGAAGTTATGGTGGAATAAAAAATCAGGGTTTCATCATTAATACATACCGGATTTTTTTCGAGTGCAATTGCGTAGTTTTATAATTTTACGAAATTTTGGATTGGAATAAATTCGTAAGAACCAAAAACTGTTATTTAAAAATCGGTAATATTTTGTGGAGTGTAATAATGAAACACTCGTTTAAATTATTTAGCTAAATTAATATTCCAAATATTTCTCTACGTTACTAAGCCTACCGTTATCTATTCCTGACGTCCGCGAACAGGAAGAAGTTAAAAAGCTAAACTGTCAAATGATGAATGTCAACACGCACAGCGCACACGGCGATTTATTTTAAAGACGCAGCTTTCTTCTTAGATTAGGGCAAGGGGTCGCAGCACTTACTCTATGACACTCGGTAGGACAAAACGATTCTAACAATATCACACACATCTAAAACGGTTCAAGCGTTTATACATAGATGAATCCCGAACACATAACACTCCTTTTCGGCAGTCGTGTAAAAATAGAATGCGGCAGCAGCACTCTGCGGGGAGCTCTCCGTCTATCGCTTCGCTTTTGGCATCCACCCGCTAAGTGACAGCCGCTGAGAGGCGCATCATTTTAGTGGTGGATGCCGCATCTGCGTGCCTCGCGACTGCAACAACTATTATAATAAGCGATCGGCAAATGTGGCGGGAGTCGAGCAGCAAATGAAGCGCCTTAATAGGGACCTCGAAATGTGACATATGCGATGAAGGCACTAATCGTACATCGTCACAGCGCAGCGGGGCGAAGTACAACAATAGACGATACAACAACATAACAAACTAAGCACGAATAACCACAAAGGCACACCTCAAACACCGAATAATTCTTGCCCTGTGTCTCGGGAATAGCAGATTGGATATTTTTTAAAATAACATGTTTGACGTAAATAAAATCTTAACCTCTGAAATCTAATATGAGATTTTTTAGGGGCGTTCGAAAAAAAGTGATAATGACTTACAAACTCTTTGGCACTATATGAAAATAAATACAGACAGGCACAAACTGGTTTTATAAAAAACACAAACAAGTTTTCTTTTGTTTGATTTAATAGTCATTTGGTTGCATCTTATCGGAGTGCGTCGGCGAAAATGAAAAGAAAACGGAATTTCGCGAGGTAATTAAATACCTTTTCTTGGCAATTTTTTGTACGGAGCAAGCATTTCGAGACTTGCGAGATACGTTAAAGATTGATGTTCCTCATATTCTACGTTACATGTTGGTATGTTGAGTTTAGGTGTGTAAGGACATTGCTATGATCCTCGCTCGCGTCGTTCTATGACGAGAGTCACTGAAGAAACGGATAAAAAGTGAAAACAATTGTTTTAGCGGACCGTCGTGTCAGCGTTCGTTTTATTGCGGACTAAGTGAAGAATTTGATAGGCAGTGCTCATAGTATTTTAAATGATCACTTAGGGATGAAAAGAGTATCCGCACACTGGGTACCTAGAATGCTTACGGACGCCCAGAAAAAAACTAGACTTAAGATATCTTTGCATTTGTTACAACATGATCCTGACCGTTTATTGGTTCGATTTATAACTATGGAAAATCTATCGTCTAGTTTCACGCGGCAAGAATCCGTTTTCTTTCAATTCAAACGACAAAGTTTTAGAGTTTAGATTATAAATACTTCAAAAATATGCCCAGCGGTTTCACCCGACGTTTTATTTAAAAAAAACGGATTTTTTTATAAATAATTAGATTACTTCGGCATAGACAATTATTAAAGTCATATTCTCGTGTGATATTAGAATAAACTGGTTTTCGCCGCAACCTGATCTAGATAAGGCATGCACATTTCGGCTCTTCTCGGCTCTTTCGGCTCTTCTCAGTTCTCATCGGGCACCTCGGCCCCCAACTCACCGCGTCCTATAGCCCGCCCGCTCTATTACTTCGTGTTTGCTTGGCTTTCTCTTTGCTCAACTCCTAAGGGTTGTAACGTGATGTTAATTGGCCTATAACCTTTCTCAAGAATTGGACTATCAAATGTAAAAAATACAAATCCGACCGGTAGTTCCAGAGTTTAGCGCGTTAAAAAAAACTAACAAACTCTGCAGCTTTATTTATTAGTATAGATATAAGGAAATAGTTGCAAAATTCTTGTTCAATGGCAAGATTGTAACTTTCTTTGTCGGCTGCAGTAATTCACTGGATACACCAGCCTCCGATGAATCATGCGTGACTGTCAGAGCTGAAAATAATGCTACAGGTCTATCCGAAATATGTAACGTTATAAACGTGGCTGCGGCATGCGCACAAATAGCACGAACCGACCCTCGCTGACAGCCAACATGGATCCCGGTGCCATAAATCATTAGGTCGGAATTGATCATGCGCAGCCCGGCTAGATCAGATGACTATATTTAACCGTATAAACGCTGGCAATCTTCAATTTTCTCGAAGAGCAAGTGGATACATCTCTATACTGCATTCATTAGTCTCGATGTACTGATACACTGAGAAAAATATTGAATTTATTATTACATTACCATTTTGTTATTACAGTTTTACACAAAATAATGATATTCCAATCGTAAATTTGTTGAAAAACAAGACATTTTCTTGAAACTATTACACGATTATATATTTCAATATGTTCCTTACGGTTATTAGGAAAATTACAGTAGCTTCGACATGATTCATGTTCCGACTTACGACCTTACGTATGAAATGTCATGCTGCCATGTTAGAAGCAAGAACTATTGGGCCATCGTTTAGAAAGAGACGGCAATATTGAAAAATGTTGAAACACCAATCTAGGTAGTTGAGAGCTACATACATCTACACATTCAAGTACCAGACATTAATATGTAAGTATGTTAGAATATATATGTTAAATCATTACGGCAGTTTACATTCCCATTCTGTACGTACAATTGCTACAGCGTAGGGCAGTATCATTACTGGAATGGTTTCACAACATGCCCGTGACATGGAAAATATCGTCACGCCAACACCTTTACGCGACACATTAATTCATACCTATGAACTACAGTGCATGTTATTTACGTAATCCCTGTTGAAATTACCCATTTCTGTGTATTACAGCGTTATATATTTCTCAGTGTACCCGAGTCATGTCTTCATTGTCAAACAAGACGCCATCAGGCTCAAAAATCGTGGAATTAATATAGGAATTAACATATTTAAAATAAAAAATATTGAGGTGTTAAAATTATGAGTATAAGTGTGATTATGAGTGTGTATGTGTGTGATATGTGTGAGTGTCGTATGTCAGTATGTCGTCCGATAAGAGACATGCAGGAAAGCGCTCTTCTGGCTTCGATGATAAAATGTTCAAACAATAATAAAAATGTTAAATTCCATAAAAAAATGGTAAAAAATACATAGCAAGAAATCAGAAGGATTGATAGTAATCCTTCGACATTTCACCTTCGGTAAATGTTGGTAATTCATAAATTTCAAACGTTGAGGTTATCTAGAGCATTTTGTTGACTTTAAGCACTATTTGATGGCCTATTTATTATAATTTATTTGGTTCAGTATTACTTTGTTGCAAGAAATCAGTAAATAGATAAGTTAATAGTTATTACACAATACCGGCATTTATTTAAAATATTTACTTACTATTACAAAGTTAATTCAACCACGAATAACCAGAGATATCTTTCACTGCAGTTTAGCATGATTTTTAAATTCTCATAAGGAACTAATATCGTTTCTTTTGTTTTTCCTTTAAATTGTTACCAAACGTGTGGCCAGGTGAAATAATTTTCTGGTACGCCTGCCTTACTACAGGCCTAGGCCTAGTTACGCGGCGTTGAATGTTGCTCTGAGGAATGTTGCTGATGATAAATAAATGAATAAAATCTAATCTAAGGTTTAAAGCTAAGAACGGGACGTCAGAAAATGCATTACGTGCTAAGTTAAACTTACTAGCTGAAACTCGTCGAGATCGGCGGTCAGTTTATTGACAGCAATGTTTCAAAAATAAACGGTAACAGGCTTCTTATTTATGTACAATTAATATTTCTTTGGATTATTTCGATTACGATACGTTGCCTCGCTCATTTGATCTAAGATCAGGAATGTCACAAAGGTCTTCGATAAAACGTACAGCACCAATCGAAGAGCGACGGTACGTGTGACAGAAAGTAAACAAAAAGTTTCACGCCGATTCAGCTATCTTTAAGAGCCCTATCACATATTTTTTCCAGAAAGGCAAGAAAAGTGGATTTTTGGCGTTCTAATTCCAAGAAATGAAGAGATTTATACAAACTTTAATTACTGAATTACCTGGACCATTTCTTGATGTTGACCATAGCGGCCTTTAATTTTAGATATAACGAATATTATTTACTTATTCTGCCCATTTTCCGAAAGTCGTTATTCGTAAAACGCTCGGAAGGCAAACTTTGAGCTCCTTAATACAGTAATATCACTACAACGAAAACCGTATACTATTTTTTTTATGTCCGTCATGTATTCTTGATGTACACTACGGCTTTATTTTTTCGTTTTTTGACCACATATCCAAGGTATACATTACTTACAATTACACAAAATTAAAAAAAATCTTCCTGTATCATTCTAATTTTCTCAGAAATAAAATAAGATTCTTATATAATACTTATACTATATTAAAGTTCACTCTTTTAGCAATACGACATAATATAAATTATTGTCATTAGAAAGGAGAAAACACTGCAAAAAACAATTAGAAATTGTGTATATATTTGCTTGCGCAAGAGAAGAGCGCTCAGTGCCGCGGTTTTCTCCCAGGGTTGAATAGTTATTTATTTATTTATTTATTTATTTATCCTATCTTTTATAGTTACATCCAAAAAAAAATGCGTTCATTTTTTCAACTCATTTTAAAAGAATACCTACGCTATTTTGTAATAAGGCTCTTAACAACTATACAGTAGGAAAAGAAATGGTTGAAATCTTTAAAATTTGATTTTAACTACATACATGAGTAAACCAACCGGTTGTATCACCTCTAGAATTTCCTGGCAAGCAGGCAATCCCCCTCGCGCTAACCCCCTCCCCCAAACTTCCCCTCAAACCTCCCCCCCCCCCCATCCACCCCCTTCCGCCTCCCCAACCTTCCCCCCTCTATCTCTCTCACTCTCTTTCTCTACCCTAACCCCCCTCTCCAACTTTATCGCCTCCTTCGCCACCCCAACCCCCTCTACCTACCCCCAAACCCAACTCACCCGCCTTACCCCCAAACTACTTCCTCCTCTCGGCCACCCTTCACACCTTCTCCCTATTAATCCCCCCCCCCCCCACCTCGCCCCCACCCCTCGCGAAAATCAAGCAGATGGCACTATATATTTTTATTTTTCTCTTTTGATTACATATCTACAGAGAGAGAGCTTTTTTTAGGCACCTCAACCAAATTTTTACACATATCAGTTCTCTCAATTTCGCGGTTACAGGCAAAACACCTTTTTTCAGTTTTCTCTTTTGATGATTTTTTTTATTTTTCTCTTTTGATGACACATCTATAGACAGAGAGTTTTTGAGAAACCTCAACCAAATTTATACACCTAGCCGTTCTCTGAATTTGGCCGTTACAGGAAAAGAAACACGTTTTAAATTAATAAATAGTATTACATCTGTTGGTCCATTCGTTGAACAGCTTGCACTTAATTATCTCATAATTTGATCTTTGCATGCAGTTTATCAGCGAACATAATCTTGAATCAATTTACTGTGTCTTCTCTCGCTACTATTAATGTTATTAATGAGAGAAATTTCCTTCCTATTAGATTACATTCATTCTGGGCGGGCGGGGACAGCTTGAAAGAAAGAAAGAGAGAATGAAAGCAGAAACAGAGAATAAAGATAAAGAAAGAGGGAGAAAACGTTTTTTTTTATTTCTGGTTGTGCGGCATTATTATTTAACATTAAAATACATAAAATAAATAAATATATCTTAACAAACTATAATAGAAATGAAAATGCTGAATGGCTGAACTTGAAGGACATCAAATACTACGATAGACATAATACCATGAATGGGTCTACCTCTACAGTAACTCTCGTAATTAGCTACATATAATCTCGGGTCACCAAAACAGCACGGTGACATCAAAACGAAAATTTTTAAAAATATATCGTTTCTCGTTTCCACACTATAATTCCTTATTATTAAAACATACTTTATATTTAAAAGAGTCAGCACCCTATTTAAATATATTGATGGTATTGCGCATAAACCTCCCTTGAAAGACGTTATACAGAACAGTGAAAACTGCGATTTTTGAGTTTTGCGCGACCAAACAGACAGACAGACGCTTTTTGGGGTCCTAGTTTTATTATTTAAATTAAGATACCTACCGACGCAAGAGCTACATGTACGTACATTAAACTTTTGTATTGGTGTCTATAATAATAGCATTGATTATATAGCGTATTAGAATGATCAACGTCGTACAATTTGGCAACCAGGATTTTACTACGAAACGCAACGTGTAGATGGCACCCATAGTTCTTCTATTAGTATGTTCAATATGGCGACTTTCGTAGCATAACATTAGTGTTATGGCGGCGCAGTATAGATGGCGCTCTATACGCGTATATATTACATAAAATACTATTACATAAAATACTCTTATTATATTAACATTATTTACATAAAGATGACAACATTTAATTAAGTATACAGGTTTCAATATGTAATAATTACCCACGCCAATACTTGACTACGGTAATGTTTCTGATATAGATGCCAGTGAGGTTATTTTTAATACGCTGGAGCGTCTGCAAAATATCTTCCTCAGGTATGTTTTCAACTTGCGAAAGTTCGACCACGTTAGCTGCTTTCGTGAGCAACTTCATTGGCTTCATGTTCGCGATCGAAGAACTTTGCATACGTTGTCGCTCTTCTACAAGAGTAGAATCTCAAGGAGAATTTCCACCCTTTGGGAGGCCACGGTCTTCCATTTCGATCAAGCCGGGATAACACACTCGCCATTCCGATACATCATTCTTCTGTTTAGGCGCACTCTTTTACTGTCCATTCTGCTCGTTTATGGAATCAGCTTCCTCAATCTATTAACCATGCACCTTCGTTGCACACTTTCAAAAAGTTGTTGAAGAAACATTTATTTTTACACAGCCACTAAACAAATATCTCACCATGTCCTCCCCTTTATCGTTCCCTGGGCAACCTTAACATAAGTTATTGGCATATATATGTATAAGTTTATTTTAAACTTAACTTTACTATTTCTGTGTGTATTGTACGGTGACGATTAGGAATTAGTTTATCAAATGGTTGACTGTAAGATATCTCTATAGCGATAAGTCCGCTATTTGTTGTCTTTGTCTTTTTTAATAAAACCAGTGTAATATTCATTATAAATGTTTTTATAGCTCAATACATTTGTTTTATTCTATTCTATTCTATACTTTAATGCATATAGATTAATACATGACATTCTATTCCACCGTATTATTTATGTGATGTAATCGGCATATATAACAATGCGATAGATGGCACTAATAATGGATTGTTATTTTTTGTTAACTTATTGAGATTTTATAATAAATCAGTGCTTTATATAAAAAAATCATTCATTATAAATGTTATTATCGATGGCGAAATAAATTTATATTTGTTAGGCCGTCAATTATATCAGTGCCACCTGCATTTTGCCGTTTCAGAAGGGTTGCCAAATGCACTATGAAGTTAAGCAATCTAATATAATATATAATCTACGATAATAGTGAACCGCGATCTGTATCTACGTTGAAGATTATACAGACATCTTCTCTGCTTCAAATTCAACCTATTTCCATAGCTGGGTGAAGGTCTCCTTTGTAGGTTACACCAACAATTGGATATAGGAAATCGTAACATTTTCCTAGTTTTCTTTAAACTTCTTGATCATTAATGATATACAAGCAGTTGTTCCCCATTGTGTATGCACGTTACATTGCTATTTACGAGTGACTACGTTTCTGTAATCTCAAATTTGCGACGGTTGAACAAGCACTCGCAATTATTCCTCCGACCTCTCTGTACGATGTAATCCAAATTCTGAACATGCTTTGGGTGTGGCTGCAATGACGAATCGACTATCGACAACTGCATAACAGAACTGAATCAATCAATGTAACAAAGCATATTTAAATATGTATTGTTAAACACGATGTTACATAGACGGACACCGGATAAATGTTAGATGTTATTAATTTATAAGTGAGCATCCTAATCTATGATATCCTGCCAGTCGGCACCCTAATCTATGATAACCTCCGAAAAATATCCGAAATGAGCGGACACGCAAAGAAATACGCGGGGTCAATTTCGTACGGTTCGACCAATAAAAATCCAGCGTTGACGAAGCGTCAGGCACAGATTCCACGTCCGCTCGGGCCGGCGACCAAACACCCCGTTAACATTCTATCGCAGCGCTAGCACAGAATAATTATCTTTGCGCAGTGGGTGTATAAGGGTGTTAATGGCAAAGCATATTTAGCATAACTTTCAGAGCACTGTCACGTTGTATTTAATTGTAATTAATTTAGGCCCTAAATATAAAATGTGGCCAAGCGCGACGCTAGAGAATTAACCAGTCAATTTAATAAACTTGGTCTTGGGTCAAGGAGGTCCCGAATCTACAAAGAAATATCCACTATATAGCCCTATTTGACTACTTCTTTGCGACTATTATTATTAGTATTAGTCAGTGACTATTTAAAAAAAATTACAAACTTTAGAACTGTAATTTATATTTGATGTTATGAATATATGAGTTATTATTAAGCATTTGTTAAATGTAATTTATTATCAGAGCATATTTAAATGTAAGCATTTATATTTTTATTGCTTTCTGTAAAATAATTATATTGTTTGATAAATTATAATTGTTATAAAAATATATATTTTTTTGTATATCTGAAATAATTAAATGAATTTATTGAATTTTGGACATAAAAATTAATAAAATTGATACATACTACATATGTATATGTAGTTTGTGACATACCAAACTGTTGATCACAGGATATCGAAGGCCTATCTTCTGCTTACCTGTGAAAAAGAGAAAATATTTGAATCAATTAAATCGCATATTTATTGCAAGTTCTACAAGAAAGGAGAGCAACATATTATATAAAAAATATATACATAAGATTTTTAGTATATTAGAATATCAAATAACAGCTAGAAAATCAACAATACACAGGGAAACATTAATTCGACGGAGGAGGAAGTAGATCATTTAGACTTGGTCTAATTTGTGATAATAGCGACTCTAATCATTATTCTAGACTGAACCAAATAGAGAGTGAAAGTCATTCGTCTTCTGTAATTTATATGCGATGCCATCATAGTTAAGGAAGTGACAAAAGCCGCTCTGTCACGAACCTAACTAAGATTACCATCGGAAGTGCCGTTAATTCGATAATGTAATTCTATGCCTTTTTAAGCATTAGCTGTACCTTTTGTCATGTTTGTAATTATTTTGACAAGGAAATAAAAATGTTTATATTTTCTAATATTTAAATAAATGTTTAAGGCGATATGGGACCTCAGAATAATATCCGAAATGGGCGGTCACGCGAAGAAATAGGCGTGGTCAATTTTGTAAAGTTAAACCAATAAAAATCCAGCGTTGGCGAAGCGTCAAGCACAGATTCCACGTCCGCTAACTATCTTTGCACAGTGGTGGTATAAGGGTGTTAATGGCAAAGCATATTTAGCCTAACTCTCATAGCGCTTAAACGTTTTAATAAATTGCAATTAGTTTAAGGTCTAATTAAAAAATGTGGTTAAACGCGACGCTAGAGAATTAACCAGTCAATTTAATGGAATTAAAATAAAACACACTAACCATCGCGCCTGGTAATCGCCCCTGAATGTTTTCGAAGTCAGTTTAAAGCCTTAATGTCCAAGGCAATGAGCATCTTTTTGAGTCCAAATTATAAATTGGTTCCTTATCGAGGGATTGGCTTAGAAACTTTTTTTAATTACCGCTTATATATTCTTTTTGAATCATAAAACTAAAATTGTTCAGATATGGTCATTCCCAGGTACCTATCATATCACCTTAACTGCAGATATTGGATGTCAAGCATTCGAAGTAACGTTTCTTCTCACGCCTTTTCGAAACACTTTTTATCTAAAAAGGCTTCGTTTATAAAAGATATATATTATTTAATTCATACGTTACCGCATAAATTAATTAATCACGACGCAAGTAACGATTGCAGAAATAAACATATTTGCATATTTTCTATTACGCAAACTAATCGCATCGCGTAAATCGTTTTACGCGACCGATGATTAATGTTCAGGAAAATTTCATTTAAAGTTTGAATAACAATATTCTTATTCCATTTCAAATGGATGGTGCTTTGCAAACAGCGGTTAACGCCTTCAAATCCACGCCATATGAAAAGAGATCCTATAGAGTATATAAAATTTAAAAACTATTATGGGACTTCATACACATTTACATTTATATTTACAGAAAGTCTCCTTATACCTTATCATTAAATTGTATAATCTCCTCCCTGTAACGTCAAATAAAAAAATCATTAAAGAGATGCTGATAAGCCACTTTCTTTCTCGAATTGAAGGGTCATGACTTTTCCAACATTTTACCAATTTAAATGTTAGTTAAACATACATAGCTACCTACTGATTATGTGGATTGTTTTATTATATTGACGTTTTAGCTTCTATTAAGCGAATTTTTTTTATAACGTAGGTTTCAAATTTTGGTTATTTTAACAAATTTGACTCTTTATAAGTTAATTTTAATTATTAATTAATTTCGGTATGAAACTAACCTTATTTCAAATTCCTATTCATCTTCCAAATAAGTAAGATACCCAAACTAGTATCATGCAAAGAACTTAATGAAACTATTTCCTATAACAATTTTAAAATCATTACATGTTCTCATATCGCCGATTTTTCTCGCTGTGAAATCGGCGATATGCGAAAACATATTGGATAGCGGACGTAATCACTGGATGCAGCTTCAAAATCCCATTGTGTTATCCAAAGAACAGTTTTACTTTCCCCGCATGATCTGGGAAGCCATTGAAATAAGAAGAACCCCGAACTTGAATAGAGACGACGGTTACAAACTCTCTACTGCGTGGAAATGTTCTCAATGCTCATCGCCGAGCGCACGGACGTGACACAGGATACAGTGAGTGTAGTGTGCACAGCGGTTTTTCAAAATTCGCGCGCGTCGACCCCGCCGCCCCACAAGTAACTCAGCAGTTTGCCGCCTACCCCCAGAACAGCGGACGACGAGAGACAGTGCTTTAGTCTACCCTAGATAACGGCGGCTGCAACGGCGCCGAAGCGTCGGGTGCTACAAACCTTACGCAGTAAATTCGATTTATCCTATTTATAATATCAAACAACCGCGATAGTCTCGATGTCATCATTACGCAAATGTTGTAGTTTGTATGTTATTGTGCTGCAAATTCCCCAATTATATACAAATGTAAATTTATATTGTGGAGCAGAAGTGAGGACAATCAATAAAATCGATCTTTGATTATTTTGTGATCGGAGTAGTGTTATTGAGTTTAGCAAATCTTTTCATCGCATTCGTCAATGGAGAGAGGACATTGGATTTAATATTCCATAGCCATTGAGCGTATGCACAGCGTATTAGATTGAACAACGTCGTACTACAATTTGGTAACTAGGATTTTACTACGAAAAGCAACGCGTAGATGGTACTCACAGTTCCAAAAAAATATTAAACTTTATTATTATGTTCAATGTGCCGACTTTTGAGGTGTAACAGCATGGCAACGCATTGTATGTGGCTCTCTAAGCACGCATATACAGTTTAAAATATTAATATAATAAAAAACGAGTTTTGAAATCATAGCTCATGTTATTTTAATATTATTTACATAATGGGCCCGATTGCGTTACTTTGTGAACTAAAACTAAAATTAGTCCAAGCGAACGAGACAGAGCAATAAGTTAGAGCGGTATATGAAACGAACGATCGTCGATAAATACTACCTGCCGAACTTACACTCGTCCGAATAAATTCGAGCATATTTCGTGCGGTGTAAGATTTGACCTTGGCGGGCAGTTTTAATGCGAAAAAGTGACAACCGTCATCTCACACTTCGCTCTAGCGTATTGCCCTGTCTCGTTCACACGGACTAATTTCCGATTTTAGTTCACGAAGAAACGCAATCGAGCCCAGTATTAAATGTCAATTTCAATTTTTAATTTGGTATACAGTTTTAAACGAGTAAGAATTACACACTTTATTTTAGATAGACTAATAGATGGCCTTCTATTTATCGGTATTATTTCTGTGATGTATAATCATCCTATATAAAAAATGCGATATATGACAGTAATATTTTAATGATATTTTTGTTATCATTGGTTAAATTATTGTTTTTTTATAATTTAATCAATCAGTCCTATGAAAAAACATTCGTTATCAATTTTAATATATATGGCAAAATAAATTGCTATTGGCTTGGCAGTACATGCTACCAGCGCCACCTGCACTGTCCATTTCAAAAGGGTTGCCAATTCGTACTATGGAATTGAGCAATATAATACCATATGTAAACAAAAGTACCGTATACACAAATGATTTTAGTAGGCTGATTACTCAATGGCGATTACGACCTGAGTCAGATGCTTAAATAAATGGCCTAAGGGGAGGGGGAGTTAAAGGAGCGGTGAAGGAGTTAAGGGAAGGGAAAACTGGAAATTCGGCCTCCGTTTTGGGCACAGTGATAACATCTTAACGGCTGTTTCGTGCCGGTTTGTCGATCTCATAAAGTTCTCAGAATACGGCGGCAACCGCGTGGCGTTGCCTGCGGGCAGCGTGGCCGGAATGCATGCACAGTAAAACGTATGAGACTGCCTTGCTTTACAACTTGATTCATTGAGATTGGGCATGGCGCATGACGGTGAGATAGCTTTAAATGGATAGAGATAGAAAAATGATTTCAATGCAAATATTTGATGAAGGATAAGAAACAAATAGTTTCTTGTAAACAGGAAGTCTTATCCTGGTCACAGATATCGCAAGCGATGTCACAAAATATGCAGGAGTCGCGAAGGATCTTGAAGTGCCTACCTAAGAGTTATAAAGAGGAGAAGAGAACATGTTATCGCATTCAGTTATTTCGGTATTGCATAAATAGTTAAATAGAACTTAAATGTGTAGTACATATCTTACATTGTCATACAATCGTAAACAATAAAATTACAGCATATAAAAATATGTGTAATTTAATTATGCGGCAATACCTTACTACATTACAATATTTTTTATTTATTTATTTGGTAATTTACAATTATCCACAGTAAATGGACATATACAATTACAATGTCATAGACGAAAATCCATTAGCAAAAAACTGATGACATGTTATACCAGAAGCTATTGCCAGTTATTTTATTTTAATGTCGTTTAACTAGGCAATAGCCTGTTCTAAGGCGGTATATCTAAAATATGGATTTTTATTTTTATTCTCTTTCTAAAATAACATCTAAAATATGTTTTTTTATTTTTTTTTTTATTTTATCAGGAAAACCGGTAGCTTTATCGGTAGTCAATCTAATGCAATAACTAGACACACACACTTGTACACCTGTTACACGCACACATACATACATATAAATATTTCTTAGTAGGGTTGGTTGTAGGAGATTGTCGCATGATAATAAAACCGATCATTGTGAAATGTCACAAAGAATAGAAATAAATAAAATCCATTTATCCGTAGATCCAGAGAACTAGTCAGATATTACAAGAATAGAAATATTTAGAATGTAAATACCTACTGCAAAATTTATATTATGTTATGGACGAACCGATTTTTCGCCGATTATATACAATAAATATATTGAAACAATAATTATAATTAGGTTTTTGTATAAATCCAATCTCAAGGATTTAGTATATTATATAACACTAGCTGCGCCCAGCGGTTTCACCCGCGTGGTGATAGAAAATTGTGATAATGATGATAGAAAACCATATATCTTTATAAATTATAGCCTATTGTTATAGTGTTATTCTGATGTGTAAGCTATATTATTGTAAATTTTCATCAAAATCCATTCAGTAGTTTTTGCGTGAAAGAGTAACAAACATCCATTCATACATACAAACTTTCGCGTTTATAATATTAGTAGGATTGTAGGATAGAATTTAAATTTCGAATGTCAATTTCTTAGATTTTTTCCTACTTACTTGACAGTTCCTACAAACTTTCGCGTTTATAATATTAGTAGGATTATATGAAATGATCGTGATCAAACCTATTGTTTTCGTCAAAGTGAAATAAAAAATAGGTACTTACTAACAAAAAAAACTTTTTTGAGTTTTATACTAGGTAATCGATGAGAGTTGAAAATAAAGATAGTTACCTAGCTACAATAGTCTGAGTAATAGAAATTATCGCTGAGAGAAAAAATACTAAGTATGTAGTGTAGTCATACCATAACAAAAAAAGATCAGATCACAAAAGTAAATTGTCAACAATTAAATCTGCAAATATCTAACCGCCCGATAGTTGAAGAATAACAGAATTACTTCACCTCGTGGGGATTGTCATGTTAAGCGCGAGTATGAGTGCTTCACGATGCCATTCTGTGAGCGTTTCGCAGTATCTGGAAGTATTTACGTATAAATAAAATCAATGGTATAACGATTGACTTGGTGAATCGACGACGCTCGTTATTGTCTCTTACACACGATAGAGCTGACCGCATTCAACAGATTTTCTGTATAAATCATTAGTTGTGACTTGTTCGGATGAAAGTGTATTGTTATTGTTCAAAAGAAATAAATTTCAAGATAATATTGGCTTTGACTTGTAGAAAAGCCAAGGTAAAATGAATAAAACGTATACGGATAAAAAAGATTATCCCAGCTTATACAGTGATGCTCCACAAACCCTACACGGGTTAATGACGGCTACAGTACACGTGCCACCGTCGGCGGCTATACAAGAAGATAATGAAATGCTTCTGCGTCAACGTCACAATGTATGAACATCCCTTGGCAAGCATTGTAGACGTATTTATATCATCTGTCCGTAATCACAACACAGACACCCATTTTTTTTTTTTTTGTTTTGTCAAATATAAATTGCTTTCACCTCCCTGATACCAGCACTCAGTCTATTGAAGATCGATCACCGCATCCTGGGGGTCTATTCTTGAAAAAAATAGCATGCTAAATTTGTCTATGGCCCATGTAAATCAAATCAACCATAAACAAATTTGGCATGCATTTTTTTTTAAGAATTGCCCCCCTGTAAGATAACAGGGCGCGTTGTTTTTTTTTTACACGATTGCCCAACAAAAGAGGAGTGTAATGTGTTCAGGGTTCATCTATGCATGTTTTCCGTTTCTTTATTCCACTATAATTTTTAAACTCTTGAACCGATTTAGAATGATGTAATATTGAAAAGTAAATTATTGAAAAGTAAACTTAGAAGTAAATACATGAAAAAAATAAGAAGTCCTCATAAATAAAATAAATAAATAAAATCCTGCATTCCAACGCCTTTTCCATATTAGTTTCAATAATAATGAGATATGATCGATAAACTGCAAGCTATAATCTAATAAATTACATAGTTGTTGGTATAACTCTTTATGCTTGTGTATTTGTATTATTCAAGAATAAATGTTTTGAACTTTATACCAATAACAATTATATAACCGAACGTCATACATGTCAGCTCGCAATATGCTAAGTCAAATATCAGCATCCTTAGATACGGGCGTTCTTGCTCAGTTAGGTATGCGATGAGCCAACGGCTATGGGTTCAACTTGTTTTGCCTGCACGTTTTATTATACTGTATACCGTATATCATAGCCATTCGTCTGTAAATCATGTTTTTTAAAATAAATGAGTAAATAAATAAATAGGTATTTAGTAACAGATATTGAATTAAAATACAGATATTAAAGAGGTGGTATTGATGTGCAATTACAATCCGAACCGAGTAGCATTTGTCAACTTTGCGCTGTATATGATGCAGTTCGCAATAAACAAAGAAGCGGTTAAGGTAAGCTCCTGTTAGAACAGTTTGAACAGACTTTCTTGGCCGAGTTGATTCTTGATTTCCGCACTGATTTCTCGAGTCTATCGCTGACAATTGACGCGAGAGTTATTGCAATAATCTTCTCTACCGCCTTCACTAGTTTCCTATTTCGACATATAAAGACAAACCTGCTGTAAAAGTCTGGAACCACCTCCCGTTATATCGAAATTATACTGATGCTGCAGAAGTTAACTTATCGAGTAATATATATGCAGTGGAATCGGGTCCCAGCCGCTTACCATATAAGCAGAGTTAACCATGATGCACATTGCAAATAAAAAGGTAGATGTTCCCTTCGCATGATTTGAGCATTTGCAGGTCCTAGTGTGTAACACTGCAGCCTGTATATAAGATAATATTTCTTTTTTCAAAATTAGCTTTACGATTTTTTTTATTTATTTTTTTTTCAAACCAGTTGATAGGAATTCCTACACTTGGTTATGTCAAATACTAACAAAAACAACAAGCATAATATTCAAATATATACCTATTAATGTATAAGGTATGAACGTCGGTATTGCAAGGTATGAACGTTGAACTTCCAAGCGCAGTTTTTCTAGGTTATATAAACAAAATTTTACAATATTTTAAATCAAAATACTTACTAAATTCTTACAATTTCGTAGAATTTTCATATGGACAATAGTACTAAACAATCAAACAAATATTGGATAATTTCACAAAGTATCATACGGGAAGATATTTTAAAGAAAAAACACAAATACAAACAAATCAGTAATAATAATAATAGTCAATAGCCAATAGTTAGAAGAAAAAAAACGAAATTGTAAAATAGTCAATAATAGAAAGAATAAGGAAAAATAATAGTCAAGTGAAAAAATGATATTGTCGAAATCCTCAATGCTATAAATGGGGTTTTAACCAAAATAACCTACCCAAGGCCGGATGTGTAATGGAAGTTTGTTGTAGAATAAGTAACATTGGCAGAGAAAGCTCTTCCGAACCTTACTCAGTCGCACCTTAAAATGACGCAAGTCCTCTTTCTTTATTTCGCGTATTATGCGAATGAATATTTGAGTTAGTTGTAGTAGTCTCGATATTTTTTTCTCGTATACATGATGTTTTGGTATATATACGCGGCGTACAAAGTCATGATACCAGATTCGAAGAAGTACTGCTTGCAAGATGTTAGCGAAGATATTGAGAACAGATTTCTAATCGCTCGATTTGTAGGCGAAAGATCCCTATAACATTTGCCGTCATTCCCCCAGAACATGAGGCCATAACTTAATAGGGAAACAATTATTTTACTATTATTATTAACTATATAATAACAAAATTTGAAAACGAAACTTGTAGGCTGTAGAGTAAAGTTTGTTTCATCTCACTGTTATTTGATTTACTTTCCAGCCCACCAACCGACGAGGAAGAAAAGTATTGTGAACGCGCAATTTTTTTTTCGAGATGAAGACGAAAATATTTTTTTGGCCCCCCTGGGACCATTGAGAACATTATCAGATTGAAGTATGTCTGTCTTTCTTTATGTATGTATTCCTCCACGATTGCGCCCAAGCGCCTAATCCGATTAAGCTGAAATTTGGCGTGCAGGCATCATTTGATCATAGCAAGAGTTGATAAGGTTGATAAGGTTAATGATTAAGGTTGAAATCCACCGGGGGGAGCACTAGTCATATGTCAATTTCGAAACTAAGAGACTTAAAACTTGGTACACAAATGCCTTGTTGGGCCGAAATTATATCATAAAATTTTGGTTTGAATACTTATCTCATATACAAGCTACATTAATAGTATTTAAATTCCGCTATACATTTTAATCATATATTAACGCCATCTGTTGGTACTTGGCACAACCCGGCCCTTGGCAGGAAAGGGAACCGCGTCGCCCGAGCCGGTTGCATTGCAACCCAAACGGGTTCGATTTTATGTATGAAATTATTATTCAGATAATATCAGTCCTTAGCAACTTTCCGGGAAAGTCTTGGAGGGAAACAACCGTTTTTTTCATTGTATCGTCATTTTAAAAATTGCCTGTCTGCATTAGTATGGATTTAACTTATGTGAAAATTTTCGCTTTATGATTTTCTACGACTAAAGGGCTCTCTAGACTCTAGACGATTAAGCATGCTTGTCAAGCATCGCGTCGCGGGCGGGAGGAAATCATGAACCGCAGCAAATATTTTTTAAAATATTTATTAAAAATCCCTACTTTTGTAGTTTTATACCAGGGAGTCAGGTTAATTAGACGTAATTGATTGATGAATGACGTGATTCCCTTGTATAAACTTCAAAATTAGGCATTTTTTGTAAATAATTTTTAAAAAATACGCATTTTTCCTGCGGTTTACGATCCTCTCCCAGCCCGTGACACGATGCTTGACAAGCATGCTTGATCGTCTAGAGAGCCCCTTATAGTTGCTCTGATGCCCTGAATGGCCCTGGTGGATGCCTTGGCAAGGAAGGTTGACACGTGATGACCCGAAACGGAATTTAAAACAAAACTGCGCGCAAGCATTTTGCAAACGCTGAATTCTTTGCTCGGTCTTATTATATAGGCACGTGCCATACACAGTCGCCATAGTCAATGATCGATAAAATCAAGGCTTTTACTAGAAGAATTCTGACTTTGACGTTGAGTTGTTCTTGTATCTTATAGAGAGCATTCAGATGAGCTAAGCTTCTGTTTTAAATTATTAGGTAGGTAACCAATATTTGTAATTGTACAACTGAGCAGAGCCTAGCTCGGCTTTAAACACTTTTGGCGGTTGCAGAATTCAAACGCATTCGTCTAATCTCAGTTTCGAATTTCGTGAAGATTTCGAATTTCCTGTCCACTGCTGTCAAAAACAAAATCATCGATGCTGTGCGCCGTATAACCGAAACAGGCAAGCATGTCACCTACCATAAGATTCAAGCATTTGTAGGCATAGGCACGAGCCAGGTATAATTAATCTTACACAAAAATTTGGCTGTGAGAAAGCTGTGCTCGCAGTGGATTTCACAAAATTTGAGTAAGGCTCAATAATCGGGGTACGTCATTTGGTGCTATATCGTACTTACCAGATTAAACGAAGCGGCGTCAAATTTAGTGTGGAACATGGTAATTATAGGTGACGGATTATGGATTTACAGCTACGGCCCCGAAACAAAGCAACTATCGACATTTGCGTCTCATTAGTTGAGCCGAACCTAGCCGATTCGCCTCTATTTTTAGAAAATCTGGACACGTGGCTACGGTTGCATTGAAGAATCATCGTACCCTGATTGGTACACAACTATTTGTTTGCCGGATGTTATTGACGAACTTCGTAAAAGCAACCGTAAACGCTGCATCATCTTGCACCATCGCAATGCCAACTCTCGCACGGCCAGACAGAGAAACGAATGTTTGAAGGCAGAAAACGCAAAACCCGTAAGCCATCCTCTATACATTATTATTAAATTAAAACAATTACGCGGTCGACGATATTCATCGCCAGAAGAGGCTATCGAAGAACATGAATAATATGTTTCCGAGATCACCGCGGACGAGTGGAATAAATGTTATGATAATTGTTTGTTTTACGCATGAATAGGTGAATACGTATGCTCACCCTAGTAGATTAAGGTGTATTTACAAAAATCGCCCAGATTAGCAAATTTTTAGGTCATTTATTGAGAAAATTAACAATGCTATTATATTAAATCCAGTTCTTGGTTACTACATGTTAAATGTTTCGTCCATTTTTTACCAAATATAATAAACTTTTGCAGACCATCTCTCGAAAATTATCGAAAACCCTTAAGTTGAGGGCAAAACTTCAAAACAAACAATGGGTATTGTGCGACAAAGTAAGCATAAAACCTTATTAAAATATAGTCCATCTTTATTTATCGGGAGCTATATTTTCCATTTGCTCTCTAATTTAGGTATAAAACAATAAAGAAAATAATATATCGCCCAATTTCCCCTGCTGAAAGGCAGTAAGCTTAATTCAGCAATAGGCTAATTTTCAAAACATCTACTGAATATTTTTTAGCTTAAAAGAACTAAAATCGCTAGTTAGTTTAGGCTAGGCTTATATATTAGTCTATATACAAAACGCGAACATTAATTTCACGCTATTGGATAGCATTCTTCTCAAAGTGCCTCTCCATTACTGGGGGTTGGCTGTTAGCTCTGAATACTTTTATCGGTCTTGCGCCATCCGGAAAAGCTGTTCCGTACTGGTGATCCCGGTCCAGTTTTCCACTCGGGTATTCATAGCACCCCTGACCCATTAAAGGGCCGCCGAACACTCGGGGCCATGGCTATTTTTGACTTTTCCATTACTAACTAATAGGGATATAGTGCAGTGGTCTCCCGTTGCCTTCTGCACCAGACATTTAACGGTCTATTTAGGACCTTAGGCCGCTGAGACCTCTTCAACCGGTTGCCCAGTTGGGAATGGTTATACCGCCATTGACTCGGGTCTTTTGCTATATATACTTTTGCTTCCCATTATAATTAGACAATTTCGAAATTCGAAGTGACAGCAGCAAATTGTGAATTTTCCTAAATAAAATCGTAAAATAATATTAAATTGGACACAGAAGAAGCCTGCCTCCCCGAAGATTATACACATTTTTGACTATCATCGCGGTGAAACGAAAAAGCACAAGTTTTCGACAAACAAGGTTACTCCAGCCGGAATTTTAAATTTTCAAACACGAAAAAGCACAAGTTTTCGACAAACCAGGTTACTCCAGCCGGAATTTTAAATTTTCAAACTCAAAAAAGCTCTACAAATCTCTCACCAGTGGCTCAAAATAGCTGTTGTACACGCAGCAGCCACACCACGGTAAACCACGTCGGCTCGTGGACTAAACCTGGTCGAGGGGGGCCTGCACGCTTCGGCGGACAGGTCAGATTGCGGATACCTCCTGCATAGTGTACGAAGACTGGCCCGGCGAAGAAGGCAACTCGACAGCTGATAAGCGACGGATGTTGGCGGAAGCCGCGGGACAGCACGGCATCGTGGAAGGCCTAGGGCGTCCGGTTGAGGGCTAAAAACCGGCGGCCAGAAACTGCATCCCTCTTTCCTCCAATCGTGGCGGATCTCCGCTCCATTGGCGCACGGATTGCAGGGACGAGAGAGTGAGTCTGCACCAGCGCAACCGCTTACTCACTATAAATCATTCACGCGCAGATGACCTCTAGTTTTTGAATATCGGACCGGACTTGTACCCAAGATCTGCGGCGATAGTGCACTGGTGGTGGGGTCGTGACTTCTTCAAAAACAAACTGGGATTCACGAGTCACTTTCGCGCGCATATTCGAAGAAGTCCTGTCAACGAAGAGGTCGCCGTCGTCGGATCACGACGAGGAGGACATCATCATAATTAGACCGATATGCAAACGGTACATTCGGATGATCGAGTACATTCGGGACGCGTCCTGTGTCAACCGCAGGTTAATCTAGACTGCATAATTGCACTTTAATTCACTACATTTAATAATCATAGGTAATATTTATTGTTGAGAAATTTTTAAAATATGCTGTCAAATATGGAATGGAAAATAAAATAGCATTTTTGGAAAATAATAAAAACAATTTCATGCGTTTTCATTAATTGTATTCGTCTATATGGTTGAATATAACAAAATATTATGTTAAAAAATACACTCGTAAATGGTAAAAACAACAGGAAAAACGTAACAATTACAATAACAGTTTTTGAAATCAAATTTCTACTAAAATTTAAAGAAGAGTGTATGCAACTGATATGAAAATATAATAATTAGCATATAAAAATATCTATATTGACGAACTGCTAAAAGTCACTTCTAGCCAATTTGTGTTTAAATATTTCATACCAAGGACTACGTCCGAAAGGTCGGAACCCTCGGCGCGCTAGTAAAACTCGCACTTGACCGGTTCTATTTTAGTAGGTATACTGTTGGCCAATCTTTCTTTTTATATTGCGTGGATGGCGAAATAAATGCATTATTGAAGAGTCTTTTCGACGAGCGGGTGAGTAGAGCGGGCTATCGGCAATGTCAAAGAGTGTGACGTCACGAAGGTGCCCTGCCGGACCGTAAATCAGTCACTTGGCTGGGCCGGCAGTGTCAATGTCAGGATTAACTGGCTTTGTAAGATAGACAGTGTCCAAATCGATCGCTTGGTTATCATATGCAACCGCACTGAGATTTTTTTTTACTGTCGTATTGATGAAACACATTTATACTGCTATTATATAGGATACTAGTGGTATTACCCGGCGTTGCCCGTGTTGATTCCGTGCTCAAATACCTAGGTAAACCAATTTTCATGGCGATCTGTTGAACGGCATATAAGTTGATGTGCTGCAGCGCTGGGCGAGTTAAAACAAAGTGAACAGTGCGAAAATGTTATTTATGCGAGCTCAAATGTCTATGTGGACAAAGACATTAACTATTTCATTGCGCCGAGATTTTACAATCTGATCAATATGGAAATAAAAATGAATTTGATATTTAGGGAATTCAAAAATAAATTAAAGAAATGGTTATCGAATCATGACAGACTATAAAATGTTAGAAATAATATTATAATAAAACTTAGGTGCACAAATTATTAACATATTTTTAAACATGTGAGTATATTTTAACATTGAACTAACTACCAAAAAATATTTGACTTTGACAATGAATTATACTTTTTTGACTAGGCATTTTTATATTAAATCCTATATTAGGTACTTAACATATATTAAATATTAATGACTGTTTCTTTCTTTTCTCACATATAACTTTATTTATATTATTTAATCGAATTTATATTATATTTATTGCCGATTATATAATATTTTTTTATTATTATTTTTTTTTTAATTCTGAAGACCACATTTTAGGGCAATTTAGTGTTATTAGCTTTTTACTAAAACTTGTACATTTGTAAGCCACCAAGCAATCAAGCAAACTTGATTGTAATATTGGAGTCCTGTCCACCCTAGAACGGGCTAGTACCAGTTGAGTGACAGAAACAAATAAGCAAAAGGTTAAGGTTTTGCCATTCGGTTCCTGTTATTTTTGTAAGCTAATCAATGTTTTATAGTAATTAATTCTTAAATAAATAAATAAATACTAATTTTCATGGCGATCGGTTGAGCGGTATATAAATTGATGTGTTGTAGCGCCATCTGTTAGCGAGTTGCAATAAAGACAGCAGTCCGAAACCATACTATACGTCCTCAAATGTCTATGTATACCAATTTTTAAGGCGATCGGTTGAGCGGTATAGAAGTTGATGTGCTGCAGCTCTATCTGTTGGCAAGTTACAATAAAGTTAACAATATTATGCGTGCTCAAATGTCTGTGTCTACCAATTTTCATGGCGATCGGTTGAGCGGTATAGAAGTTGATGTTTGCAGCGCCATCTACTGGTAAGTTACAATAAAGCGGATATCATAAAACCTTCTCCATGAAAAGATACATATATGTGCTAATTTACATGGGGATCGGTCAAATGGTGCCGGAGTCTATTAAGCTCGTACAGACAGACAGACACAGACATTTATACCAACAACCAATTTTAAATATATAGATTAGATTGCTCAATGCCATAGTACTTTTTGGCAGCTAAAATTTTAATACGAAACGCACCATGTCACTCATCCTCCGAAATAGATTAATATTATCTTATGTTCAATATGGCAGCGTTCGTGATTATGGCAGTATGGCGGTGCTCTATATATGGCGATCTAAACACGCCCACACGTTATCCTATCTCGAAATAAAGAATAATACAATACCAACCGATTTTTTTAAGTTATAGCTTTTAATATTTTAATATTATTCACATCGAGATGTAATTTGTTTATTCGGTGTAACACTTAATAATTACTCACTTTATCATAGAATAATAGATGGCATTCTTTAACTCTGTATTATTTCTGTGGTGTAATCAGCCTATAAAGAAATTCGGCAGATGGCACTAATAATTGAATGTTATTATTGTTATCATTGGTTAATTTTCTTTTTAATAGTCAATCAGTCCTTTATAAAAGTATAGTATTCTCTCGTATTTTGTGTAGTATACTAAAATATTTTGATCATGGCTTTTAGATTATAAAATGCGTTGATGTGTTTGTACATTATATATAAATGGCTCGTAAACCAGGCGTATGGTATTTAAGAGGAATATACACCTCTGGAATTGAAATTTACATACAGTTATTATTCCCGTTCAAGCATTATAAATAATTTAGGCCTCGTCTAGGATATTGTTATTAGCGGTCGATCCGACGGTTATGACATTTTTAGCTGCGACTATATGGTTCTTAACGATGCCGTGCAGCTTTGACTTTCAGTGCAACAATATTGAATGATATTCTGTGAAATACCAGATGTCTATGTTGCCAAGTATGTAGATTCCATGAAGTCGCAACTATGGGGTTACAAACACAACTGGCAAACTAATCACCCCAGGTAGTTTTAAACATATTTTATAACTTAGAGACTACGATCAAAATATATTAGTTTTTTACACAAAAAATGCGAGAGATTACTATACTTTTCACATTACAATTTTAACAATCTAGAGACTGGTCCACTCACATATCGACGAGCAAAAGAATAGCGTAAAAGAGAAACTATAAAAAAGAGTATAACATAATTAAATGAATTTTAATTTGTCACGCCTATACCGATCGTATTAAATTATATAGTTTCGATACAAAATGTCAATTTTAATTACTTGGTCAGCAGCTAACCGAAAACTATTAAAGAAAACTTTCAACATGACTGATCATTGTTAACATGGGCATTAACCCAAATAAAGCAATTTAACGAAACGATAAAATCATCATTCTGGTCGGTGATTTTATTGCCGTGTATTTCGTTATACGAATCCATAAAAGTTCTTGGAAGAATGAAACAGTAAAATCAAAATAAGTAGTAATAAGAGAAATGGACCTTAACCCGCAGGCGAGGGTATGTTGAATGAAATGTTGTCCTAATTCTAGCCATTTCTATTGACAAAAAACACATTGGCAAGAGAATTTTTGAAATTGATATTGAGATATCGTGCGAACAAACAGACACAAAAAACATGTTTTTTTTGCTTTTCTGGCTCTGTATGTCATATAACATGGACGAGTTCGTTTTGAGGCAAAAAAATAGTTTTTTGTGTGACTTCAATAAAAGGGAACACGTCGTAGCATTGCAACGGAGTGCTGGCATAAAATAGAATGTACTAAACTATTGAGTTTAATAAATGAGTACTTCTTCATAAAAAAGCTAAAGCAAATTACTCTCCAATTTAAAAAAATGTGCTTGTCAGCTCCAACGCGTGACTGGAGTTTACTCATATAAAATTGCCTGCTTGATTTGATCGATTGATTGATTCATTGATTGTGATTTCGATTTCGATAGTTTCGACTTCGACTTTGACTTTAATTTTGACTTCGACTTCGACTATGACTTTGACTTTGACTTCGACTTCGACTTCGACTTCGATTTCGACTTTGACTTAACTGTACGACTCTATTGCGTCTAATAACTGAGCACTTCTTCATAAAAAAGCTAAAGCAAATTACTCTCCAATTCAAAAAAAATGTGCTTGTCAGCGTGACTGGAGTTTACTCATATAAAATTGCTGGCTTAATTTGATCGATTGATTGATTCATTGATTGTGATTTCGATTTCGATTCAGTTTCGATTTCGACTTCGACTTCGACTTCGACTTTGACTTTAATTTTGACATTAACTTCGACTTCCGACTATGACTTTGACTTTTACTTCGACTTCGACTTCGACTTCGATTTCGACTTCGACATTGACTTTGACTTCGATTTTGATGAATTTATTATATTTTTAAAAATGTGCGTGTCAGCTCCGACGCGCGACTGGAGTGTGATTCTCTAAGATTGCAATCTCCTGATTTTATATCTGTCTTATTTCATCATTCGACAAATGTACCTATAGTCAGTTTGAGTTGGTTCAAAAGCTGGCGAATCTCATCGAAGTATGGTCTCCAGTTGGGTATTGTTGCACTCTTTTCAATTTTTGATCTGTGCCGACATTAAACTTAACTCTTTTCGATTATACTATCCGTCAAATACTCATACCGGGGGCTTTAAATGAAATCGATTCTTGAGGAGTAAACTCCAAAAATGCAAAGTTATGAAACTTGTAATAGTGTAAGATCGTCGTATCGTACAGGAAGCAGATTGAATAGATTTATGAAAAAAAATGATTACGAAGATATGTCGTGGTGAAATACGATTCGATACGATATCAAAAATGTATTAAATAAATGTTTTACAAATGTTGATGGCATAGTGGTTAGGTCATCTGATCTTACATTGTAAGGTATTAACGGAATTGCATTTTCACGTCGATGGTGATCAAATGCAATAACAAGACACACATGTTACACCCACATATAAACACTTCAGTAGGGTAGGTTGTACGAGATTGTCGTATGAAACCTTCTCATTGTGAAGTTTTACAATAAAGAGTAAAACAAACAAGCAAACGAACTAGTCGAAATCCAGGCTAGCTTAAATAGACCGTTGTACTATTCAATTCCTAACCCTTCGAATAGCGGCATAATTTCATGGCAGACCGCGACAATTTATTGGAATTTCTTGCAATATCGCCGCGCTCGACAAAAAGTACTATAACTATGGAACTGCTATAGCAATCATAAAATGCGAAATGATCGCATTGAAATTTACTATATAGAATATTGAAATCTCATTTTGTAAAACAATCAGACAATTATGAATAAATATGAAAAGTCGAAAAAGTGAAAAAAAACTCGGCATTTCTAACTTGTACTTGTCTTACGGAAAAATACGGAACCCTATTTAGAATTTGTAAATACTGTCATGATATCTATTAGATTTTCTATCAAAGGCAGTATTTCGTTTTGCTTATTTGCATACAAAAATATTTAGATATTAGCTCATAAAAACCAATAAAAATTTTGATGATTTGTCGAAAAAAAACTCGGAATTTTACCAGAAATATCCGCGAAATGACGCGCAAATTATTCTAGCGGCCGTCTATGTATCTATTGTAATAATGAGATATTTGGTATGGATTTTAGGATGCGTTTGAATTAGAAAATAATATTACTGTGCGCTCCGGGAGCAAGCCGCCAATATTGGTCGTTATCTAGTTAACAGTGTTCTGATGTGCAACCAAATTTGGTCGTTACGTAGCCGTAGGGTTGCAGAAAAGAGTTGAGAATAATATATAATAGATCTAAGAAAATCTGTAATAGACTCTTCTAGAACTAAATTTGATCACTAGTACAATACAGCGATCTAATGCTATGCTAAGTGTAATGAAATTGTGTTTATTTATTAAAGAGTAATTTACATTGGCGTTTACCAGTGTCTTAAATTAAATGATGTTTGGCAGAATACTGGAATGTCACAATTACGTCATTAATATTATAGATCGTGCGAAAGTTCCGAATTACAGGGCCAAGCAGTCGTGACCTAGGGCAATGCCGTCGACCACGACAAGTATCCTTAAAAGAGTTCCTTACTTCTATGGTTCTATTATGAGACGTCGACTATAGTGATCTCAAATCAAGATAACATGTGGGTAATTATAGTGTAGACGGTGACAGCCTATAGTCCAGATAAAAGTAATAAATCAGTGACGGCAGTGGAGCGATGGAAGCTTGTATGGCATGGCACGTATCGACTCTTAGGAGATATAGAATCGTTTAGTGAGAGTAGATATAAGTGGACGTTTTTGTTGCCGATCTTGTTACACGGTATAGCCAGAGGTGCTCAAACTGCAGCGTCGCAGTTATATTGATATGGATCGCTCAATTTAGCCGATATTTTTTAATCTTTACAGAGAGCCATGGCTATTTCCTTGCTCCGTAGCCTTTGAAGCCAGCATATGCGAACCTTCTCCTTGCTGTCCTGGTACTAACTGGTCTTTCAATTTCATCAACCAAAGCACAAGCGAGCTCGAAAGAAGTTTTCTTCAGATTTTTCAATAATCAATATCCGCTCGTCGCATGCAAGTATGCAATCCTTTTCCGACCTGTTCTTTATCTATTGTCCTGAGAAAAGTCTCTTAAATACAAATTTCTCAGGAAACCATAGTTTCCTGGAAGCGTTTAATGGCAGATGCACAGCGCGAGTATTTCCTAGAAATTATCAGCCACATAAATACCGACCGTCGCTTGACGTTCGGGTTTATTCAGCTCCGCTCCTATAGCTAAGTCATCAATATCAACCATCGCTAGACGTTCGGATATTCGGCTTTATTCGGCTTCGCTCGTGTAGCTTCGTCTCCTTCTGTCTGTGGCGAGGATTTTTTTCGCGATGGTAAATGCCCTTGCAGAGACATCACACGCACTGCACACGCGTTTAAATATCAACTTAGGATGCGTTTAAAAATCAAATGAACAATTGACAGTAGGACGCGCCCTGGTTGCTAGGCGCTTTAGTGTTTTTTTTAACCCATGAATTTGGCGCCCCTTAAATTGCATCCCCCCCCCCCCCCCCCCGTTCTAGATCCGGGGCTGGCTTGCGGCTCTGATCAGCTATCTGTATAGTTACATGTTAAGTTGTTAATCTTATATCTGCATTCTATCAACTTGACCTGCTGGTTTCTTAGTAGGATATGATACGAAACATCTGGCTGAGATAGTTAGAATCCCAGAAATAGTGCCAAGCATTGTAAAAGAAAACTGGGGGTGAACCCGTCCCCTCAGGGACTTTTAACGAAATCAGGTCGTTCTATCACCCGTGGAGTGAACGGAAAAGACATTAGCGGACAATTTACAGTCCACTGTTTAACTCCACCGACAAATTCGTAAGACATTAACTCCTTAGAGCGAGGCACTGGGACAAAAAACCCTCCGCTCTGGTCACAGATTCGATGTCACATGCGCGGCCTCTACCAAATGTTAGCGGTAATTCAGTTCGAATTTATTGCGGATCGACGCGCCTGTCAATGTAACACGGGATCGGGAGGACAATGGATCGCTTCAAGGATAGATGACATCAGGACAACAAGTGTCCCCATTGCTTAGGAAACTTACATTTCCAGACTCCCCCGGTTATTCAACGGAGTCATAGTCGATTGGCCGCACGGTGCGCAAACCGCCCAGTTCCCGACCGTGATCATATCCCGGCTCGGAAACTCCGATCCTAACTGTCTACGGCTGTAGGTTACACCCACAAGCAGTTCACGACGGCCATTTCAGGTTAGTCCCTCTTCGGGGAGGCTAAATGATGGGAGCTGACCCCAATTTAGAAAACACATGCAAGCCATCAGGCTCAAGCTTGACGGTCCCGCTAGGTCCCAAGTGTGAAAGACAAATAGGATTGTCAACTACAACGGGCGAACCCGTCACCTCAGGAAGTTTTAACGATTAGTCGTTCTATCTCCCGTGAAGTGAACGCAGAAGACTTGGACAAAACCGTCCACCGTCAAGCTCTGCCACATGCCCGTAAGAGGCCAACGCCTTAACCGCGAGATAACTAGGTGTGTTACCCAGCGGGCTTACACTCACGCCCTAACTTCCAATTGCGACCAGATTACTCCGGTCTCTCGATTGGTTACGAGTTCGAGGTCGATTGCGCGGTCCTCTCCCTTATGAAGCGGTGAAACGGTGTATACCGAATCTATCGCGGACCACGGCATCCTTTGCCCGGCTGTTCACCCAGGATCGCGTAGCCGATGGTCGTTTCAAGAGCAGTCGCCGTAAGGTCCGCAACCACCCCCGCTCTATAGGAAACAGTACTGCTTCCAGAGTCCCCCGACTGTCAGTCAGAGTGCACAGTCGATTGGCTTACGCAGACCCAGGAGCGCCAAAGGTTAATTTCTAGGGGAAAGTAGCTAAGGCCAGAGTCCTGCCCGGGCTCGCACTTCATGCGTGGAGGCCGCCGGATGGGCGTTAACCCGCGAGTGTGACCAACCCTGAACAGAATGGATCTTCGTGGCCAACTCAGCAAGGGCCCATTAGCTCCCAAAGGTGAAAGACAGGCTGCTAATACAATTTAATCAACGCACAACACTAAGACAGTTTGAAAGCCGCTGGTCCGTTGACCAATCGAAGGACAATCTATGGCCGTGTCCACGTACTCGTAACCCGGTCTCGCATCAATAAGCTCCAATTGGAGACGTCAGAACGCGTCAGCGCTGGACCGCATTTGTAGGGTACACACATTCCTCGCCGCGGATGGTCTTGGTGCGGTGCGCTGCGGCGACACTTGCACTACCTACAGAGGCGGAAGAATTGGACTCACAGATGAGGGCAGCATTATAAGCTGAATCAACAATACTCAAGCTGGGAATCTTCATGACTGGAGATCGCGATTGCAATATAATACAATAATTTTTACCATATATTTGAGCCATATTCTGTCGGCCTGTCAACCGTAAGAAAATTGATTTGCGACCCCCTTTTTGGTAAAAGAAAAACAGGCTTTTACACAACCTTGCACTGTTTTCTCTTCCATAGCTGTAACTGTAAGCATCCTATAAATATAGGTTTTGTAAAATAAAACAATGGCGAAAATAAACTTCAATTTTAACTGTTTTTTACTTTCGAACTGTTTCCATCTCAGATCTGAATTGACGGTGAATCTTATAGCAACTTATCTATAATAACATTGATAATTGATGGTTTTTTTTTTAAATACACAACTGGTTATCATAAAAACCCAATAATTTAACCAAGGATAACAATAACAACATTCAATTATTAGTGCCATCTATCGCATTTTATTATATAGGCTGATTACATAACAGAAATATTACGGAAAGATTGAATGCCATGTAATTAACTATCTAAACATTAAAGTGCGTAATTATTACGTATTGAAATATTTATACCTAATTATTATTTTTTTCATCTTTATGTAAATAATGTTAAAATAATAAGAGCTATGATTTCAAAATTAGTTTGTTACTACATTATTATTTTATACCGTCTAGCTGTATTTAGAGCGTTATCTACAGTGCTTCGCCATACTGTATTAGACATATTGGACATATTCATCAATTTTAGGAACTATGAGTGCCATCTACACGTTGCGTTTCGTAGTAAAATGCTGGTTTCCAAATTGTAGACGTCGTTGCGAAATCTAATCCGCTATATTCCGCAGTGTATTCACTCTCCAGAAAAGAGCCATACGTGCGATAGTAGGTATTGGTCCACGGCAGTTATGTCGTGAACACTTCCAAAAACTAGGGATATTGACCGTATATGCGATTTTTGCTCAAGAAGCTCTTTGCGAATTCTATTGCAATAAGAGCTCGGCCATATCCCACGAGGAAGTACATCGGCATGACACCAGGAATAAAACCCTGTATCTCCAACCGTTCGTAGCAAGTACTGCCAAGTTCCAGGCGACTAGTCGATACTTAGGCCTCAAACTTTTCAATAAATTGCCCGAAAGATTGAAAGCAATTAAAAACATCGATATTTTCAAGAGATCCATTCGAGTCTAACTGCTTAAAATCAACATGTATGCCCATAACGACTTCTTAAAATATTTTGAAAATACATAGCATCGTATCTACCCATTTAATCTAATACATATTATTTACCTTTAATTGTTTTGTTGTAAACTGTTATCATATAGTCTATGTTTTTGTAAATTGGTAAGTTTAAAGCTATATATTGTATATGATCTCTTGTCTAAATTGAGTAACTAGTTTAAGATTAATTACTGTCATTCCTACACAATTGTATGGTTGTATTGGAAATAAATACCTTTTACTTTACATTACTATATTATTAATAATATTACGTATCGATCAAACCTCCACCGCGTGACTCAGAAAATTACTATTATAGAATAAAAGTATGAATTTTAGTATTCTTGGTATTACTCCATTGGCAATGTTAATTTAGTAATAACCGTGTAATTAAGAGAATTTTATATGACTGTCGTCGTTGTGATCATCCGCATAAGGAGAATCGATTTTTGCTCTAAGAAAGACAATACTCATAAACCGAATTCACGGAAGGAGGAGGTTATCAATTCGGCTGTATTTTTTTTTATGTGTGTTTCCTCGGAACTCCGTCATCAATATACCGATTTTGAAAATTCTTTTTTTTTATTTGAAAGGATATACTCCTTGATTTGTCCCAATTTTACCATAATTCTTTTCTGATGATGGGATCCATGAGGAATTATTGTGGCAACTCCTGAAATATTATCATATGAAGTTGAAAATTTACATGTTGACTCAGTTTTAATGACAATGCATTTTTTTGTGGTAAGCATGACCTGATTCTACAACTAGGGTTGTCGACTACAGCGGGCGAGCCCGTCACCTCACGAAGTTTTAACGATTAGTCGTTCTATCTCCCTGGGGTGAGCGTAGAAGACTTGAGGACAAAACAGTCCACCGTCTAGCTACGCCACATGCCCGTAAGAGGCCAACGCCTTAACCGCGAGATAGCCAGGAGTGTTACCCGGCGGGCTTACACTCGCGCCCTTACTTCCAATTGTGACCAGATTACTCCAGTCTCTCGATTGGTTACGAGTTCGAGGTCGCTTGCGCGGTCCTCTCCCTTACGAAGCGGTGAAACGGTGTATAACATACCAAATCTATCGCGGACCACAGCGTCCTATGCCCGGCTGTTCACCCAGGATCGGATAGCCGATGGTCGTTTCAAGAGCAGTCGCCGTAAGGTCCGCAACCACCCCCGCTCTATAGGAAACAACAGTACTGCTTCCAGACTCCCCCGACTGTTAGTCAGAGTGCACAGTCGATTGGCTTACGCCGCACGGTGCGCAGACCGTCCAGGAGCGCCAGAAGGTTGATTCCCAAGGGAAACTAACCATAAGGTCAGAGTCCTACCCAGGCTCGCACTTCATGCGTGGAGGCCGTTGGATAGGTTTTGACCCGTTAGTGTGACCAACCCAGAACAGAATGGGTCTTCGTGGCCAACTCAGCAAGGGCCCATTAACTCCCTGATTCTACACTAAGGGTTGGCTCCCGACGAGGGGACTCCTCAACGGTCAACAGCATAGAAACCAAAATTTGTATACGTCTACAGTTATGATAGCCCGTTCTAAGCTTCACCATGACACGGCTGCTGCACCCAGGATCGGCTCCCGACGTGGAGACTCATTAACGGTCAACAGCACAGACCCGAAATTTTGTATACACTTTCATTTGACATGGCTGTTTTTAGTTTTCAGTTTCAGCATAACATGGCTGCTGAACCTAAAAAAAGTTATTATTTAGGACATGACTTCCGCCAAGAAAAAGGTAGCAAATGCAAGAGACAGATTAGTGACATGCTACCTCCCATTAAGGAGAACACGACCAGCATTTTGTAGCGATAAGGCCGATGAGTGATTAGGGTTCGGTGCGCTCTGAACGCTCGGTCAACAGCCGGGCGATACGTCAATTCAAACGTCCGCGTCATTTCAAAGAACGACTCCGCAAATAGAGATCGGTTGGAGATCCCTGACATGGATCGCTAGATCGATATCTTGCCGATGATCAATCGCTGTTTTAATTAATGCGCCATAGAAATTGTAATTAGGCAGATCCTTTTGAGACAGTAATAGCTTCAACGTCACTACAATGTCAATGTGTCAACAGTTATCGAAAAGTACTAGACGTGAGACATAGAAGAGAATAAATAAAAACACGAGTATTATATTGGTAGCTAAAATATATGTGGGATACATACAGTCAACCAAAAAAATCACCGATAGTAAAACGAGCAGATTCTTAAAAAGCCGTCTGAGTGTCTTCTACCACGACTCTAACCCTCTGCAAATAGTTCCCTCACTATAATGCTGACTCACGCGCTGAGGGTTCCGTATCTAATTATAAAAATAATAAACTCTTTACTCGCACTTATAAAAAATAGATACAAAATAGCGAGCTTATCGCCACGTGGCAATATCTTACAGCTAAACTAAACACAGTACAGTGGTACATGCACGCGTTGTGGAAATAAAGATTAATAAGATTTCTGCATACAATACAAATTACAATATTTAAAAATAAGTATGCCCGAGGTGAGGAAATTAAGAGAGGATGTAGAAAGAAAGGGAAGAACTGGAAAAGTAGTACTCTTTAAAGTGAATCTTGAATGATTCTAAATGTATTAATACCCCGAGAATACAAAGTAATAATAATAATAATACAACGCTTTATTTGATGAAACAAATCGAAAAGCTTATTGCGTTAAAGCGATATCTTACAGCGGTTGTTTGACATTATACATAAGAATTAATATTCATCAATTAATGGGTTCTGTCCCGAGCCAACCCTGGGTGCTATACAGACTATTGAATGCTATACAGACTTTCATGTTTGTGCTGTTGACCGTTGAGGAGCCCATTGGTTAGAAGCCAAACCTGGGAGCAGCAGCCCTATCGCGTTGATACTTAGAACTGGCTATCATAATTTAATGCGTATAGAAATCATCGTGTCTGTGCTGTTGACCATTGAGGAGTCCCCTTGTTGGAAGCCAACCCTGGGTGCAGCAGCCCTGTAGCGGTGAAACTTATGGGGCTCTCTAGACGATCAAGCATGCTTGTCAAGCATCGCGTCGCGGGCTGGGAGGGGATCGTCAACCGCAGGAAAGATGCTAGACCATTTATGCCTAATTTTGTAGTTTTTGTAGCGTTGATTTTTTTTTTTATCAGGCCCCACCAGTTGGGTCGCCATATGTAAACTAGATTTTTACTTACCTATTATAATATACTACTACTATTTCTTTATGTCTATTTTATGAATCAATCTTCAATCAGCCCCACTAGTTGGGACGCCATTTGTAAAGAAATTTTTTAATTCTTACTTTATCTGCGAGATATGATTTTATAATCTATTTCTCGATATGTTATGTTACGATGCTTTCAATGTCTATTGGCCCACCACATTGGGACGGCATATGTCAGAGAAGATTTTACTATATCTATTTCAATATGTTACCACCATACAACGACAGTGATAATATTACCTTCAAGAGGATAGGCTTCCAATACCTTGCCTAATAATTTCCCTCCTTGTATTTACTTCCTCAATGAAACAAATCTTCTCCAATTAATAATCCATATATTAAACCAAAATGCATATTTAAACAATTAAAATTATAACTTTTTCTATTTTAGTTTAAGTACTATTATTGTGAATTATATTTATAATAATGAGCGCCTAATTCACCACAAAATATTTACAATTTATTCTTTGAGTTATTTTCGATCGATTATTTGTCGATGACAACAATGGCTGCGTTCAGTCGATTGTTAATAAAATAATATTAATATTGATAATGCATGAGTTTAAATCTCCGCCGTGAAATTCGACAATTAGATTCTAATCCTTTATTTATTTAAATGTGTTCAATGTCAATTTATATTGAAACATGAATCGTAATGTTTACATACAACAATAAAATTACTTATAAACTAACACACTGTTAACTAGTCGATGGCGTTCCAGTGATATAATGAATTTAAATGACCGCAGTCGCTAATGCCCGATATAAACTACGACCTGGTTACCATTCAGTCCACTGAATGTCCATATGGTTTTCGTTCTATTATTTCTATTAATACTATTCCCTCCCCGTTATCCTTGAAACCCCATCGATCAGTCAAAACAAAAAACCTTAATATAATCTACAATTTTCCTTATCTTTAATTTTATTCTAACATTCAGTATAATTCGAATGTTTCCTTAACTAGTTTCCAAATTAAAAGCACATTATATAATGGCTGGTGTCTGAATCAACGGAGTTAGCAAAGGCTAACTCTCTTCCAAATTAAATAATAGTCTGACTAGAGGTTTACCTCGTAGAACTATCAACGACTATTCATATCAATCGATGTTAAATGCCTCATTTTTAGTTAACGTGCAAATATGTAGAAATCACGCATTTACGTTACAACTACTTAACATTCTAATAATTTCAACAAACCCACAAAACTCGAATATTTATAACCCCAAAAAATATACAACAATGACAATATTGGTTGCTAGCTTCGTCCCAAATAATTAAATAACGCCAGCTTCGGCAAAATAAACTTACATATTTTTAGTACATCTTTGCCGACAATGACTCTCGGCTATACTTCCCGTATTTACAGCTGCATTCACATTATGCACTTATAACTAATGTCAATTTCTTCGATGCGTGTCGCCTTTCTAGAAATCTGCCATCACCAAGAAGAATGTCTCTTTAGAAACCCCAGCCGCTTACTATCGTACTGCAATTTTCAAGCCGTTACTGCATTCTCATCAATGTTTTTCCCTTATTTCGACGCTAATTTATACACCTCCGAAGGACGTTCGCAATGTTGTGATCTCAATCTGACGTTTCAGTTTGATTCGTTCGCCATCTTTGATATAATTTTCGTATTGCACCCCGACGAATCTCGTACTTCTATTTTATATGAAATGTTGGATTTTTTACAGGCCAACTCGCGTAGCTCTCTCGATTCACATTTTTAGCACTGGATTTTCAATTATTTGTTCGTTTTTAGTGTCTTTGTAAAAAGCGCATCAATGGCGATTGCGATAAAGCGTTTCTGTGATATTCGATCTGTACACTTTATACGAATTTAAATGAACTGGGCACTAAGATGCTTCACAGCATCTCAGTGCCCTTATTTTAAACTGTTTATTCTTACATCTGAGCACCAAAATATACTTTTCTTTCCCAAACTTCCGCAGCTTTAGAGCGTGCAACTAAAATTTCTTAATGGATGCCGGAAGCAACACGTCCATCCCTTTTATAACACCCTTATCGATGTGACCTTTTTTTGATAATTTAACCCACAACTATTGACTAATCAATCACAAAACGATCTGATTTATCTATTTTTTCGTTAAATAACGCTCTGCCACATTGGTAACAAGAGAATTTCTTAACGATAATTCGTGCTTCTAATTCTATATATGATTTTAAGTATTTATTTTACGTATTATGAGAAATTGATGTTTCATATTCGGCGGGAAATCATCATACTTTGACTTAACCTTGCCGCCTTTCTTGCGCGTCGTTTCCGCTTTCACATTTGAAAGCGAAATAATATAACTATTTTATTTCAATTTTATTTATTGATATTATTTTTATCTAGTAATTCCTCTATTTTAATTACGTGTTTCTAAATTTCCTCATTTTAACTATTAAATTTTATTTTGACTGGCAATTATTTGGTGAAAAATTCTTTGGACATCATCGATTCGGCTTTCTTCCATCGATGTCGATTATGTTTTCCAATTTCTCTTAATAATAAATTAAATGTTCTTCAAATGACTTTATCAATATTGCTATTAATTCTCCCATAATTCCTACTATTTAATGAACCCCTTTTTATATTTCTTTGAAAAACCAATCGGTCGACTTTTTAAGACCATAAACATGCTTCTATTGTCTATTTGTCAATCGTTGAATTTTACGTCGATTTTTCGTAAAAATCTCAAAATATGCTAATTTCTTGCCAAATATTCCTGATTGTCTATATTTAAACCCCTAATGATGTCCTTAACTCTCAAGAACCACTCAAAACCCCTTTATTTATGTGACGCTGGCACTGCACTCTATAGTTTAGCAACTGACATTCTTCATCTGTCAAGTTTAGTTCCTAATCAAATCGCTAGATGTCACTATGATCTTTTTAAAGTACAATTTAATTTTAAAAATTCGATTAATCTATTTCCGGTTAGCTTAGAGCTGCTAAGCGATCATGTGATGATTTTCAGATCATTACATTTTATATCAGGGAGTCACGTCAGTCATCAATCAATTACGTCTAATTAACGTTGTGGTATAAACCGAAAAACGAAATTAGGCATTTCTGGTAAATATTATTTTTTTTTAAATGCACATGTCCTGCGGTTTACGGTCCCTTCCCAGCCCGCGACGCGATTCTTGACAAGCATGCTTGGTCGTCTAGAGAGCCCTAAGAACGGGCTATCATAATTGAATGCGTATACAACATTTCGTTCCTGTGCTGTTGACGATTGAGGAGTCCTCGTTGGAAGCCACTTCTGGGTGCGGCAGCCCTGTCGCGGTGAAACTTAGAACGGGCTATCATAATTGAATACGTATACAAAATTTCGTTTCTGTGTTGTTGACCTTTGAAGAGTCCCCTCGTCGGGAGCCAACCCTGGGTGCAGCAGCCATGTCATGATGAAATTTAGAACGAGCTATCATAATTGAACAGGTATACAAAATTGTACGTCTGTGCTGTTGACCGTGGAAGAGTATCCCCGTCGGGAGCCGATCCTGGGTGTAGAGTCAGGTCATGCTCACCAATAAAAATGCATGGTCATCGGAAGTGAACCAACATGTAAAATTTGCGGAAGCGGAAGTGATTCTAATTTAGCTTGCAAGATTTGATCGAAACAAACAAACATACACCGTAACTAAACATACATTGCAAGGTAAATAAAAGCCTGTAAAAAACGAATTAATCCGTGAAGTTTGTAACACCTGACGTTTCGAGGATGTTGCAACCGTAATTGTCTATGGTACACTGGTAGAGTGGGGTAAAAAAATTAAGGTAAACTCCACACTGTAAATTCGTTTTTTATCTTATTTACAATATCCTACAGTTAACCTTGACCTAATAGGAATACACGTTTTGAGGTAAAAATTAGATAACACTATAATTAAAATCACGTGTAAAGGCAGCTCGTATCAAATGTACCTTGAATTAAAAACCGGAAGAAAATTAAACATATATTTTTTTTAAAATCCAATAAACCTATAATGACGCAGGGAAAGGGTGAAGAGAAATTTATGTATTAAAGTGTTCTTTGAGCCTGCGTTTCAAGGAATTCAAACTGGGTACTGTCCTTACATGTGTAGGTAAAGCATTCCAGAGATGAGCTTTATATACGGAGGAGTGCGAGTAGAAATTACTACTGTGACCAGGGATCGAGAGCAATAGGTTGTCTTCAGATCTGGTGTCAGATCGATTCAGGTCTTAAGGTGACCGTGAGGCTGTTAGAGCATTGAACCTACTTATGAGATTCTTTTAAGGTTCTTAAAAGCAGCCGAGGACTCTCGTATTTCTCCTTTCTCGGGGCGGCAACCAGTGAAATCTCCTTCTGAACTCTGTAATATGGCCACACGAATGGTCAAATGCAGACATTTTGCAGCCGTTTAACCCTGGTGGCTAGATCTACCTTGATGTCGAGAAAGGTTGAATAGTTAAGGAGAGAGAAAAGGATAACGATGAAATTAATTCAATCACGTATTGTACTGACCGAAGTAGTTATAAAGTTACCTACTTTCCCTGTCTACATGCAACTCCGGCTGCAAGTCGGCCATTTTGCCTGTTGCGGCGGCGGTCGGGTGCTGGATTCCTCATAACTCGACTTTTATCGAAATTCGTATCGGCGCTAAACGTCCCGCTGCCGCTGCATCCGAGCGGTTGCGTAACCCCTCCGTCCCCCTCGCACAAACAAATTGTCTGCGAGGCATTCTACTGGATGCACCGGACCGCGCGAGCGGGACGGCGATATCGCGATACACTTTTTTCGCCGATCAAACATGCCGGTGCGTTCGCCGGCGCAACAGAACGGAGTTGCATGCGCTAAGTACCTAAAAATAACGATAATATTTTTTTTGTAGATAAAGTCCTTTCTAATTGTGCCCAATTCAGCCAATAACTAGTCCAGCTCGTGCTAATGTGCTGTTTAAGTTTTCATTGATTTTCACAGTTTTTATACATTTTTATGGCTTTTATACACAGTCTGTAAAAGCAGAAAACATTCCACTACCTTTCTCAATAATCGAGAAAACCAGATTGGATCCTGGAGGTCGATTCAGTATTTAAGCAGTCTATTCAGCACAGCACAGCCCTCCATCCAGATATCTTCGTCCAGGCTCTTTACTCCCTATCTCGGAAGAAGGCTTTTAATATAAAATTACCTGTTCCATCGGAATCAAATATCTCAAAAGAGCACGATAACAAATTCAATAATGATCATGCTCTCACAAATGCCGTCACCCGGATTGGTTTCACTGTTCACCCTTACGCAGTGGAAGTTGGCGCTCTTGGCCTGCTAGTCAAATCTCTGTTTCACCTCATTGAATTGAAGCGAAAAAAATCAACGCCTTCCTAGAAAAATAATCTAAAACAGCAATCTCCACATTTCAAATTCTATGGGAGCGAATGAGCGGTAAGGTGGACGTTGACATGTAGTAAGACTGCTGTCCTCAACCTATCACAGCCGGCTGTTGATCCAGAGTCCACCGCTCACGTATTCAATCAGATTATTCGAAAAAAAGTGAATTATATCAAAAGTGTCGCTTGCAATATTCTTGCTTCTAATAGACGATATATACAATTTATGTCTTTATTTACGACTTAAGTTCAGTAAAGCTAGTTATAACTGAAGTTATAACTAAACAAGCGAGAAAAGTAGGGATAACCATGAAATACCTAGAATTAAAACGCTCATATTAAGTACGTTTTCTATTATGTATGAAAACATATTTAATATCATATCTAGTTTTATTTTGTGTAATAAAAAATACACAAGAATCACTAACATGTTTGTAGAATTAAAAACCTTGTAAAATTAAATCAAATGCATCAGTCCGCGCGACAAAAAAATAACGCAAAACATACAACACAGCTATATACGGACCGTCTAGGTCTAATTGGTTGTGTGATTTCGCCTGACCTTATGTATGCTCGCAAAAATATATAGATAGAGCTATATTTTTCACTTATGTGTTAATCTGTAGCTATTATCAACATTTTGCATGTCCAGTTCTATTTTTTGTAGGTTACTTACTGTATTTAAGCACTCATTATTGGTTTAGTTGGACAACTATAGAATAATAGCTATTCTCAAAATCTTAAAGTCTCGCAATGAGTTCTAGCACTAACGTCAATAATGAATATGATACTATAAATACTTACTGTCATTAAATGGGTAATTTACATTTGACTGACGCAAGATTAACGAATATAAAAAAAATACTTATCTCGGCGGGTTCGATTCCCGGCTGGGTCACCATTTTCCGATGGGATTAAATTAACGGAATTGCATTTCAAATTTTGTCGATCGTATGCAATTACAAGACAGACACTTACAAACATGTTACATGCACACATACACATAAACTTGGTTGTTTGACTGGAAGATATTGCTTATAAAGAGATTTTGCTGTTGTGCAATAAAGAGATTTTTTATTGATTTTTTTACATTCATTATCGCTTCATAGTTGGAAGAGATCGTCATATGAAAATAAACCCGCCCATTGTCGAATTTCACAATAAAGAGTTCAAACAACAAACAAACAAACTTATTGTAGAGATTTGACGAGGACCATGCGTGCCGCTGATTAACAGCTTGTAGATAATAAAATCTTGCAGTTGCCTATGCAACCGGAGGCTGTTGCGCCATCCTCTTTCCACGGAACCGGTCACGCTTTTGGTAGAAGCCGCGCGATGCGTCCGCTTTTCTGCACTCCACTTTGTTGGAGGTTCCTCAATTCGAGCTTTCTTTCAACTCCGACGACCCGTCTTATTCCGGTATTTATGACGAGAAATATTTTTAAATGCCCTGACCGGTGAGAACTCACTTGACACCGATGTGAAATATTGTAAAGAAGTGGTGTTTCTTTCAAACTAGAGGCAGGTGAAGATCTTACTCGTTTCTATAATTAAGGACCGTTTTCTCAAAGTGAAACATCAGGTTTATTTTCTAAAATGAGACATGTTTTTACTAGACCGAAGGTCAACCAGATCAAACCTTTATACAATTGTAAATATCATTATTGTTGATGTAGAGTGGAGACACTGAAAGAAAACCCCTTTAAATAATAATAATTTATTCAAATATAACTAATGTATGATTGTTTCATACACAAAGTAAAAACACATAAAGAAAAGACGTGAAATATATGTTGTGAAAAAGCAAGTAAAGAAAGATAAGGGACGCATGGGTGGGTTTAGGCGTTTTTTTTTTAATGAAGCTGAGTACTGCCGCGTGATGTTATGAAAAAGGGACCGCCTGGATAATAATTGTCTTTAGACATTCTGGTGGGCCGTTATAGTTAAGGGTATAAAAATAAAAAAAAAAAAATAACAAAAAAAACCTACCACATATTTACATATTTTTTCGTAAATTCAACATTTATTTTTCACATAATTTTCCCATTCGTTCCAGGACTCCAGCAATTGCGTTTCACTTTTATATTTTATGACATTTTTATTTGCAAAAATATTCCTTGTGAACAATTAAGAATAATGACCATTTTAGCTCCGACTAAAACTTACTCTACTAAATTTACCCAGACAAACTTAAACTAGCAATGCTAAAACTCACTTTAGGAAAAACACTAAAAAGATTTATTTTATTGTTATAAATCCACACGTATGAAGAAGCTTAAAGTAGAGGCGCCGTGAAAAATCTACGACGAGAACACGCGATTGATCAATACCATCCTACCAGTTATTTTAATTTTGTATTTTATTTTTATTAAGTAACGTACACAGAAAAGAACTGGACTTGCAGATTGTTGATAATAGTTACATATTGATACATAATACTAATACTAATAAGTGAAAAATATACCTCTATCCATATATTTACGCAAGCATACGAAAGGTGAGACGAAATCGCACAACCGACTATACCTAAACTCGGGAGCAACAAATTCGGGTTACAAAGATTAACCTTAACTATCTCAAAACTAGAAATGCTACGTAACTCAATGATTACCATATGAATATTGAATACCAGGAACGCTTCTTATATATATTTTTGTCACAGGACAGAAACAAAAGCAAAAATGAATGCAGTGAATTCGTAGCTCGATTCTCAAAAAGATATTTATGTTGTTTTAGCCTTTTTATGGCATTGCTTTACAGCAACCAAGAAGTTTTTTAATTTTATTTGCGTAGTATTAAATAGTATATAATATACTTTTTATTTAAATTAGCTACCATTCTTAGTTTTCGAGATATTAAGGTTTATGTAGTGTCCCGGACTCATTGCTGCCAAGTGTAGACTCTCTGTATTTGGCTATGCTGTACAAATATGTTACGCGTTATTTGTCTTGTAGCGTTAACTGACGCATTTGATTTAATTTTACATAGATTTTATTTAATTCTACAAAACTTATTTAAATCTATAAATTATACTATCATGCTGGTCTATATAATAAATTTTCTTCAAAGAAAGTTCTTCTATTTTCGGTATAGGCCCATCCTCTGCAGTCTCTCCTGTGCCAGTTTCTCTCAGTACGTTTCTTGGAAAATATATTACTAATTTTAAAATGTTAATTGCCAATCATAAAATCAGCAATAGAGCATTGCCAACACTTTTTATCTAATCCGGAGCTAAATTCCCGATTAGTTTCGTTCGAACGCTTGGATAAATGCGAGATGATCTACCAAGCCGAACGGGTAAAAAAGAAATCATTATTCCGGCTGTTGTAGGTACGACAAGCGAGCGGAATTTCCAGTTTGGTTTTCTTTCTCGCATCAACGAAGCTTCTGGTTCGTATAAAAGAAACGGCGGCAGCGCGTTCTCATTTCATCAGAGAATGGAGAAGAGTAATGGGCCCGATGTCCGGCAAGGCTCGCTGCTGCACTTTATCTTCTTTCCAAATTTGTTGATTTGATTTGTTCTTAAATTAAAAAAAAAATCTGCACATTTAATACGTCATACCTCCATTATTATTATGGCCAGAATGGAAAACAAAACTGTATTAAAATCTTGATAGCCTCTAACTTTGTTGACATTTCTTAAGATCTTCAGCGGTTACACGTATAATATTTTTTTTAAATTGATGTATAGAAAATGAAGAATGTGAAAATCGAACCCAGAAATGGCGATTATTACAGCCGATAAACAGTTAAAACGAAGAGAAGAAAACAAAAGTGTTTGAAAATCGAATGCAAGTATGTTATCTCTATACCTACTTTATACCTAGACCAGCGACGCATGTATATGTCGCTTCATGAAGATGAAATTTGGGAAAGTACATCAATGATACGATGTTTATATGATATGATATAAGATAGGATTTTATTATTCATTCCGACTATATAAGGTTCCTTATATAGTCGGAATGAATTATAATTATAAAATAAAAATGAGAATGAATTATATGTCCTTGATATTAAATACAAAAATACTGGTTGACATAGACATATGTTATTTATAAATTATTAACTGATTATATACTAAGGTAGGCTAAAGAGGACGAAATGACCTTCAGAAGTACGCCAAAAGGCATGTAGAAATAACCCCCCTATATACGCATGCGCAGTTTGAAGACCATGCTTTCATTTATTGTATTTTGAGTAGCGGATGTATGGATACGTGTTCTAGTGATGTCAACGCGAGTTTAAAAGCGCGCTGTTATTGATTTTTTTAACTGTTTTAAAATGTGGCTCCTACTGACATTCATCGTCCTTTAAAGGATTTTTATGGTGACGATGCTATTGATAGGTCTACTGTAAATCGATTCAAAAGTTCAAAACACAAACATCCGCAAAAAACTTCTTTAGGCTGTGTTTTGGGATGCTCACTGAGCTTATGTGACCGATTATGGGCAACGTTAAATTATTCTCAGTCCATAAAGACACTAAAATGCCTCCGTCGTCGAGGTTGTCGCGTCAGAGGCAGCCTGGCACCAATAATCTTGCAACATGACAACGCTCGTCCACACACCACTCGCGCAACTAAAGAGCCTCTGCAAAACAATAAGTTTGAACCGATAGTCAACCCTACTTACTCCCACGATCTAGAGCCTTGCGAATTTTATTTCTTTCCTCTACTTAACCCTTCAGGCCTCGGCCCCTCAGCCGATTGACAATTTGATGTCCCAAAAAATTTTTGCAAAAATTAGTAAAAAAATTGAATTACGACACTGTCTCACCAAAACATTAATTACTGCCAAACCACTGTACCCATAATTAAAATGAAACATATTAACATAATAAAACATAATAAAATCAAATAAATTAAATTAAAATAAAATTAAAACGGGGCCGTCACGCTGAATCGTTTTGTGGCCGATATCGGCCAATCGGGGCTTGAGGGGTTAAGAGAGACCTCTAGAGTAATATTGCACCTCGGAAGATGCGGTGAAGGCAGCTATTAAGTCCTGAAAATTACAAAGTCCTATTAAGTCGGAAGAATTTTTCAGTCACGGAAAGAAACAAACTTGTTATTAGTTAGGATAAATTTGTTAGTCTTAACGGTGACTATGTCGAAAAATACATATATTATTTTGAAGCTTAAGAAGTGTACTTTAATGTACTTTTCGCCCGATCTTGCTGTTTGTTGCTGTTCATGTTCTACAAGCATGTGTGCATTACTTTTCAGCCTACCCTCGTATATACTCACTACCTAATGAAAATTTTGTATTTTTGTACACTTCAAGATTAGTAACAGTTAGTAAGAGGATAGAGGTGAGTACCTTAGTCGGCCGCTTCTTCCTCAGCGGCGATATAATATTTATAAAACTAATTTACTAAATTTGGGGAAATGCTGTAACCAGTAAAAGAACCTTTCTTTTGCAAAAGAGATCACTGCGCAACATGTATCAGGAAACGACTAGGACCTCATGCAAAGAATATTTCAGCAAGGCAAGGGTAATGACTATGTATTCGGCGTTCATATACCAGTGTTTAATGTATGCTAGACAGCACCTCGCAGAAACTCCAATTAATGCAGGCATTCACTCGCATCATACCCGCGGTAGCTCCCTTTTATGCGTACCCCGAATACGACTGGCAAAGTACAGAAAAGCTACTTGTACCTTAGCATTAAATTCTATAATCTACTCCCTACAAAATTTAAACAGCTGGAGGACATAAAATTAAAAAAAAACATCAAGGAGATGCTGATAGGCCACCCTTTCTATAATCTGACCGAATTTGAGGGCCATGATTTTTCAAATATTGTGCCCATTTAAATTACTAAAAAAAGTAGAGCCTTATTGTCTGATTATTTTATTTGGTCTTATATCTGTACTTTTAGTTTAAAATGCATAACTTTTACTGACATAAAATTTTACTGACAGTTTGAATATTACGATGAATAATTTTATTACGTATCTTTTCGAATTACTAACCACTTCAAATATTAGGCTTCTATTTTAATTATTTATATTTGTAGATTGACAATCTAGTAGATAATTCTTCACTACCTATGTATGTTCAGTAAAGAGTAGTAACGAAACTTACTACCTAACCCAATCATTTGACACGTCCAAGAGTGGTTTTTAGCCGTCAATTGGACACGACGAAAATGTAATGTAATGTAAATAAAAGAGTTAGAGTAAAACGAGTCGCTAAATCACATCATCTCAAGTTATCCCAAAATTTGACTACATACTCCCAATTCGTGTTGCGGTGATCAAACCTGGCCGCTGTCTTCTTCCTTTCGTCGGCAAGTTAACGATCTCATAAATGATGCAATTACTGCAAGGAAAAACTGGTCACGAGGCGGACAATGATAAAGAGCAGCCAGTTCAAATATCCTGCACAGCCAATTGTTACAATACCCCGCTGGGAAGTCATTATTTTCGAAGTTTGTTCGATCCACCATTTACTGTTCTACTTGACTGATAGCGAATGGTTTCGTGGAGCTTGGGCCTTATGATGCATTTTGTTCTCGGATCGGCCCAACTCACGATTCAGATCCTATTCAGTAGCCTCCTCGTGTGTATGGCTACCCCGGGTAAGACTCCCGCGTCTCAGGCCTCATGGCTGGGGGATCGGTTTCTCATGGTGGGACTGCCTCCCGGCGCTACTGGACGGTTTACGCACCGTTCGGCGACGCTACTGGGTTGTGCACTCTGACTAATTGCTGAAGTAGTCTGGAGACTATGGAAATATACTGTCTCCTAAGCAGCGGGGGTGGATGTTGACCGGTCGTCAACCACTTATGAGAGAATCAACTACTAAAGACTCTACTAGACCGGTCGTCAACCACAAGACTCCAAATTATTCGATGTGAGGTGGTGGTGTCAACTTACGAGTTATCTCCGTATTTAAAGGCGGTTATGATGAAGCAGAGGATATTTATTGATTGAATCGATTGAATATTGCCAGTTATAACGCTTGCCGAATTAACGAGTGCCCGGATTACATTATCGAGACGCGAGGGTTGCGCGACGGAGGGTGTGTGGGAATAGTGGATGAGGATTGTATGTGTGTTCCTAGTATCTTGTACTGGGCACGGCTCGTGTCTGTGGGATTACAGACTGATGTTTCGAGACTCAGTGAGGATAAGGAAAGGAAACCAAGGCGACCTCGTAAGAGGGGTACCGGATATGCCGTCGCAATCTTGGGGGAAGGTGATCAATCGGGGAGTGATAATTTGGTTGCTTTTTGGCCGGTTTACATAGGCCGTGCAATGATGCAATTTGAAATATTCTGAGTAAAAGTATTGTTTCATCGTGCTGATTCATAGCTGCACGAGTCAAAATAATAGCTGAATTGTGTCAGTGGAATTTACTGGAAATCGATGCATTTGTTGATCGTATGTAGTGGACTTAAGGTCCGTTACACACTCTTGAAATGACCATTAGACTACCTGATCCTGAATTCAGACCCGGGCAAAAGATGCCGATAGATTTAAACTGAATCACCGCTAAACATACGGCAGGTAGAGGTTGCGCAAGTGACTTCCGACCCGTGACCAGTCGGGAGGTTGGAAGTATGCTGATGGTTAATTCCAGACGGAGATATCCTAACAAAACCGGTAGTCAGAGGGAGGGGCTGCCCGCTGGGTACCTTTCCCGGTGCCTCGCCGTAAGGCGCTGGTCCCTGACGGGCTCGTGGAATTGCTGGACGGTAGGCTTGTGCCCGCGTCTCAAAGTCTTCTATGCTCATTCCACGGCTGAGAGAACGATCACATATCGTTATACCTGCCTGGGACGACGGGTGCTATTTGACTCTTCTATTTGGAGTGTAGACACTCATAATGATAAACAATGTAACATTAAACTCAGCAGACATTTCTAATTCCAAGATTCAGTTTACGTCATTTAAACAGAAAAAATGTCTATTTGCGTGATGACTAATAGCTTTCAAAGATTTTTTTTTAATGCGTCTTTCGTACGTTTCAATTAATAAGTGTATAGGAAAGAGCGTCTTTCACAATTGCAAATATTAATTCACAAGAAAATACCCCACTTAACATCAGATTTACCGATATATCAGCGAGTACATTTAGCATATCAATCACTCTCGTTTGTCGTTATCAATGGTATCAATGTTAGCTTCTTTTAATAATTAAATGGTCTAAGCATTAAATACTGTATTTACCCTACCGCATGTACGCTGAAGGGACAAAACTACACAACGTTGGGCTCTGGTCATATCGACAACGCACGACATCAGAGAAACCCTACATGGCGCCACCGGGTGGGCACTACAAAAGAAACCATTTTCTGCGCTAACTTTCGTTGGGTCGTCACTCCCGTTCTCCGATTTCGCGCCTTTTTCTTTGCGCGCAAAATGGCGCCAGCAGTTCGCTTCTGCGCCTGCGCATGCGCCATAGACAATAATCCATAAATCGTGGCGAGCGGCGTAGATAAGCGGCCGCTTCTGTGGCGCCCTCTAATGGTCGAATCGCTTCGAAATTAGCCACCGGCTAATGCCGCAATTAAAAATAAACGATTTCTTAGCGCTGTGGCGCGGCGCATGCGCTGTGCGCCGGATGAAGATGCACGATCCGGCATGACCGCGGTCGGGAGTATACCTGAACAATACGTCAATTTGTGATATATTTCTTCTCGTCCTTTAGGTTACCAACTGTTTGTCTTTGTGTAATATGTTTTACATTCCCGTCCCATTGACCAGGATTGAAAGTATTGTGAACGTGATTTTTTTTTCGAGATGAAGAAGGACATATCTATTTTGAACCCCCCTGAGACGTTTAAGGCGACATGAGACCTCAGAAAAATATCCGAAATAGAAACATAAAAAAATATCCGAAACACGCGAAGAAATAGGCGGGGTCAATTTTGTAGTGTTTGGCCAATAAAAAACCAGCGTTGACGAACTAGCACAGAATAACTGCCTTTGCGCAGTGGTGGTATAAGGGTGTTAATGGTAAATCATATTTAGCGTAACTCTCAGAGCGCTCCCAGATTTTAATTATTTGTAGTTAATTTAGGACCTAAATAAGCGCGACGCTAGAGAATTAACCAGACAAAATTATTAAATTAAAATAAAACACAATCACCGCTTTCATTGTAGGAGTAATCGAACCTGAAAGTTTTCGAAATCAGTTTAAAGCCTTAATGTCTAAAGCTATGAGCAACTTTTTTGAGTCCAAATTGTAAATTGGTTTCATATCGAGGGATTTACTTAGAAACTTTTTAAAATTAATTATTATACTTTACACAAAATTCATAAAACTAAAATTCTTTAAATATGCTCGTTCCCAGGTATCGTTTCGCCTTAAGATCATTTCCATATTGAAATCTGTGTGTCTGTCTGTGTGTATTCCTCCGTGGTAGCGCCCAAACGCTTAGTCCGTTTGAGCTGAAATTTCACATGCAGGCATAATTTAGCCATGGCAAGAGTTGAAAAGGTTGTGGTTTGGACATATACTTGAAATTTGGTACACAGATACCTTGTTGGACCGAAATCACAAAATTTTGGTTGGAATATCTCATATACAAGCTACACTAATAATATTTAAACTGCTCCATATATTTTAAATAAATATAAACGCCATCTGTTGGCGCTTGACCCAAACCCGCTCTTCGCCACAATGGAACCTAACCAGTTTCGTCCGGCGGTCTAGAGTGAGCGCTCATCGGTTTTACATATGAAATTAATATTCAGATAAAATCAGTCCTTGGCTACTCGCCGGAAAGTCTTTGTGTGACACAAACGATATTTTAAGATGTTCTTTTTTTAGTATTTCTTTTGATACCCTTCTTGCGGCATCTCTAACTTGCTCTCCTGGCATTTTATATCGATTAAATATATTTTCAACGGTCTATCTTAATTTTGGCTGTAGAATCTTCAGAATCACTTTTGTAACATCTTTAATTTTATTCCCCGGCATTTTACTGCTATCTTAATTATTTTCTCTCTATTTACTAACCTATTTTATAACTTTTTAATGCATTGTTAGACAGCTATCTTATGGTATAATCACTTGACGTTACATCTGTTTATATCCCTACCAGACCGATTATTCAAAATGATAGTTCTAAACAATATTGTACTTAAATTATAAACTTAATTATCAAAAGAGTGACTTTCTCTGGTGAGTATTCTTAACCTATGTATGTACTCCATTGACTATGCCCTATACATTGGGACTGAGAGCAATGAATCCGGGTCACCATACCTCGAAAACTAAGAATAGTAGCTTATTTAAATAAATAGCAATTTATACTATTAATCTACTATTTAATTACTATTTACTATTATTCTAATTAATTAAATCCACGTAACTATTAAATACACTCCAAAATAAAATAAATAAAATGTTTGTTTGTTTGTTTCTACTCTTTATTGTGACATTTCACAATGGGTGGGTTTATTGTCATACGACAATCTCTTACAACCAACCCTATTATGAATGTGTGCGCGTAACGTGTGTATGTGTTTGTCTTGTTATTGCATTTGATCGACAGAATTCAAATGCAATTCCGTTAATTTTATCCCAACGGAAAATGGTAACCCAGCCGGGAATCAAATCCGGAACCTTACTAAGTAAGATCAGGCAACATAACCACTATACCCAATGTCTTACTTGCTGTTAAGTAATGCCATCATAAAGTCTAAAAATAAAATGAAGGATTTTTTGAAAATCGAACTACGTATTCATTGCATTTGTTTTTGCTTTTGTTTCTGTTGTCACGAATAAAGAAGCGCGCCTGGTAGTATTTAATATTCTTATTTAATATTCTTATAAGTATAAATTCTCAAAAAACAGTAGGTATTGTGAACGCGCTAAAAACAAATCGAGATGACGACGGAAATATCCATTTTAACCCCCCCCCCCCATTTTGAGACGATTATGACCATTTACAGAATGAAGTCTGTCTGTGTGGGTGTGTGTGTGTGTGTATTCCTCCACGATAGCGCCCAAACGCTTCATCGGATTGAGCTGAAATTTGGCAGGCAGGCATCATTCGGTCATGGCAAGAGTTCAAACGATTGTAGTTGAAATCGCTCCAACAGAGGCCGCACTAGTCATCCTTACATCTCGAAATATTGCAGTTAGACTTGAAATTTTGGTTGGAATATCTCCTATAAACAAATCTCACAAATAATATTTAAATTCCGCCATACTAATGTATGGGGGAATCAAATATTTAAAATATTAAATTCGTTCGAAATTTAAATCTTCGATAAAATTTCGAAATGTTCATAATCTTCATTGCGTTGTGTCGCTCGTTCGAAATTCGGAAGTTTAACGGTGATTTTACGGCCACGCGCGTTTGCAATTCGATTTTCATATTGAATGAATGACTGCATTGGTTAATTGGCTAGTTGAGTTGGAATATCTCGCATACAAGCGATGAAAATAATAAAGTCCGCCATATTTAAGAATATTACATATTTTTTGGAAAAATACCTTGAGGTGACACAACCGATTTTTTATATTAGCAATTGTTTCTGCACTACCACATATGGGATCTTTCGACGAATGATATTGTTACTCGCCATTGTTATATTGTAATTGTTAATCGCCATTGTTACTCGATGTTTGTCTGTTATCCGAGTTTGTCCACAGCGGTCGGTTCGTGTTTGAACAGCGGGTGAATATGTCACGACATGATCGCTTCGATATGGATAAATTGTTATGTTGAGGGCGTCTGCGCGGACAAAAAGCGGCCATTTCAGCCACCCGACAATTAATCGAGCTGTGCCCCGACGACGTCGCTAATTAAGCCCTTATCAAGCGGTGGGCCGGCGATGCGCGGTCATGAATATCGCCTCCGTCGGGCGCTCTGCGGTGCTGATTGATTGACATATTCAGGCGGACCGCGCGAACCACTATCGAGATATTTTTGCGGTCTTTTCCCCCCAACCAACGCGTCCCAGACCTGTCAACCTACATAACTTCGACCGCTTCGACCGACTGCCAAACACCGGCTTATCCAGTTTTATCTTAAACGAGCATTTCGTTGGCTCACAATGAAAAAAGACACACAAACTGTATGACACTGCATCGTACTGTCATTGATTATATTCAACTATTAGAGGCGCCATAGCTCGCTGTCCACCTTCAAGCAATCATTGTAAGGGGCGCTCTAGACGATTAAGCATGCTTGCCAAGCATCGCGTCGCGGGCATGGAGGGGATCGTAAACCCCAGGAAATATGCAAATATTTTTTTTTATATTTACCAATAATGCCTAATTTTGTAGTCTTATACTAGGGAGTCACGTCATTTATCAATTAATTACGTCTAATTAACGTGACTCCCTGGTATAAACTACAAAATTAGGCATTTTTGGTAAATATTTTTAAAAAATATTTGTATATTTCCTGCAGTTTACGATCCCTTCCCAGCCCGCGACGCGATGCTTGACAAGCATGCTTGATCGTCTAGAGAGCCCCTAAAAGCACTTCCTTCCACAAAAAATATGAACCATAAATTCTAATCTTTCCGTTGTTCGCTTCCTTTCCTGACATCATTTTGGCAGTTATTTATATGCTTATTTATTTATTTACATATTTATTTATATATGTATTTATTTATTTATATACTAATATATGTATGTATATATGTAATATGTCATACTCGAAAATAAATTTATTTATTTACTTTTGGCTTTAGATACATACAAAATGCATAATATATGCATAAAATTTCATTTTATATCTTTCTGTGCCGTATTGTACTTTAATTTTTGCCTTCTCTTCTTTTCACATTAGCACGTTGGTTGACTGGAAGATACTGTAATGTAGCATTAAGTCCGTTATAATATCTTGTTTTTATTATGCAATAAAGAGATTTTCATTCATTCATTTTCATTCATTATAGAGTGTAATATAATCAATTGTAATGTTAACGACACGACTTATTTCAAATCAGTTGCTTGTTTAATGTGATTATATGTTTAATTACCATAATTGAATTGTACTTTCAAAGTCAAGTCAAGTTATACATTTTCAATTATCCTATCTGGGTATATAAAATACATTTTCAATTAATAATAAAAATTACAAATAAAACTGCAGTTCAAAATTAAATATAAACATAAACCTATACAAATAATTAAACCTAAACATAAATCTAAAAAAATAATTTTAAAATACACCAACAAATTAGGAAATCAGAACCTCAGTAATTTTTAAAATTGAAATTCAGAAATTTAGTAAAATTCTAAATTTTAAGAAACATCCAAAGACAGCACCAGTGCTTCTATTTTTTTTTTTTTTGGGATCAATGAAAAGTTTCTGTATTGTATTGTATATATGAGCAAAGAGATTTAAACCAACCTTGAGTCGGTTGAGTAGGAAAAACAATATAAAATCGAAGACTATCGCGGTTGTTTGACATTATAAATAGGATAGAAAAAGAATTTACCGCGTGAAATTTGTAGGACCCGACGTTTCGGTGACGTTGCAGCCGCCGTTGTCTAGGGTAGACTGAAGAGCTGTCAGTCCGTTGTTTAGCGGGTAGGCCGCAAACCGCTGTTAGACAGATTCGATATAAACACGATCTTCAAACCGACCCAAAATATAGCTCGATTTTTGAGGCCTGTAAAGGATGTAATACCACTGCAAACCCCGGGTGTGTATAAAGTCGAATGCAGCTGCGGTCTAGCCTACGTTGGACAAACGAAACGGCCCATAGCCACGCGACTGACAGAACACATCAAAGCTGTTAAAAACGTTCAGCGAGAAAAATCGGCGATCTGCGAACATATATTGGATAGCGGAAGTAACCACTGGATGCAGTTTCAAAATCCCATTGTTCTATCCAAGGAACAATTCTACTTTCCTCGCATGATCCGGGAAGCCATTGAAATAAGAAGAACTCCGAACTTCAATAGAGATGACTGCTACAAACTCTCTTCTACGTGGAACCCTCTTCTTAAAATGTTCCCGCCGCCGAACGCCGAACGCAAAGACGTAAAACAGGATACAGTGAGTGTTGTGTGCAAGACGGATTTTAAAAATTCCCGCGCTCCGAGCCCGGCCCCCCACCACCGTTATAACCTACGCAGTGGCGGCAGCGGTTTGCGGCCTACCCGCAAAACAACGGACTGACAGCTCTTCAGTCTACCCTAGACAACGGCGGCTGCAACGTCACCGAAACGTCGGGTCCTACAAATTTCACGCGGTAAATTCGTTTTCTATCCTATTTATAGGAAAAACAATATTAGCCTAATTCTCATGAATCAACATGTGGACATCACTGGTCACCCACATCATTGAGAAAACTTTTGAAATAGAAAGAAATAGAAGTCTTTGAAATATGCATCTATGCCAATTCTGAAGAAGCTGAGTGAGCACTCCAAAATAAAAGACAACAATGTCCTAAATTGTAAATATCACAAAACGCTTGCTTTCTGTACTTTTACCAACGGGAATAAGCCCCATTATCTGATATCCAGGATGAAGCGACAGATCTGGAATGAATAGATCGCCTGGTTCCCGAATATAGAGCAGCGTTATCAGAAATCCACTACACTAGCATTAAATTAATTATCAAACACGGTAGCCAATGTTCGGTTTACACCACTAGAAAGCACTATAACAGTTACACCGCTAGAAAGAGAAAACTAAATACGAGTACTTCTAAACGCGTCATTTATTGTGATACTAAATTTAATCTTATAGTACTAAATCTACCGTAGTACTAAATCCAAATCTTGCAGTAGGTACTAAATATTGTAGTACTAAATCAAAATCTTGAATTGAGGCCCAAACGATATATTACATGTCATAAAACTAGTCCATTATAGCCGGTTCGCGTTAAGTAAACAGTGTCTTAATGTAACGTTTATCTTTGCCGCTAACTCATGTGACGTTATCAGCTGTATCAGTAATACGCACTTGCTTATTAAGCCTTGATTGCAGCCTTGCGTTCGGAGAACGCTCACTACGTAATGGATAACTTGGAAGTGTGTATCATGTGGGGATGTAGCTCAGTGGTAGAGCGTTCGCTTTGCATGTGAAAGGCCCCGGGTTCGATCCCCGGCATCTCCAAATTTTTATTCGTTTAAGTTTTTTCAGCTATAGGGAATTCTATCTTGTTTTCTTTTAATTTCTGCCGATCTCTAAATTAATATGACCAAGATTAATCTTTGTAATGTTCTAGCCATCTAGTTTAAATCGCCCGTCATTAAAATGACAATAAAATTTAAGTCTTTCCTGTAATCTTCGAGGAATATTAATCGCCTTATTTCATTAATGAGCTTAACTTTAATAAAGCAATTAACTAATGCTCTTATAATGAGCCATCGCTTCGACAGGGGATAGGAGATCGTACTCTCAATAAGCTGTATTAATTTAAATATAGTGGTTTCGGAAATTACACGGAGTATACAAATATTTTGGTTGGCATTTTGACTAGGAACAGCGGTTCCCAAACTTTATAGATAAGGAACCCCTAGTAAGTCGCTTATGTTTGACGGACCTTTGCCGGTGAATTGTTTGGGGTGGGGAAGGGGAGGGGGGGGGGGGGGTCGTAGGATATAGCGCCACAGGCAATTTAAAAACAAAACATTGAAGCTATTTTACCCAATCGGGTGTTATATCGGGTGTTAATATTGAAATGTCAATTCACGTCAAGAGACAAAAGTCAAATCAAGTGAAATGGTTGTAAAGAATTAAGTGTACTATACTAGTCTAAATTAAGAAACTTTATTTTATGAAATCGGAGACTAACACGGTTGTTTTGACATTATAAATAAGATGAAAACGAATTTACCGCATGAAGTTTGTAACAGCCAACGTTTCGGTGACGTCGACGACAATGGGGGTTTCAACGTCGCGTCGCCGAAATATCGGGTGTTACAAACTTCACGCGGTAAATTCGTTTTATCTTATTTATTTAAAGGTTATTGTTTACAAAAGCTTTATTAGACAGTGTAAATAGATAACATATGCAAATAGTAATCACTAGCTGCTGGTGTGCAAGTAGAAACTCGCCTCTGAATTTGTTTGCCTAAAGATATACTTGGACGCATGCAAATCGCCCGCCAATTTGGATATTTGTAGCTTATATTAGTCATTGCTGTTTTTATGACATATTTATAGTCATTTACAAGCTGTCATTCCGTGTGCATCAATTTTAAGAAATGGATGTCGATAAAAAACATTTACGACATTGCATTCTATTCTATTTTCAAATGAAAAAAAAGATGCTGAGCAAGCTATTAAATAAATTAATTCGACCTTGGGTGCATTCTGTGTCATTTAAAGCCAAAAAGTGGTTTCCAAGATTTAGCAACGGCAATTGCAGTCTTGAGGACGTTCCACTTCAAGGTGGAATAAAACAATTTGAAGGAGAAGAACTTAAAGTTTTACGGGATGAAAATCGGTGTCAAACTCAAAAAGAGCGTGCAGAACAGCTAGAAGTTACTTAATACGTAATGTCACTTCGATTGCAAACAATTTTGAAAAAAAAACAGAAGGAAGGATAATGGGTTCCTTAAAAACTGACCGAAAGAAACAAAAACCGAAGTGTTGAAATCTGCATGAATTTGCTATCTCGGTACAAAAGAATTAAAGTTTGCACAAACTAAATACGCTTATTACCGATATTTTATATTTTTTATGACATTTTGTTTTGAATTGTATTTAAGCTATTAGGGTAATTTTATGTTAAAAGAAATTTTAAAATATTATCGATGAAAATAAATTGTCTACCTTAGAACAGGCAGCAGCATAGTTAGGTTTTGACTATTTAAAATTGTAAAAATGTACATTGAACATGAATAAATTATTTTGAATTTGAATTTGATTGTATAGTGGATTTTGTGCAATAATCCTAAAAGCAGAAAAGCAAAGTTAATCCAGACCAGCCATCAACATCAGTTACAAAAACGAATATTCATGCTAATAAAGTGTCACTGTGGGCGGGATTGGAAAGGAGTAATTAATACTGCGAGATTCTCAAAACCTGGTAAAACTGTTACAGCTGAACGTAATCAGACCCATTTCATCAAATTAAGTGATGCTCTGAACGAAAAAAGACTATTAACGGGTCAAGGAAGACGGAAGGTGATATTTCTGCATGAAAACGTTCATCCACATACAGAAAAATATACCCAACAACTCGTCTTCTCTTTAGGCTAGGGAGTTTTACAGCATGCGCGTCATTCTCCAGACTTGGCTTTCTCTGATTACCGCTTGTTCAGATCGATGTCATTGCATTTGGAAGACCAGCGACTCACGAAAATTGAAGATATTCAAAAATGACTCGATGAGTATTTTGTTTGGAACCACCAAATTTCTATCGCGAAGGCATTCATCATCTACCCGATAAATGGCAAATAACTATAGATAGTAATAGACAATAATTCGATAATTAATCTATGTAACAAGTATATTTTCAATAAAGTTGAATTTGACTTAAGAAACCCGAGTTTCTACTTGCACACCTAATAATATGTGATGCATGTGCAAGTCAATATTTTAATGTACCTACTCAACAAAACAACGAGACAATTTTAGACTGATGAAATTGGAATATGATAAAATGACAAAATGAACGGTTTCTTTCTGTACAATCGGAATTGTACCCAGTTGATTTTATTGTTAATGTCTGGGAAATCTGAGTAACAAGGATTTCACGAGGTCTGTTAAATGCACATATTTTTGTTTGTCCGACATCACAATTTATTCTTGTGTAACAAGTACAAAATTGCCGAGAGAAAATACGCTGAACCCTCACGGAGATCTCGCGGAAACCCTAGGATATGGATATTCTGAAATATACTCCAATTTCAACAAGAGCGCTTTGTTATCGTGCCTTGAGTCATTTAGATTTCATTTAGATCAGTGATTTTCAGTGGAGGGCGTGAAAACATTCCAAGGGGAAGGGCAGGCTCCTGAGTGATACAGTAAAACGGACACGACCTACCCTCATACTACATCATACCACAGGTGCCATACAACCTTCTCTTTATCAATAGAATAAGGCCCTCCGCGGATGATTTCAAAAGAAAGCTTAGGAAATTACAAACAATTCTGCTGCCAAATACGATTTTGAAAAGATGGATATAACATTATTTTGGATCCAATATTTCAAAGTTTATCCCTGCATAACCGAGCAAGTGCTGCGTTTGTATGTACCTATTTCAAGCACTTATTTGTGCGAAAAGACATTTTCATCAGTTGCAGCAACGAAGTATAAGAAACAAACTCGATATCGCCAGAGATCTACGCTGTGCACTTTCTTCAATTCAAGCGAGAACTGTCAATCTGATTAAAAATATGCAAGCTCATCCGTCTCATTAATTGATTTGTTTTTTTACCACTTTTATGTAATTATATTATATAAGTAACTATGTAGCTGCACCCAGCGGTTTCACCCGCGTGGTGTTGGAAAATTGTGATAATGATGATAGAAAACCATATATCTTTATAAATTATAGCCTATGTATTATTCTGATGTGTAAGCTATATTATTGTAAAGTTTCATCAAAATCCATTCAGTAGTTTTTGCGTGAAAGAGTAACAAACATCCATATATACATACAAACTTTCGCGTTTATAATATTAGTAGGATAAATAAACCTAGTAGTAGTAGTAGTAGTAGATGGAGTGGGGGGCTTGTATCCAGCCCTTGATGTCACCTAGATCTGTAAGGTCTTTTGTAACTACCCACTGTGTGGTTAGGTCAATGGTCAGCTAGTAGCCCGGTACTTCTTACCAGTCCAAGTAGGTCACTGATCTTCAAGTTGGGCAGATCGCTGGGTTCGAGAAAGGCTCGTCCCAGTAAACTGTGTCTTTTGGCGGCGAGCCCTGGACAGCGGCCAACAATGTGTATGCTGTCTTCAGGTTCCTCGCCACATATTCGGCAATCCTTGCTCTCAGTCAAGCCTAGGTTGAATAGATGAGCTCTAAGGGTCGTGTGTCCGGTGAGGAGACCGATAGTGGTTCTAAGGTTCTTCTTGCTCATGTCAAGTAGGGCCTTGGTTTTCTTCTGTAGTGGTTGCTCCATCATGGCTTTTGCCTGGCGACATCCCTGACTCTGTTTCCAGGAAGCCCGATGTTCCTGCTCCAAGCAGTCCCTGATGATTTTCTTACCTGTAGCGAAGGGGACCCCTACAGCTGGCCCACTGGGCAATCCAGTGTGCCCAGTTTTGCCAGTCTGTCGGCCTCTTCGTTTCCGGGTATGCCTTGGTGACCCGGTATCCATATTAGGGTGATTTTGTTGGATTTTCCCAATTTGTTGAGCTCCTGCATGCAGTCCCAGACCACAGAAGATTCTGTGGTGGCTTTAGCCAGAGCGTCCAGTGCTGCTCTGCTGTCAGAGCAGATGAGGATTTGTCTGTTTTTTACCTCAAGTCGACTTTGTAGTTTTATGCATTCCAATATGGCAAGTACCTCGGCTTGGAAAACCGTAGCGTATTGTCCAAGGGGGATGCTCATTCTGTGGTTGGTTTTGGGTCCGTACACGCCTGCCCCAAAACGTCCATTTGTTCCTGAGCCGTCGGTGAACCAGGCGTCTGCGTTGTGGCTTTGAAGCCACTGCGGATTTTTCCATTCTTCCCTGGTGGGGATTAGGATTTTATAGGATTTCTCTACCGAATTTTTTTTCCGTAGTCGATCCTGGGTCAGAGTGAATGGGCTTTTGTGGAGGAGGTTTAGCTCAGGATGATTGTGCCCTCCACGCTTCCACTCGCCCAAACACTTCAGTCTGTATGCTGTAAGTCTGGCGGAGTGGATGATGAGCTTGTCCAGAGGCGGGCAGCAGAGTGCCACCTCTAATCCCGCTGTTGGGGTGGTCTTCATGACGCCAGTTGCAGCCCTCAGGTAGTTACCTTGAAGGCTTTTAAGCATTTTTAATGTCTCAAGCTTTTTCACCCTGGACCACCAGACTATTGCAGCATAGGTTAGTCTAGGCAGCAGTACTGCCCTGTAGAGCCATAAGGCGACCCTGGGTTTGAACCCCCAGGTTTTTCCCATGACTCTTTTGCACGTCCACAACGAGGCATAGAAGGTTGTTCTCTTGCGCTCGAGGTGGTGCTTTCAATTGAGCTTTGGGTCTAGATAGACTCCAAGGTATTTGACTACTGTAGCGTATTCTATCTCCTTATCCCAGAGCTTGAGACACTCAACGGGTTCGGGTTTGTATTTTCTGGTGAAAATCATGGCCTTAGTCTTGCTTGGATTAGCGGATAGACCTCTGGCCTGGCACCAGTCTTGGGTGGTCTTAAGTGCTTTGTCCATGAGCTCCTTAAGTATTGATAAGAAGTTTCCTCTGACTACTATGGCCACGTCATCAGCGTAGCCGTAGACAGAGAGGCCTAGGTTTTGTAGATCTGTTAGGAGTTCGTCTACAGCGATGCTCCACAAGAGGGGGGAGATGACTCCACCCTGTGGACAGCCCTTGGCAGGGATTCCCGTGATGGAGGTGTCGCCTTGATAGACGGTCAGATTCCTATTTGATAGCATACTCAATGTCCAGTCAATAATGGTCTCTGGTATTCCTCGTCTGTGCATAGCGTTTTTTATAGTTGCATACAACCTAAATAAACCTAATGTTTATGACTTTTTTTTATTTTATTAATTTATTACATGACGAAGGAAGGGGGGGGGGGTAAGCATTTTCTTTGGGCAGCACGGGAGGGGGGGCGTGATACAAATAAGTTTGAGAACCTCTGATGTAGATTATGGTGCCTTGAGTCATTTAGAACTGCTGAAATAATGCAATTGCTTAATACAATAGAAACAGACACACAACACTACCGGCCTATTATTTATACAAATATTAACACTAACTAAACTGATTAGACAAATTAACACCCATTAGATTTTATCAGATTATGTAGTGAAAGTTGATCTCATTTTAAAAATCAAGTTTTTTAAATGGGTATTCGATAACCATCATGTCGTCATAATGTAACGTGTTTGTAAGAAATTTATTATTGCAATAATAACAGCAACCAAATCTACATCCATTTAGTATTAGGTCGATATTAGGAAATTTGCATTTTAATATAGTGTCGTGCGAATGAAAGTGATTAATGGTCGATTATAGCGCTAATAATGACAGAGATTATATTAGATGCGAAAAATATGGTTAGCATTCGGCTATCGATAAAATATTAAAGGATTAACATACCACTGAATCATTTTAATATACAGTCCATAAATTCTGTTTGAATAAAAGGTATTGGCAGATTATTTGCCATAAGTCAATAAATAAATAATTCAGTCTGTTATATGGGCAAATATTTTTTTTAATTCAAGACGCAATGATGCCGTTTTAGATAAAGCTATTTTGAATACAGAATTAATTTACTACTAAGCAACTTACGTATACTAGTGGAATGCTACCCGGCGATGCTCGGGTATACGTTTCCTTGCCCCTCCCACTCCTACTTCTCTCCCCACCCCTTCCCCCCAAATAGCCTACGTTATTCGCCGTTCCTTCCACTTTCGAATTTATAAAATTTTCATGGCGATCGGTTGAACGGTATAGAAGTTGACTATCTAGTGGCTAGTTACAACAAAGCGGATTATATAATACAATTGATTATATATGATACTAGTGGTATTACCCGGGGTTGCCCGTGTTGCATCCGTTCTCAAATACCTATGTATACCAACTTTAATGGCGATCGGTTGAACGGTATGGAAGTTGACCTGCTGCAGCGCCATCTAGTGGCTCGTTACAACAACGCGGATATTATCCAAGCTCAAATACCTATGTCTACTGATTTTGACGCGATTGGTTGAACGGTATAGAAGTTGGCTGCAGCGCTATCTGGTGGTGGGTTACAATACAGTGTGTAGCGCGAAAATATTATGCGCGCTTAAATGTCTATTATGTATACCAATTTTCATGGCGATCGGTTACTAAGCGGTATTTATTTTTATTTATTTATTTAAAGAATTAATTACTATAAAACATTGATTTTGCAAATGGCTAAAACCGTAACGAATGGCAAAACCCTAACCTTTTGCTTATTTGATTCTGTTACCCAACTGGGACTAGCCCGTTCTAGGGTGGACAGGACTCTAATATTACAATAAATTGTGTAAAAGTTTTAGTAAAATGCTTATAAAAATAAATTGCCCTAAAATGTGGTCCTCAAAAAAAAATATATAAAAAATATTGCAATAAATAAAATGCAATTCCATTATATAATCGGCATTAAATAGAACATAACATTAAATAGAGATTAAATAGAGAATGACAAGCAAAATAGTATTACAACTAAAATAGAAGGTATAGAAGTTGATGTGCTGCAGCACCATCTAGTGGTAAGTTACAACAAAGCGGATATCATTAAAACCTTCTCCATGAAAAAATACATATATGTGCTAACTTTTATAGTGATCGGTAAAACGGTTTCGGTGTCTATTAGGATCGGACAGACAGACAGATAAACCAACATCCATTTTAATATATAAGAAAACTAAACCATGTGCTTATTACAAATGTAATCTACCACATGCGATATTAGTACATACCTTATTAATGCAAGTTTTAATAATATTAACGAAAAATGAGAAAAAAGGTATTACATATCACTGTAAATAATATAGCTACAGTTATATATTATGTGACTATTCCACAAATGCTTAATACCGCGTTTTCGATGGGTCGCGACCCGTCACCGGGCCACGAAAATAAAATACCGGGTCGCAGCATTGTGTCCTTGTTGTTTAAACCATATTCGTAATTGATCAAATGGCATGGCAGATCATTCATTACCGCACTATACTTCAGCTCTTATCAAAGAACATTTGCTAGAACTAGAGACTAATTTGAAAGAATATTTTTCTCTAATCATAAGCCACCAAACGTTTCCGAAAAATAAATATAGAAACCGACAGAAAATCGAACCAGACCTAAGAATAAAGTTAACAAATTTTCCGGTAAATTCGGAATTCCCAGTTAAAAATAAAGGGGGTTCGTAGGCCAAAATAATAGTAGTCAAGTAATATAATAACAATGTATATATTACATTATTGTTCAAAATTAACGTCTCAATTATATTATATTCTCCTATGTGAACTTCAGGTGTTTTATTTTGCCTATCTACAGGTTGAGTTTGTATTAACCGGCATCCTTGGAGTGGGTGAATAACTACGAGCTAATAAGCAAATTTTTTTTTTTTTTAATGTAAATTTGAACACCCTAACATTTTATAGTGTGACAAGCGCTCAGCACGCTGCGCCATCTAGCGGTAGGCGCCATCAGCGGTAAAATATCGCGAATAAACAATATTCGCGATATCTTACCTACCGCTAGATAGCTCAGCGCTCTTAACGCTTTTTAAACTATTTTATAAAAAGAAATGGAAATTAAAACATCATTATTTTACTTCAAAAACAAAAAAGTATTTTTTAGTTTTGTTTTTTTTTTTAAAGTCGCTTATTTTGCTCGTACTGATTTACCCATTTTAAGGATGCCAGATAATTAAAATTAACCCTACTTACACAAGTATAGTTAAATAAAAATAATGGGTCACGAAGGGGAAGCATAAAAATAACCGGGCCAGGGAGAAAATAGTTTGGGAGACGCTGGCTATATTATATATAATTGCAGATTTTTGGTGGATAAAGGTGAAAATAGCCAAAATGTCAGATACAATAGTAGGGAGCTAAGGGGCCCTTGCTGAGTTGGCCACGAAGACCCATTCTGTTCAGGGTTGGTCACACTCACGGGTCAACACCTATCCGGCAGCCTCCTCGCATGAAGTGCGAGCCTGGGTAGAACTCTGGCCTTAGGGCTAGTTTCCCCTAGGAATCAACGTTCTGGCGCTCCTGGACGGTCTGCGCAATGTGCGGCGTAAGCCAATCGATTGTGCACTCTGACTGGACAACAGTCGGGGGAGTCTGGAAGCAGTACTGTTTCCGATAGAGCGGGGGTGGTTGCGTACCCTACGGCGACTGCTCTTGAAACGACCATCGGCTACCCGATCCTGGGTGAACAGCCGCGCAAAGGATGCCGTGGTCCGCGATAGATTCGGTATACACCGTTTCACCGCTTCGTAAGGGAGAGGACCGCGCAAGCGACCTCGAACTCGTAACCAATCGAGAGACTGGAGTAATCTGGTCGCAATTGGAAGTAAGGGCGTGAGTGTAAGCCCGCTTGGTAACACTCCTGGCTACCTCGCGGTTAAGGCGTTGGCCTCTTACGGGCATGTGGCGGAGCTTGACGGTGGACTGTTTTGTCCAAGTCTTCTGCGCTCACTCCAGGGAGATAAAACGACTAATCGTTAAAACTTCCTGAGGTGAAGGGTTCGCCCGTTGTAGTAGATACAATAGTAGATATGACAGATGTCAGATAAACAGTGGGAGGACGATTTCACAAAGTTATTTGAAAATTAGGAAACAATCTAAAGCCATGGGGATATTTTTTGTAATAGATTCTACTGTAGTAAGCACGTACCCCGTAACCGCTTGCGACTACGCGTTGAACGCGAATCGATCAGCGTATCTCTTGGTTGGAAGCCGTCGAAAGCCCATCAAATTGGATTAATATGCAAAAAGGCCTATCGTAAAATCACCGGCAATCTCGCGATTTAATCCCGTCCATCATGGCTCGCGTGATGGCATCTCAACCAACTGCCAATGTCCCTTAGAAGAGCACGACTCACTGCCTCCGAGCAGGTTCGCTCCTTTAGGAGCGCTCGCCACTGGTGTTACCGCGCGGTTCCTCTTTCATAGGAGCGAAATCGGATATTTAAATTTGTCGTATCGTGCCAGGATGTCATTCCTACGAATACGGAACGTTGGGACTCTCATTGGCTCATACCCAGGCCCGGACTGGCCATGTCGGCTAGTCGGCGATCGCCGAGGGCCTCCGAGTCAAGGAGCCCCAAAGGAACCTTAAAAGGACCCATTTTATAACTTGTATATAAATGTAATTATAGATGAAGTAGCCAGGACTTGTGAACAATTGCCCAAAAAGTTTTTAGTTTAAGTTACTTCTTAATTTAAATAGTAAATAATTAAATTCGACCATTTTATATTTTGGTTATAAAAACGTAATCGTAGTAAAAGAAAACTTGTTTCATTCACATATGCTTAGCTTGCTTATTAGCGTTTTCCCCAATCTTTTTTTTGTAGGTTTTAGATATTTTAGTAGGACTTAGATATTGGCTTTAGCACAGGTTAAGTGTTCTAAATGGTTTAATAGACTGTCCAGCTTTAACTGAGCGAATTTCCTTGAGAGTGCACCCCAGAAGTACCCGAGTTTCTCGTTTGTTTCACGTGCCCAGGTGCAATTCAAGCCACTTCAGCAACTCTACTATGATACGGTTACTCACCTCTTTTAATAACAGGTTTAATGACCTTGACATTTTTTCTCTGGACAGGAAGCCTTTTCTTCACGCAGTCGAAGAAAAGCTCAGGAACGATAATTAATTTAAATTTACTTATTACTTTATTATATACAATGTATTTATGTGTGTATGTATGTCTATATGTATATATATATGTCAATAGTATACGTATGTATGGCCATTTATGAACGTATATTACACATAGTGTTATAACAATCCCTCCCTTCCATTTCCATTCCCCTATTGTACTTATACATTTATATTTAGAAATGCTTCTTTTTCCTTTTTTTCTTAAAAAAAAAGGTTATAAAATTATTATCTTTTAAATGGGTACTTTATATTATTTGCTAATTTAAAATGTATTAATGGCTATATTAATGTTAATTTATAAAATGTTTTTTTTATATATAAAGAATATGCTGTATACATTTAGCTAATAAAAAATAAAATAAAATAAATCTAAAAATATTTCTCACCGTCATATTCATACAAAATATTCTCGCTACAAGTAATAAACCACTTGTCATTGATTACTATTTTATCTAGTGTGTACCAAGTTTAGATACAACTGAAAAAATATATTTAAAAAAGTATTGTAACCGTAAGTTAACTACAAAATAAAAGCTTATTTTTTTATACAGATCATGCCTATACTCAAAAAAATCCCAAGGAAGGACCCCCGGACCCCTCTCTTCACAGCAAATCAATATCCTTGCATCTCTCACTTATTGCACCTTAAAACAGATCATCAATCACATAATAAAATTATCTCTCATATTATACGGTAGAAGCCTTTGGAAGTTAATAATTTCTTCATACAATTTAAATATACTACTTTATCTTTGGTTTTTATTTTATTTTATTTTATTTTATTCAGGAAACAGACAGCACAAAAAACATATTTACTTAATCAAAATATAACAAACATAAACCATTTATATGTTTCCACCAATTAAACGGTCATATAGTGCGTTATATGACCTACAAAACTACACATTTCCAGTGCAGCTTTTCGTATTATTCTGCGGTTGTATGGAATCGGTTGGGAATGGCTTTGCGATCGAAATCAATTGCTGTATTTAAGGACAACTTTAAAAGTTTATTATTAAAGGAAGATATTTAGATGTCATAATTTGATTTTATTTTAAAATAACTATTGCTAATTGGATTATTACTATTGTTTTCGTTTATTTATTAATTTGTAACCTGATTATTTAATGTTAAATATTTTGATTTTGATTATTTTTGATTTATTATATGTAGATTATTAAATTTATGTAATTACGTTATTTTCTTTTAATATCATTTGATGTTAAATATCTTGATTTTGATTATTTCGATTTGTGTATTTATTTGATTATGATTATTTGGATTTTTTGTTTTAAGATTTATTTGATTTGGTTATTTTATTTTAAAAATCATATACCTATGTATCAATAATTAATAGGTGTGTCCTGAAAACCAGGATAAGAGATATCCTGAGGATACCCCTAATTTGCAGCGTTTGTAGCTTTATTTCATAGTCTTTGTCTATTTATAGTTTTAATTTTTAATCTGTGTGTTCTTGTTTTTTTTTTTGTATATGTTTTTTATAACAGCTGCAAATAAATAAATAAATAAATAAATAAATTATTCTATAGAAAAGAAAAGTTTAAAATATACAAGCATTTTTAAAGTGAAAAGTGAAATTATTAGGGTTTTTTAAATAAACAGAAAATATATTCTGAAAAGTAATTGCTAAGTTACTAAATAGCCCAAAGTATTAAAAGAGTAAATAAAAAGTAAATAGAGCAGAAAAAACAGTAAATAGATTCATAAACATGTATATTAATATGGTCATAAATTAATTTATTATTAAATAGATAGTAATAAGAAAATAAAATATATAATTATGTAATGACACATTTTATGAGAAGGAAAAATAGAAAAAAGGTATAAGGTATGTAAATACAAAGATAAGAGGAGAATAACTATTTTCATAATAAACAGATTACTTAATTAAATTGTAATATATTCATAATAAAATTGTAATATATTCTTATTAATAATAATATATTCTTTATATATAATACATATTATAAAAAAATATTGGAATCATCCAATTTAATATTGTGTAAGTTCTTCAAAATTCATTATTAATATTACTTACACGATTAGTAATTAATGCTCCTGGACTAAGCGAGATGGCCGATTTTTGAGAGCTGGAACTAAGCGAGATAGCCGGTTTTCCGGGCTTACCTGAAAAGATTAGAGAGAAAAAAACAATAATTAATTATATCTATGCAAACAACAAAAGTCTATGAATCTAAAATAAATTTTGGGAAGAGAAAATCATCTCACACCATACCACCAAATCTATTTACTACTAACAGTCAATTTGCGCCATTGGGGAAAGTCGACCATGAGCTCAATTCTCGATCACCGCCGGTTGGGGTGATCGAGAAGACACATCCCCATAGTAAGTATTTTTTTCTATTTCGTTTTGGCTATGGGGTATGGCGTTTTGGATATGGGGGTAATTAAATACTTTATTAAATACCTCTTCGCAGACTACAATACAAGCATAAATATATATTTCATTCGAATTCGTTTTAAGTATCCTATTCGGGTAGCGATACAATTTTACACATTACTTTAAATTAAATATTTAAGAATTATAAATAAAATTGTACCTAAAACACGAAATAAAAAAACATTTTACAGAAAATTGTATACCGAGTGATAATTAAACCTTGAAGAGAATTCCAATAATAATCAAATTTGCAATCTGAATTAATCGGCATACTTTCAAACACGAAGTTAATCCTACTAATATTATAAACGCGAAAGTTTGTATGTATGTATGGATGTTTGTTACTCTTTCACGCAAAAACTACTGAATGGATTTTGATGAAACTTTACAATAATATAGCTTACACATCAGAATGACACATAGGCTATAATTTATAAAGATACAGTGTGAATTATCTAAAATATAACGATAACTGTCAAGTAAGTAGGAAAAAATCTAAGAAATTGACATTCGAAATTTAAATTCTATTCTACTATCCTACTAATATTATAAACGCGAAAGTTTGTATGTATGTATGGATGTTTGTTACTCTTTCACGCAAAAACTACTGAATGGATTTTGATGAAACTTTACAATAATATAGCTTACACATCAGAATAACACATAGGCTATAATTTATAAAGATATATGGTTTTCTATCATCATTATCACAATTTTCTATCACCACGCGGGTGAAACCGCTGGGCGCAGCTAGTAGTATATATTCAAGAATGACAAACAATATAAATATGAAAATTAAAACCATCATTTAATTTCAGACGCAAATATTACCAAAAGTAGAAAAGGTAATAGCAAATAAACAATGGACCCGACTGCGTTTCTTTGTGAACTAAAACTGAAATTAGTTCAAGCTAACGAGATAGAGCAATACATTAGAGCGAAATATGAAACGAACGATCGGCGACAAAAACTACCTGTGGAATAAATTTGAACACATTTCGTGCGATGCTTTTGAACATTTCTTTTGAACACATTTCGTAGATTCAGATGCTTTATCTCTGGTGGGTAGTTTTAATGCGTAAAAATGACAACCGTTTATTTCACATTATGCTCTAGCGTATTGCCTTGTCTCGTTCACACGAACAAATTCCGATTTTAGTTCACGTAGAAACGCAATCGAGTCCAATATACAAGACAGGAAGTAAACAAAAATAACTAAAAGATAGATACAATTCTTTATTGCACGTTTTGCGAAAACGGACTAATTGCCTAAAGTACAATCTCTTGCAGCCAACGTTCGTGGAAGTGTAAGAATTTTGTTGACAGTAAAGTAAAACAAACTAAAGAATCTTAATAACAAAAATTATTCAAATAATAAATATATCATTTTTAAACAATATTGCTAGGATTTAGAAAATATTCGCAAAGAACGGAGGATGGGAGAGGATGGGATGAGACATAGAATAACTAGGAATTTAGGGACATGAAATGTTTTTTTAGGAACTCTTAAAAAGTAGAAACCGTTGGAGCGTCTCTGACAGTTGACGGAACTAATCAACATAATAAAACATATATAGATGAACGCAGAAAACATTACACTCCTTTTTTGTTGGGCAGTCGTGAAAAGACGATCAATATCCATTTTTCAACACGCTTTTATTAGGTCGACCTGTGTGTAACTACCTAGTAATGGAATCTAAGGTAACTAATTTAACCATCTTCCAAGGATCGTAGCGTCATGAAAATTGGCAGTTGTATATAGTTCTGATGACAATACAATAATATGGTAGTCGAACTAATCTGATAATGGACTTGGAAGATATGAACTGGAACTTCATGATGGAACATCGTATCATAGCTGTGTTTGTGTTTCATTAAAATACAGAATAATATGATATTTCTTTCGAAAATCGAATCTTGCTTCGATTCGTTTGGGAACAAGGTACAATATGGCATTAGTATCAGTGGCCGTTCCTTCATACAAGCCGGAAGTGGAAGTAGAATGCGAGCGTGTTCCGTATTTAGTTCCGTTTGTTTTGAACAAGTGACAGATGTTTGTGGTTTTTATTGCCTGACAAAAAATGGAGGAAATTGTCCCTTGTGGTGAGTTCTGACTTAACTTGATTTCACTCGCTCCAGCAAATAAAACGGCATTGCTTAAAGCCACCGCAGGTATGCGACTGCTGATAAGTATATGTTAAAATCTGTCTAGCAGTAGCATGCCTTCAGTGTGCTCTATTGCACATGATCCACGACACAAGCAGTAAATTTCAAACTGAAGATTGAAGAGTAAAGAGGTACTACTTTTTTTAACTATTAAAAACATGAAAACATAAAAAGTATGTCGGGCTTGCCCCATTCACCAACCCTGGGCATGCCATTGATTAGTATTCCATTTTCACAAAAAAAAAATACAATGACCGTTTTCCCCATAACCCTTCGAATGATACGAACTCTATTTACCTACTATACTGTTTCGATACCTATTTGTGTGGCGTTATTTCTATCCTTGCACCAATGTATCATATTAATGTTGCGTACCAAAAGGGTTCTCTATACAAACCCTTCCCGAAGTGTTTGATTAATGGCCGCTGTTCTAAAAATGGCTGTAACAGCAATCATTATTTGCTATAGCCAGTGAGCATGAATGCCACCGAAGACTATACTTGCCTATAAAGAGTGGAATTGAAACGTCAGTAATTTATTTGCCGTGTAAAAGAGGCACAACCCACTCGCGCGTCCACCAGTTCCACCAATAAATTCCTTATGATGAGTGAGCAGAAAAAACAAACCGCGCGATAGTGGGCGTGGAAACGTATTTGTCAAATGTCAATAAGGTAGAATCCGTGCGGACAGTAGGAGGTGTTTTTATCGTATACTACTTTAATAAAAGAATGACGTAAATTAAATCTTAAATAAAGACTACCACAATTAAAATCGAGATTTTAATAATTTATTTGTTTATTTACTTAAGAATTAATTGCCATATTACATTGATTTTGCTATCAAAAATAACAGGAACCGAATGGCAAAACCTTTACCTTATGCCTAATCGATTCTGTCACCCAACTGGGTGGATCCCGTTCTAGGATGGACAGGGCTCTAATGATACAATATTTTTTTTAACATGCCAGTTAAAAACAAAATTGCATTTAAATGTATAAATCGGCATAGTCTTAAAACTAAAACAAAGACAAAAACAATAATATAGGGAAGAAAAAAAAAGAGAAGGCGAAATAAAAAAATTAAGTCAACAGAAGATCAGATAGAAGATATCAAAGTCATTAACATGAAATATCTGGTAAGTAACATAAAATGTTATCATTGATTGTTGGTCAAAAAGAGAGATGCGAATGACAGGATTTTCGGCTGTTATTTACCATGGCTAACTTTTTGTTTGTTTGTTTGAAAAACTTTATTGCAGACACAATAGAGTACAACATGGTATTGCCAAGTGACAATATCTTACGACCATACCGTCACGGTTATTGTAACTAAATGTTTATGTTAAAAAAATAATATATACCACGTGTAAATTTTGTAAATTAGTGGTCATAATAAATGAGTGCAATACATAATAAACATAATAAAGAAATAAAACAGAAATTAATATGCCAACCCAATATCTAAGGGTGGAATGGGACATAAAGACAAGCTAGGAGTCTGGTGGTGGCAGGGGGGGGGGGGGTTCGTAATGTTCATCTGATTGCCAGTGTCAGGAAAAACCAAGCCATGTGGGTGGCCGCCATGTTGGTTGTTTTAGGTCGTGTTCGCGTTCGCTGTCATACTCCTTTGATGATTTGTGCCTTGCGCGATAAATGCACAAACAGCACTGGTAAAATAGGCAAATTTCAAATCGTCATAAATCCGGCAGGGTCGTTAAAATTCACAAGAAAGCCGAAGCACAACGAGCAAAAATGGCTTCTGACGTTTCGAAGTAATAGGTACTAAAGTAGAGGTGGTCTGATACTTGGAACCGAACCATTACCTACTTAAGTATCACTCGCCATCTTGGACTCGACTATAAAACGATAACTGGTACTCAGGTATGACTAAAGTATCGGCTAGTATTGACCAATACTCGACTATAAATTCATGTCTAAGTAATGTCGGGTTTTGGGTCTGGAGAAAATCATTCAGCAAAATTGAAACGAAGATAGAGTGCAGCGCTGAGCCTTGCGGGACACCGACCCCATCGCTTTCCTCCATTCTTTGGCAGATCTAAACGCGGCACCACGGCGCCGCTCCTTTTGTGAGAATTCTGCATTTGGCATGGTTAGCCATAATAATAGATATGACCATACTAATGACCTCGTTTTTATATTTTTATGTTACTTTCCGAGCTATTGCACGTACCGGTATACACACGTAATTCAGTATGCTCAATCTATGACATGGCGTAGTTTACGTTGGTGTGTGCCATGCCATTCGGTTCATTATATATGGAGTGTTTTTACTATACAGCCGTTCAACAGTGTCGCCTAATGAAATCGTCCGTAACGTCCATAGTATTCCAAGAGCCAGCGACAAAAAAGTGCAAGAGTTTTGGAAAAGCCTAAACTTTCAGATCAGACAGTATTTTGGCGATATAATGCAAGGGTAGAGTCAGCAGGCCAGATTCAGGAACACCTGGCGTTGGCGTACTAGGAAAATTATGATTTTAATAAGTACCCTCAGTGTTTTGAAAAAAATGAAAATTCATCAGTAGACAGTGGATGCAATAAACAACTCGAAACATATGGTTAGACTGCTTTATAAACGAACACGTGGCGTCAGCATCTCCATACATGTCACGTATCGGTCTATGACGCATTGGTCTATTGTGACTCGCGATGAAATGGTCGCAATGGCGCAATATAATGGTATGGAAATACTAGCGCTACGCGTTCGATTATGAAGCACTCTGACCATTTGTATCGGGTTCTTTATTGAAGCCACAGTCTACTGATAAATTTTCAGCTTTTCTAAAACACTTTGGGGTACTAATTAAAATTACACCTTTCCTAGTACGCCAAAGCCAGGTGTCCCGGAATTTGACCTGCTAACTCTACCCCGGCATTATACGGCCAAAATGCTGTCTGATCTGAAAACATCAGTTTTTCCAAAACTCTTGCACTTTTTGTCGCTGACTCCTTAACTATAGCCATTCGACACACCGATTCTTGTCAGCTCACCGAAGATAAACATCGTAATTATTAAATGTTTAACTATGGATAGATTGTAAGATTATATATGTAAGATTATGATATTATAAGATTGTAAAAAATATAAAATTGATACTCATAACCTTGTAAATTAACTGAGAAGAAAGGAAGGTAGTTTAAACTATAATAAATGTATATGAAAGGTTAGGGCAAAAACGATCAACGTCATTTTTTTGTGAAAATAACATTTTAATAACATCTTGAGGCTAGTCCCCAAACGAATCGAAGCATGAATCGATTTTCGAAAGAAAGATCATAGTCTGTCCTTAAATGAAGGGATTAAAGGACATGTGGTAGCAAAGAATGATCAAGGCTCACGAGGTTTCGGTGGACCTTGATTGCATCCTTTCTCCTGCAGGTCCAGGGGTGGGGTACCACGATGACCCTCCGGTTGACGCTGGTGAGGAAATGTAATGGGAAATACTGGTCAAGGTCAATGACTGTTCCACGTTTTCGCCTTTTCTTTAAGGTATAGGTAATTTGTGCAAAAAGGATATGATACGGTATAATTATTTTTTTTAATATATTATCTTTATATTGTGGTTTTTTTCACCGTTTGTCTAAGGTATACTCTAAGTAAAATGCTTTTGTTATAGAAATTTAAATATACAATGATTATATTACAATTTAGGCTCTTTTCTGAGGTGTAGTTTAAGCAAAATGCATTTTTTTTGAAACTGAAATATGTTTAATTTACTGAGAAAATATTTATTTTAACTTCAACCAATGCTAAAATGTATTTTTTTAGTTACTGGATTTTAAGAATGGAATTACCAAAAAATATAATAGTTGACATTGATCATTCTACTAGGTACTATTATAAACGCGAAAGTTTGTAAGAATGTATGTATGGATGTTTGTTACTCTTTCACGCAAAAACTACTGAATGGATTTTGATGAAACTTTACAATAATATAGCTTACACATCAGAATAACACATAGGCTATAATTTATAAATATATATAGTTTTCTATCATCATTATCACAATTTTCTATCACTACGCGGATGAAACCGCGGGGCGCAGCTAGTACTATTATAAACGCTAGTAATATTGTTACTCTTTCACGCAAAAACTACTTAATGTATTTTGATTAAACTTCACAATAATATAGCTTACACATCAAAATAACACATAGGCTATAATTTATAAAGATATAGTGTGAATTTTTTAAAATATAACGATAAGTGTCAAGTAAAAGGAAAAAAAACTGCCATCTGCGAGCTATTCTGGCGTGCGCCGCAAAAACCGTTGGAGTTACACGTATATAATGTATAATTATATATGTTTCTATTAGTAGTATTATCACAATTTTCCATCACCACGCGGGTGAAACCGCGGGACGCAGCTAGTAATAAATTATAGTTTAGTTGATTTGTAATAATAACCATCGTAAAAAACTATAATAAGCATATTGGATGTAAAATGTACTCGTCAACTCTTTATAACCTTAAATATGATGTAAGTAGGTAACTGTAAAATTTATTGTAAGATTTTCTACAAACTGTAATGATATTTCGGAAGTTACAGTATAGTTGCCTGGCAGAATTACCACTGGCGACAATATAGGGCAAAATAAACATACAGCTGAAAAAGAAATCATGCAGTGGTTTGTAGTAATAACATCCATGATTGATAAATATTTTCAATGCACATTATAATGAATATTTGATATTATGCATTGTTTAAATTGAATTAGGCTATGTATTAGGCTAAAACCAAAAATGTGAAAATGTGTAAAAATTAACAGGCCTGTCCCTGCACTCAAAAGCAGGACTCTGCGAAATCAGCCGCCATGGAAGAAACCACAAATGGGAAGGTCGTTTACCAGTTAACCCCATTCAACCAGATCTCCGAATCGATCGAAGATCCGAAACTACGAGCACTTAAGTACACGATTACTATAATAATGCATTTAAGGCAATCGACTTTTCGCGCCACCCAGTTCTCTTAAGTGCACGAACGGGTATGTAATCCGGAGCAGGTTCTGCAGTAACAACATCGCAGAAATCAAGCCTTAAATTCGAGCCGAGGCCGCGGCCATCATCGCTAACGAACTACTAAAATGTCTATTGTTATTATGTACGATTCTTCCTAAAACAATTAGGAGTAGTTTGGTTTTATACCTCTTAAGTGCGGCCACTGCGAGCACGATTTTCATATTACATACGCCCAGGTTTACTTCGGGAACGTGTCACTTTCAGAGCGGTTTAGTCTAGGGGTCCTGGGTGCAACTTTATTGACAGGCTATTTAATGTAGGTATACAATTAATTACGCTATTGATACACGTTTTGCGATTGCACCAGTGGAATATTAATCGATGACATCCGGGTGGCGTTCATGGCGGGTTTAGGGCGATCGGTAGAACGGCATAGAAGCTGATGTACTGCAGCGAAATCTAGTGACGATTTACAATTAAGTGGATAGCGCGAAAATATTAACTGGGCTTAAATACCTGTGTATCCCAATTTTCATGGCGATCAGTTGAACGGTATAGAAGTGGATGTGCTGCAGCGCCATCTAGTGGCGAGTTGCAACAAAGCGGATAGCATAAAAACCTTCTTCATGAGAAAGAACATATATGTGCCAATTTTCATGGCGATCGGACAAACCATTTAAAAGTCTATTACCATGATGGTATATTTATACATACCAACGTCCATTTTTATATACAGGTGAGTTTTAATTAATCGGCATCCCTGACGTGGGTGAATCAGTACGAGCAAATGAGCAACTTTGTGGGAAAAAGCAGAATGATATTTTGAAAAAAAAACTGTACGAAAAATTACGAAAAAAAAAACCCCTAAACTTAGTACATAAAGCTCTGAGTGCGCTGCGCCATTTCGCAGTAGATATAATATCGGGAATATAGATTATTCGCGATATTTTACAGACTACTAGATGGCGCAGCGCGCTCAACGCCTGTCAAACTTTTATACCCAAGTTCAAATTATGTTCAAATTATAAACACGTTGAAATTTTTTAAAAAATGTGTTGGTTTTATTTTTTTTCACCATTTTTAATTCAAAATTTGCTTATTTGCTTGTACCGATTCACCCACTTCAATGATGCCGGTTAATTGACACTCTCCTGTATATAGACTAGAAGTTATACGGATATGCGGAGGAACACCTGAAAAAACACGCTTAACAACTGAACAAATCATTCCCAATTTAACAGACGATTTGACTATATTTAAACATTTTCACTGCACCATAGACATTTGGCTTAAGTATTTTTGTGTAATATTTACCAAAAATGCCTAATTTTGTAGTTTTATACCAGGGAGTCACGTCATTTATCAATCAACTCCTTGCTATAAACTACAAAATTAAGCATTTTTGGTGAATATAAAAAAAATATTTGCATATTTCCTGCGGTTTACGATCCCTTCCTAGCCCACGACGCGATGCTTGATAAGCATGCTTGATCGTCTAGAGAGCCCCTAACCGTCGGCCGGGCGCCCCGACAAAGCCCACCTTCTTTTTGGTTATGATACATATCAGACTTTATTTGTCTTGATTGGAGTACATAAACTGGACAATACAGTAGAATGCGGACCCCAATCGGGTTTTCGATCTGTGTTTTATTGAACTATATTGACTATTTGTCGTCTAATTTCAAACTCGGTCAGATCCAAATTCTTTTAAAAAATATGTTTTAACTCTATGGTCTTGTCTCACCTAGTTCTGCGTTCCTACAACTTCGTTTAGGTTCAAACTACGCCAGACAATCTTTTAAAAAAAGCATTACATTTTAAACTGCGCTACATCAATGACAAATAGTTTTCAAACGTCGCCATATCCGTACCGACCAATCAGGGTAAATAAATCATTGAAAGACTGTCATGGAGATTAATGGCGATTATTTCCTTTCCTGTGTTTTCGGTGACGGTTAGTAACAAATCCGCCACAGTTACTAACAAAATCAGTCAGATCCTAGACTTCATTACAAAAACCCGCCAAATCCAAATGTGACTATCAAAACCAGCTATATCTTTTTTTCCGAAACAATAATATGATTATTAAAATGCTTAATGTAATGAATTTTAAAAATATGTACCAGTAATTTGACTTATCAAATATTGCATAAATATATGTCATTACATTTATTATGTAACTTTAATTAATTGAAACTTGATCCTACTGTAAAATTCACCTATCTGGATCTGACGGACTTTGATGTTAGATGACACTTACATATATACTTGGATGTATGATATGCTATGCAGTGGCGGCGCTAGAAGTGTACGACAGTGACATAAGCTCTGTGAGGCGTCTTTCATTTCCCACTAAGAAATGAGCTGAATTATACACTAATGTATGATTATAAGAGTATTTTTGCTAATCAATGATGACGAAAATTACACAAACGCAAATTAAAATAGACGAATTTTTCGACTTTTAGTCTCACAGATTTTTTTTACATTTTTAACATATTTTAACATAAACATTATACCATGAAAACGATAAAATATTTTTTAGTACGTTGTTAACTTTAAAAAGAAACTTCTGCCGCAAAAGTTCTGAGCATGCGAGTCTACAAGTTTTGAGACAGATGAATGAAATAGTAAGAATTAACGACTCGGGGATTCCCCGAGTCTCGCACGCGGAATCGTCTTTCCGCAACTGGTCGCAACTTTCCGTTCTGGTCGCAACTTTCATAGTATTGCCAGACGACTGGATAACTATGTACGATTATGGAAATAAACACGAATAACTAAACTTTTAATAACTTGTAAAACTTTGTTGCGAGCCGCCCTCAGGACGTCGCCGCCACTGATGCTATGCCTTATATGCCTAGCTCTGCAGTAGTAACGCTGGCTCTTGGCGCCCAACGATGTCTGTCTCGGTTAAAATGATTGATTGGAAAGCAAGCACCGAAAACTGCCGAGTCATGGTCTCGGATCTGCTCGACCGACAGTATCGATGCTAACATAGCGCTAACGGGCCAGTACAGATCATGGTGATATCCGTCGCTACTAACTGTGGTTTGATTGAATTCAATACGCACGAACTTTGCACCAAAAGGGTTCAGAGCTATGTACTTTGTATCTGTTCCTGATGAAGGCGCAGTGAATAGGAGATTCGGATAAAGATATCCGATCACCAACAACGGTATCTATATATATAACCAACAAAAACCTTATTATCTTGGAAACTAAAAATGGGTGTAAGTTACATAATTACCACATTAATAATGAATATTAAATACCAGGAACAATTCCTAACAATTTTTTTTCGTATTTATTCGTATCATTAATTTCGTATTTAACTTTTTTGATGGCATTACGTTACAGTAACCAAGAAATGTTATTAACTTTATTTGAGTAATATTTAATAGTGTATAAAATATTTTATTTGACTACGCTAACATTCTTAGTACCCGAGATAATAGAGTTTATGTTGGTGACCCGGATTTATGGCTCCCGAGTATAGAAAATAAATTTGTAAAGGTTTTGATTGTAATAAATTAGAGGTGATTACGAGCAGTCATTAAATACGTGAGTATGCGAGTGAATAAGTATATATGAATAAGTGAGGAACACGAAAAATCAACGATGGGAATGGAATCCTGGCTATGGAATGATATGTAAAAACAAGATACCAGACAAAATAAAAAGCTATGTAAAGATACAATTATCTTAATCTCAATATAAATCCCTACGAAAAACCACTCAATTGAAAATAAACTAACGTCATTAAATTCTAAAATAATGCATAATAATAATTAGGTAGTTAGTTTAGAATTTATATTCATTTCTTATTTCTACAATATTTACATAACTATTTCGTATCATATGAATAGTTAGCAATAGCTTTATTACGATAATTCTACTACCTTTGTCAATCTTTATTTTAAAAGTCATTACACATACAACTGTCGCAGTACTTGAAAATGAAATATTTTAAGTTCTTGCCAGACAATATAAAAGATCGGTTGTGCCACCCTAAGACTTTCCCAACAAACAGACAACCCGCCGCGCATCAATCCCCCAAAACCCTTTTTAACACCCCCCTCCTCTCACCCACCCCCCTCCCTCGACGCATCTGTGTACCGATTTTCAAGTCACTAACTCCAATATTTCGATATTGAAGTATGACTAGCGCACCTCCTGGTGGACCGATTTCAACCATTTTTCAACTCTTGCCATGACCAAATGATGCCTGCATGCCAACTTTCACCTCAATCGGACGAAGCGTTTGGGCGCTATCGTGGAGGAATACAGCCAGACAAACAGACAGAAGTGCGTCCACAAACCTCCGACAAACCTCATGCGATGCAAAGCACCGGATATTATTCAAATCTGCCCGAAGTAAAAATAAGTATATAAGTGGCTCAAATTATAATATCAATAGGTAATGATTCCGGCAATAAAGGGCTAATTATTTTCAGTTAAGATGTAAGAAGATTTTTATCTGACACATCAAAAATAATATAATTAGGCGTACATTAAGCTGCTAAAGGTCATAAATATAAACCCGTTTATAACGGGACGCAGTAAGTGGACCGTGCGTTGAATGTTCAAAAATTGAACACGTTGATCATTGTACGTAATCAGTCTGTAAGTTTACAAGACAATTTTTTTGAATTCTGATTTTATAAAATGCATACTATTTTCAAATATTTACGTTTAGTCAAATGTCATATATATGCAGTTCCCTCCATTTTTACAAACTTTTATTAACCTTGCGATGTTTGCCAATATTTTGGTTTAGGTCAAATCTTGCAAGCAGAATAGAACCACTTGCTCTTATCCTATGAAGTTGAAATTTTACAGTTTGGTTCAGTTCCGATGACAATGTATTTTTATGGTGAGCATGACCTGATTCTGCACCCAGGATTGGCTCCCGTCCAGAAGACTCCTCAACGGTCATCAGCACAGACACTAAATTTTGTATACGCATGCAATTATGATAGCCCATTCTAAGTTTCACCATAATTTGGCTGCTGCACCCAGGGTTGGCTCCTAACGAGAAGACTCCGCAACGATCGACAGCACAGACACGACATTTTGTATACGCATTCAATTATGATAGCCCGTTGTAAGTTTCACCATGACATAGCTGCTGCGCCCAGGGTTGGCTCCCGACGAGGGGACTCCTTAACGGTCAATAGACCAGAAAAGAAATTTTGTATACGAATTTTATTATGATAGCCCGTACTAAGTTTTGCCGCGAAAGGGCTGCTGCACGCAGGCTTGGCTGCCAACGAGGGGACACCTCAACGGTCAACAGCACAGAAACGAAATTTTGTATACGCATTCAATTATGATTCATTCATGGCTGCTGCACCTAAGGTGGGCTCGGGACAGAGCATTTTAATAAAAGCTTATTTTTTAAAATGTGTTTTACCATTAATTAGCTGTGTTATACTATTAACGAGTGGACACACAACAGTGCTACAACGTTGCGATCGTCCGATGAAAACGATTTACAAAGTGCTGAAAACTGCAAAATTTGAATCACGCTCAGGTTTGTATATCGCACCGCACTATCATTGATTTTATAGCGTTTTCAAGAATGATCAACGTCGTACTACAATTTGGCAACCAGGATTTTACTACGAAACGCAACGTGTGGCACTCGTAGTTCCAAAAATTATCAATCTTCTATTATTATGTTCAGTATGGCGACTTTCGTGGTATAACACTATGACGGCGCACTGACGATGAGCTCTAAATACGCTATAAAATAAGTTATAAGTTATAAAATAACAATATAATAAAAGACGATTTTTTTAATTGTAGCTATCGTTATTGTAATACTGAAGATGTATTTTTTTTATTTGGTATACATGTTTCAACAGGTAATAATTCCACACTTTACCGTTCAGATAGATTAATAGATGGCATTCTATCTCTCCGTATTATTTCTATGATGTAATCAGCCTAAATAAAAAGCTGTAGATAGCACTAATAACTGAATATTATTATTGTTATTATTGGTTAAGAGGCTACTATAATAAATCAGTTCTTTATTTTTAAAAACATTTATTATTCATATTATTATAGGTAGCCCAATAAATTGATAATAGTTTGACCGGCAGTGCTATCAGCGCCACTTCATTTCGCCGTTTCAGAACGGTTTCCAAATCTTACTGGAGTTGAGCAAAGATCACTGAAAGCTGCTATCAAAAGATACAACGAAAGCTGCAGTTTGCTTGACAAGAAATGATCCGGTCGGCCGCGCTCAGTCAGGACTCCAGTTGGCATTAAACAATCAAAGCGATAGCAATAAATCCAGCCCGGAAATAGAAACCACGTCGTTGCAGGTGGGCTTAAGTAGAAACGCCGCAAAAAAGTAATATAAATAAAGATCTCAGACGATGCGCATATAGAAATAAATAAGGCCATTTTCTTAACGAGCGCCTTTAGATTTTACGACTTTAAGATCGCGAGTGTTGTTGAAGATGTACACTAAAAACAGACGCCGAGAAATTGTTGTTTTCGAAAGAAAAAAAAATCGTCGTTTTAGACAAACACTTAAACAAAATGACAGAGTGAATACCCACAGGAAGAAAAATCCAGCAAAGCCTTCCACGTGTTCAACGAGGTCCCCATCCATCATCAGGGATAGTTGGTCTAGGAGTCTGTTATGCGAGTGTGACCAAACTGTTTTTGTGGGTAAAGGAAATAAAGCTGTACCAGGAGGCTATTTTCAAAACGTGGTGAATGTTCAGAAAAGCAACAGGACTCAGCTCCGGCCCACGTGGTCACGAGTACCCGAAAGTGATTAGCGAGCAGAAACATTAACTTTAGCCATCATGCGGATTGTCCAGTCCATACCTAGGCCCTTCGGATTACAAAAAGGCTGTTTGGAGGGGAAAGTCTGCGTTAGGCCCCACAAAAAATTTGAGTCCCTAAAAAAACCCGCACGAAAACAGTATACGAATCGTAACTTTTATAATTTTGTTATTTATACTATTAAAATAATAACACGTTTGATAGTAACGATCTAAAGCTTGTATTTCAATGGGATCGACGCAATGAAGAAGTATATGAAATGTATTGATGTTTGAGAGGATTGTGTTTTAAAATAAAAATAAAAGTTTCAATAAGAACATTGTCTCAGTGCTATATTCTACAATAAGTTATATTTCTAAATTTTAGAGATTCACCTATAACCGCCCAACCTATACGAACGTACGTGATACGTGCGTTATATTATTGACCGAACACAACAAACCGTATTACGTACCTTCAAGTAGAAATAAGTTAATAGTAAAACTAAATGTTTAAAAACAAGGTTTTATTAAAATGCTCTGTCCCAAACTATCCCGAGCTTGCTGGGTGCAGCGACCATGTGATAGTGGAACTTAAAACGAGCTATCATAATTGAATGCTATACAAAATTTAGTTTCTGTGCTGTCGACCGTTGAGGAGTCCCCTCGTTGGAAGCCAACCCTGGGTGCAGCAGCACTAACGCATTGAAACTTAGAGCTATCATAATTGAATGCTATACAAAATTTAGTTTCTGTGCTGTCGACCGTTGAGGAGTCCTCTCGTCGGGAGCCAATCCTGGATGCAGAATCAGGTCATGCTAAAAATGCATTGTCAGCAGAACTGAACCAGCATGTAAAATTTCAACTTCATTTGATAGAGGAAGTAGTTTTAATTCTGCTTGCAAGATTTGACCTAAACAAACACACTGACAAACATTTCAAGGTAAATAAAAGCTTGTAAAAAAGCCGAAACGTACAAAGCGTACGTGATACGTCAAATTGTTGCTACGATTCTAAATACAAAAAAGGGTCATAAATGGGTCTATTGTATAAGACTTTTATGGTATATTGTAAACAAGTATTGTTATTAGGAAATCTAATGAAAACCCCAACGATTTTTACATACTTTTTGAATAATAACTCAAAGTTAAACTCGCCCTGTTATATTTAATGTACATTTGTTTCTTTTTCGAGCCCTATACGCGCAGTCCGTCATGATTAAAAATATTGTATGATTATTTCACGGCGTGATTTTCTTCCCAGCGTCTTCAACACCGCAGGGCTACCGATTTTATCTGATGCTTTAGTCACGGAAAAATCACTTTACATCAACTATTATCGATAATTTATACTAAACTTCATCTTTACGTTTCTACTTGTATAAGCTAACGGTGTCCGTAATTATTGTGGATAATAAATGTGACTTTTACCATCGTAATGATACAGTATGTCCGGTGGCAGATATATATTTTCAAAAGTGAATATAACAAACACAATGTAATATATTGCGATATTACCGAGTTTGACATATACAGAAAGAATTATAATTTTAATTTTAAAATACGATATACTCCAGATGTACCACTCTAATTAGGTTAGTTGTAAGACATTACTATGTGGCAATAATATCGCCTGTTTATAATATAATTAAGTGCAAATAAATACTATATAATTTTTTTTTATAAAAAAATCCATACGGGTTAGGTCTCGGTGGCCAAGGAACGGCCAAAGGGGTTGATCAATTTTCGTGGGAAATGTTCACGGAGCAAATTCATCACGTTGCTTTCAATCTCATATTTTTAGATGTTCGTTATTACCCTTTAGAGAATTTCAGTATAATATTTGTTAAAAAAATTAATTATGCTGAAATTAAAGTAATTTCAACTACTTTGTACTTTGTCTACAAGTGTCTCTGTATTTATCAAGTGTATTTTGTATTTATCAAATGAACATAAATAAATGATTAACATTTAAGTTCGTCATAACAGTTCTCCTTACCGACTTATAAAGTAAAGATATATCATACACGTTAAAACTTAGCACAAAATTGCAACCACAACCTCCACAGCCTTTAAACACATCGTACGAAAAACCCGAACTTCTTTTGCCCAAAGACACTTTGGGTTTATAGGGCCCAAAATTTATAATAAACTTAAAGAATCTATGAAAACATGCAGAAATATTAGGTCAATTCATTATAAATTTAAAGTTACAGAACTCTTGCCTCAACTACTATGAAATGAAATGGAAAAGATAGTAAGTTATACTTTAAAATAAACTTATTTAGGTACTGTCATACATTGCAATAAACTTTATATTATTTATTTCTTACTTATTTGATCTATAAACTCCATCTAGCGACATTGGGCCCGATTGCGTTTCTTCGTTAACTAAAATAGGAACTCGATTTTCCCGCACCAAAACTACCTGTCGAACTTTTCGACGCCCGAATAAATTTGAACACATTTCGTGCAGTCTTAGATTTATCTGCTTTATCTTCGATGGGTAGTTTTAATTCGGAAAAGTGACAACCGTTCATTCCAAATTCCACTCTGGCGTACTGCTCTGTCTCGTTCACATGAACAAATTTCCGATTTTATCCGAAAATATCGAAACGCAATCGAGACCATTTTATATTTATTATACTAGTTCGATATTTATAAATACAATTGCGTCTATTTTTATTGCAATTACCAGTTTTATCCTTTACTAGTTTTTTTTCTGTTTTATATTGATTCTATATGTGCGCACAGATTAACAAATCATCGCCACACAAGGAGGCTATGGTCTAGTTAGGCAGATTCTTTAATGTAAACAATTTAAATGCAAAAATTATTAATAAATTATTATTGTTATTATTTATTGTAATCAAAACTTCATTGTCATTTCTATAAATCCAGAAGTTTGGCTCGTCTACGTCCGCCCTAATGACAATCCTACAGCACAGTGTGGTTACTAATGTCATGTTGTTTCTCTTGTTTAGTGTTATTTATTTCTAACGCCCTTCGAACGTTTGCCTCCCAACAGCAACGCCTCAATGGAGCCATTATTTATATATCCCCGCCCAGGGACGCCATTTAATGCAATAATTTTAATTGCGGTCAATGCATGGAATTAATATTTCAACCACGGGTAATGGAGTTTCACAGTGTGCGACTCTATGTAGTTTAAGATATCTCCCCAAAGTCCGCAGATATCTACCCAAAGTCCGTAGATATCTCCCCAAAGTCCGTTTGACTATAATCCAAAAGTCATTTGTGTATTTGGCCTTTAAACTATTTAATAACCTTTCCAAATCAATGCAAGATTTAGAACCAAAATGTTCAAATATATAGTTAAACACCGGCTCATCAGACATATTATATATTAAGGTAGACGACCTTGAAAAGATATCACAATATCTTTATTCTTCTTATAGTGCCTCTCCTACAGGAGGTTGGCTGTCAGCTCTGTGATTTTTTCCTGCCTTAGGCCAAGCAAAATAGTTCTTCTATGGTTGAGATGTTTGTCCACTCCCGGATGTAACAATATCTTTAATAAACACTTATTATGAAAAATCATATCATCTCTCTAAGATACCCCTACTATTCTTATATTAAAACACTAACTGACCCGTGCCCACTTCGTTGGGCGGTAAAACTTTTTACTTGTGATGAAATTATGAGTGTGGTTTATTACCGTTATTTGTGAGTGTCTCCTTGTGAGTGTCTTATTTGTGAGTGTCTTATCTCTTTAACCATTTATGCAGTAAAAGTGAAATTATATGCAGTAAAAGGGAAAAGTCTTTTGTTTCAAACACTTGAGACGATAAATTTACTTATTTTGATATGAATTCATAATTGTTGATAATATGACCAATAAACATGACCTAAAGATTTAAATTATTTTTTTTATATAAAAATCTACTTTTTGTGACTTGAATATAAAATTTAGACATATGCTGTCGCTGATTTTTTTGTATGCATTATCAAGCTCTATCAAGCACTTCTCTAGAACTTAATCATATGTCTCTCATCGTTAAAGCAGCGTTAGTTAGAAACGTTTTCGTTCGACCGTTTTTTCTCCGAGTTATTTGCAAATCTGACTACCACGAAAAAGTCTTTTCATTTTTCGGATAAATATATAGCCTATGACACTCACAAATAACGTGGCTTTCTATTGGTAAAAGAATTTTCAAAATCGGTTCAGTAGATCCAGAGATTACTTCCTACAACGTCACAAACTTTACCTCTTTATAATATTAGTATAGATTACATAATATTCTATGTTTGGATTTATTTTATATTTATTTTCGACTAATTTTATTATTAAATGATAATTATTGTAATCATTATTTGCTTTGTCTTTTAATTGTTAATATTTTTTTATTATTTTGTATGAAACCAATAGTATAGAGTTATGTTAGGTTAGGTTTGAAACAGAATCTTTGTAGTAAAACGTAGTTAGGAGTGATACAGAATCATTGTCTTGAAATAACTATTATAGATGTTGTTTAATAAATAACTAATTGAATTAATAAGTTTTTATAATTTAGCTCCTTATCCACCTCCGAGTGCCTTTCTTCCGAAACAAAGCAATTTTACCTAACACGTACTTGACTCCCGTGTTAATAGAAAAGTTTTAAGGTGTCTTTAGAAAGTTTCTAAATGAGGCCATTCGCGGGCGCGATTAGGCGAATGTTTGAAGGGAATGGCCCCCAAGGCACATGTCAGTGGCTCACGTAAATGAAGAGGATTTAACTTTTAACAACTTTTTGGTGGAGTTCTCTCGAGTTAGGTTAATGTGTTGTCTTTTCGTTTTATGGATTAGCAAATTTGAGGCCATTACGGCATAATTTATGGACGAGCCCTCGAAAGCGTCCGCGTAATTGTTTACCTTGGAATGTTTACGAACAAAGCTCTCCTTCTAGTAATATTCCGACAGCTGTCTTGCCACATGTGAGCGTACACCTTACCACCCATTCTTTATTTTTTGGATTTCTGAGAAAGGTTCCTATACTGCAATAATTTTTTTATTTATTGTAATTATTCACCTTTTTTATTGTAATTATTCACCGGCTGTGTGATTACCATAATAAAGAATTGAATATACAAAGGCAATCTGCGCTTCTGCCTAAGTAAAACAAATTGCTGGTTGGTCAGCCCAAAAGGGTGTCAATTTCGTACTACTATATTAATTATGCGAATGTACTCGCCTGTGTTGTCCTGACGCTGTGCCAAGATTGCTGCATTTTGGGTTTGTAGACGCAAGAGTGTCTCTAGTTCTCCCGAAGATATGCCCTTCTGCCGAAATTGAAGCACGAAACGAAGCACGGAAGTTCACACACTGTAATTTTCAGTAATAACTGGGATCACACAATTGTACTTCCAGGTGCGACGAAAGCATTAATAACAGAGATAAAACTTAAGATGAAATTGTATTTTAATAGATGAAATTAAAATGAGCTAACAACTGGACACGTCAAATCGAACTACACTTTCAAAAATATGAAAACTAGAAACGGCATTTATTTGAATTTGGAATAAAAGAAGCTGCCACAGGTTAAATTTAAAAAAAACATATTAGCCGTCTAAATACTTATGACAAGGTCTTAGAGAGGCTTTTTCTACTTGCGTTTTTTCCGTTTAGTTATTATTTTTGTTATTAAGGTTAACACAATTATCATTGTGTTAACCTTATTCTTGTAGTGCCGTCTTCTATCGGATGTTATTTGAGATCATATATGTAAAATTCTGAATAAAGCCCAACAATTAAAATGGAATCGAAATAGGATTGGGCGAACGTTGCCTCTGTTCCCAATAAAGTGGTCCACTTATTCATTCATTCGTTCGTTATCCCATAAGATCAAAAAAACTTGTGGTCAACCTACCGATAACCCATGATGCAGTGTGGAGAGATCGTGGCTTACTAAGCAATGCCTTTTTGTCCACTTCTTTATAATGTACAAATTGAAGCCAATTTCAGCCCGTGCCTGGCCACGTGATCTACCAATAAAACGACCGTTAGTCGCTATTTGTTGGGCGCAAGTCCGGATTCAACGCGTGACTTTCATAATAGATAACCTATCGGTAAATCTTCACAATTTTGAGGTCGATCAGTTTCGCGACAATCATGACGTAAAAAGAAGTTTTTAGTGTGTTTGAGTAAGAAACCCTATTATAACAAAATAATTATAGTGAGTGCTCTTTAACTTGAAAAATATATGAATTGCTTTCCTACGTGGAAAGAAGACTGGAGCGTTGGAAATGTATTAAATAAGAAATCTGATATTTATACATTACAAAGTGATTGTGCTCACAAAATCTATGAGATACAATCACCCGTCAATTTTCGACGGAAATAAATCTGCCACATTAAATATTTTAATTGTATTTCTAAAAATATGCAATTGATGACAAAGTAATCAGTCGCTTTAAGAACACTTTGAAAGAAATAAAATAAAATGTTATAACTGTGTAAATGAATTTTTAATCGACAATGGAAATCTATATAATACTCTCATGCCTTCGTGACTCTATATTTTAAGTATTCATATTATTTCTGTATTCGTGGTCACTCGGGTCACAGGTCGGCAACTACCCCGCTCTCTAGGAAACATACAACTCCAGACCCCCCCCCCCCCTCCCCCTGTTATTCCCCGGATGGGTACATCTAGCAAACCGGACAGGTCACCAATACCGGATAGTGTATCAAACCGGGGAGTACCCCCGAATCCGCAATCTACTGATTCCAACCGCACCCGACTCTATTACAGCCGTGGCAGAAGTTTGCAGCGGCCCTTACAGGTTAAGTCCCTTTACGATGAAGCCACCGGATGGGAGTTAAACCGTGAGTTGGGCAATTCAAGGTGGCATAAAAATTGGCACCATTAGGAATCTAACCGATTAGGAGACAGACACTCGCAATAGTAGCCCAAATATACTGTTCTCAGATAGTTTACTTTTTCGCCACGCGCTATCTTTCGCTGGCCAGATAATACCTTATACCACGAACTATATTTTCTCTCGATTATTTCTCTCGCCATTTCATTTCCACCTCCTTGCCAGATTCAGCAACCCAGCGTACGTATGTCTCCACGTCGAGCGACAAGGCAATGCCAACTGTCTGTCAAACTAGAGGTCCGGGCATACCGACTCTGATTATACGAGATCACTATTGAAACTTGTTTGTAAAGAAACGTGATGTTCTATTACAACTTACGAAGCTACCGGCGCGTCAAGCGTTTTTGTTAAGGCTACCTCTAGCAGTCGCCTATTCAAACACATTGGCAGCGGAAGCCTGCTGCTTCTTTAGCAGTACCAAGGCTTTTTAAGGTAATTGCTCAATAATGGGTCGGTTATGGTTTCATCGAAAAATTGTCTGTTTGATTTCGTCGATCGATGAATAGTCGCTTGATTTTGCGATGTGTATTTGTATTAGTAAATATGGAGGCAACTTCTACACTTAAAAGGCAAGTACACAAAGCTAATTTATATTGAATCAGTTACTAACTTTAAACCCAAAAGTTTAAACTTCAAGTCAGTACAGCGCTGTCACGTTAGTGCTGTCTTCAATAATCTCGCTATATATTTTGAAAACGGTCCGCTCCCTCCGTCACACGCGCCAGCGGTACTAACCCTGGCTAAACGCAGAAGCCAGTAATTGGTCAGGTGCTGGCACTGCGTTGTAGGGTGATATCACGTCGTGTAGAAAATTTTAACTGGCAAAAATGACGTATTTTTCTACACTGAATTTAACAACGTGAATACACCCTAAAAAATAACGACTGCTGATTAACGGCATGTAAACAGTGTGAGTCAGTTCTCTGCGGCAGCACTGACTCCTGTTACTGACTCAATGTAAATCTGCGCTAAGTTACAACAATTTGATACCGAGACATTTATCGATGGCTTTGCTGTTTTATTTTCAATTAGGTCTTCCATCATGTGCCTCTTCTCATGCCATGTTCTTTACCAAAAGTTAATTATAATATTTTTTTGAGACGAGACGAGACGAGACTCGAAACTAGTCCCGTCTCGTGCCGATCACTTGATATATGTAATGTCCACCTTCTAATGTGGCGGAAAGCAAAGGTCCGCCTTGAAATCGACAAGAGTGTCAGCGATTGAGTCCATCAGCGGGCTTAGCTGCAGCATACATATATGGAGACGACGTAAAGAATTTCTCTTAGATTCAATGGATGTGAACGCACGTCGGCGAGTGCGGCCCTCTTTAATTGCAATCAGGGTCTGACCGCGACGGCGGAGGACCATTTGAGAAATGGCCTACCGGGCGGAAATAACAAGGCGCTGTCCACACGACGCGAGAATTTATTTCCCACTGAAAAAAAACGTCCGCCGCCGCCTCTGCGTAATAGCAGCCGGCATTGTTGCTGGAATAATCTACGGTGATAATCTTTTCCCGCGGACTCTTCGTCACTCCTTGGCCCGAGGCAGGACGATTTCATACACTGGACTGCACTGAGCGATTATTATACTGATATTTATTTATTTATTTACAGCTTGATGCGAGTGACCTTACCACACACACACACACACACACACACAGAGAGAGAGAGAGAGAGAGAAAGACATATAGGGGACAGCAGGTAATTCTATAAATGATGACCCCATTAAAAAAATAGGTCGAATATCCTTGATTAAATAATTACCAAGCATTGTAGAAAAATAGATTCAATTTCAATACGTAACAATGGCTTAAGTTGCATGGGGTATGAAAAAATAACCCTGATCTGAAGCCATTGAAGACGGTTTCCAAATTCCGACCCATGGTCATACTTGCGAAAACTTGAAATATTACAAATACCGACATTTGGTAGCCGTTCTATTTTATCAAGAAGTGCTTCATTGGCATCAAGATAAGCAACATTGGCATAGTCTAAGATTGGCAATAGAACGTTTGTGAAATGGTGTGATAAACATTTCCAGGCAGGAACCGCTGCAAGTATCGAAGGCTGTGAAAGCCATTGAAGATACCTACTTTACCTTATCCGAATGGTTTGTAATTGCCATGAAAGGGTATCGTCGTGAGTAATTCCAAGTTTTTTACGACTCTTGAATACTAGACGATTTTGATGTCAATCTGAAACCCAGGTAAAAAAAAGCTCAATCGTGGATAACATCTTCTGACCGAGAGTCAAGAGCTGACTGGGTTTATCATGGCCTTTGTCATGGCCTTTGGCTCAATTGGAGATGTGCTTCGAAGTGGTTCGTCTCGTGCACGGCAACGGGGAGGTCATTTACTTGAGCGTGCACACATATTTGCAGATATTATCTGTATAGAGGTGATAGCAACACGTGGGACCTTATGGGATAACAGCAATGAGTTTACCATCTCAGTCAGAGCAGCGTTGGTTCTGCCACAATATGCTCGTTCCCGCAAAACTCCTGCGGCTTTACAATTTGTTTACAGAACCATAGCCGTCTCTATCTCTCTAGAGATATAGATGAGAGATATAGACGACTATGACATTGCTCGTTCGTTAACGTGTCCCGGCCAATTTAGGACACTTCTCTCCAAAAATATGCGGCCTGGATGGCCTTATCGTTTACATCTTATAGGTCCTGGTGTGTGATGGAGGTTGACAGTTGCGGTCAGGATCGGAGGTGGTCTTCATCCTGCAGTGTTCCACAAATGCTTACTAAGTTCTCGGTGTAGCCCTAGCGAACGAGATTAGCTCAGCATCTTGTCACATCAACCCTCAGTCTGTTCAGACTGCTCCAGGTGGTATAGGAGTGATGGGACCCAGTGAAATCTGTACCTTAACATCATTGTCAAGTAAATCCCTCCATTGAGTTATGCGATTCGATGATTGGCTGCTATGAAGTGGCTGTGTTCGGCACATGAAAGACGTTCGCGATTTGAGGCATTTGTGGCGTGACTCCTGTCCGTGCAGTGGGTGTCTTGGGTAATCTATCATCTTTAGGCGTTCTGAATCAGCCAGGACATCATGCCGTATTGCAGGGGGAGCGATGCCGATGATCGGATAAAGCTTTTCGACGGGAGTAGGTTTAAGACAGAGACAATGCATCATTACCCTTTAACTAGTTTCTCGTGAAAATTACCTCTTGTAACGTAGTTGTCGATGCTGGCCTTAATGTGCCCATTTCGCGTCATGTTTGCACTGATAATCTTCATAATAAGGAGCAGCGCCTATCATTCTATGTAATCTGATATATAATCATTATTATAGCTGCGGTTGTCAACTTACGAGCAATACGCCGACATAAAAAAGCAAATAGGAAGTCACGTCGAATGTAGTCAATTAATTATAAGTAATATTATTAAAAAAATATAATTTTATTATATAAGAGGATTTTTACAAATAAGTCGTTCATAAATAAGTTACATGAGCAGCCAGCGTCGTCTATGTGATAAGCGCTAATCTATTTCATGGTCAGGCCCAAAGTAAATTATATTAATAAGTATATAATCAAAGAATATTATTATGTCTTACAAGAATAAATAAAAGAAGCAATAAATAAATTTTAGTTTCAATGATTGAACCTCAAAGAGGGAGTTCGAGTTTTTATCACCTGGTAAATAGAGATCTTTTGGAGAGGATTAAACCTTCCGTTTGTCTATTTTTCCATTGCATATCAGAGCATTGCGCTCACGTCGTTGAGTATTTAAATACTTTAGAGGCAGTCAACAATAGCCTTTATTGTCAAATTACACATGCGATGGTTTGAGACAACGTGCAAAAAAATTGGTTGTGTCACTTTAATCCTTGCCCGGCAAGTAGCAGAGGACTTATAACTGAAATAGGAGGATTTATAACATAAATGAAATCGATGGTCGCCTTCTCTCGGCCGGCAGAAGCACCCGGTTGGGTTTCATTGCAGCGCCTCAGGCGACGCAGTTTGTTTGTCGCCGAAGGGCAGGTTTGTGCTAAGCGCCAAGAGATGGCGTTAAAAGTAAAATATATGGAAGAAGTTAAATATTATTAGTTTAGCTTGTATGTGGGATATTCCACAATGTGATTTTGGCCCAACAAGGCCGAAATCACCAAATCACGAGTGTACCAAATGTTAAGACTCTAAGTTTAATATTTCGAGATAGATATATGACTAGCGAGCGGTGGACCGATTTCAACCACAATCTTTTCAACTCTTGCCAAGACCAAATGAAGCCTAAATACCAAATTTCAGCTCAATCATACATACAGTCAGACACAGAGCCAGGCATAGAGACAGACATACACGCATCAGGCTTCCATCTGGAAAAGGTTTTAATCGGTCTTAAGGTTTCATTTAATAAACATCGGGTGCTAAAAACTTCGTTTTTAACCTATTTATAAGGTTTTATTATTAAAACGTTAGATCTCTCTAATGCCTTTCGTGAAAACCCGAGATGAACCTTTCACTGCACCGTTTCAAGCGAGTACAAAAACACGCAGCAAGTGTAGGCACTGTCACTAGTGGCACTTCACACAGTAGCGGCAAACAACTTCAAACAGCTCGTTAACGAATTCCAGGTCGGGCCAACAAAAACCACCAAATCGAATACGTCCATAGAATTACCGGTAATTGAAATAATGATAAAATGACGAGTCATCGGATTAGATGATTTCTAGTTTGCCCCCACTCTGGTGCCAGTGACAAAACACTCCTTATAGACATAACTTTTTGTGGTGATTTGACGTTGTTACGCGTGAAGGGTTTTACAATTGGGGGTAACCGAACTGTAAAAAATAAATTAAGTCATAACTGAACGGCTGAACTTTAAACGTTTTAATTTTATACTTTAACTTTCTGTTAGTTTGAGAGTGTCACATCGTTTTAATTTTGAAAGTTTGGAAGAGTCTATCTACCAAAAATATTCCAGAAAATAATCGCATATTAAAATCCCCTAAAAAAGAGTAGGTATGTGCATTTTAAACCCACGTTTTCAATAGCTGTATATATACATGGAAAGGTCCCTTTTTGTAGATCATTTAATACCTTAATGACTAATCTCAATTATGAGCCTTTCTGATATATATCCTATTATTTTTCTTCTTGTAGTGCTTCTCCAACTAGTGAAAGTTGGCGGTCAGCTCTGCGTACTTCTTTTTGTACCTTGCCAGGCCAAACAGTTCGGCGACCCTCTTAATTCCGGTCCATTCTAAAATGTTCAGCAACCAAGATTTCCGTCTACGGACAGGTCTCCTCTTCCCTGCAACTTTTCCTATCATAATGAGTTGCATGAGTTCGTACCTGTCGTGTCTAAGCCCGCAACCCAAGTATGTAACTCTGCGCTGTTTGATGGTTTGCCAAAGTTTGCGTTTTTGGCCGACACGCCGTAGAACTTCCTAATTAGTGACTTTCTTGGGTCTAAGATATCAAAATGATGCGTATGTATGCCAACATCTCGAACGCTCCTATACGTTTCCTGAGATCCTCCTTAATAGTCCAGGCCTCACATCCGTACAGAAGTATGGGCCAGATGTAGCACTGGAGAAGACGTATTCGAAGAGGGATATTCAGGCTTCGATTGCAAAGAACCCTTTTCATTTTTCTAAAGGCGCTGCGTGCAAGTTCGACGAGAGTCTTGATCTCCACTTTACTGTCCCAGTTTTGTGAATATCCTATTAAATATGGTTAATTACCCCACATCCTTTAGGGCACCTAACACATCCAGGCATTGTATTTTTAAGAACTGTTGAAACGTAAACCATCGCAGAGTACCCGAAACGATAAACTACGTGGGGGGACCCAAAAGTAACAGGAAATCCGTCATAAAGTCTTTATTTCTTAATATTTTTACACCAAATTTTGATCACCTTCAAAGTAATCTCCATTGACCACAACGCACTTCTTCAAACGATCATTCCATTGTTCAAAACAGTTTTTGAATTATTTATCGCGATGTTCTTCATGCCTTTCGGCGATTTTTGTTTTACGTCCTCCACAGTGGCAAAACGCTTTCCTTTCATGTGCCTTTGGAGTCTGGGGAACAAAAAGAAATCACAGGGGGCTAGATCCGGTGAGTAGAGGGGGGTGGACAATCGGTGTCATGCCGTTTTTGGTCAAAAACTGCTTTACGGAGAGGGCGGTGTTAGCCGGAACGTTGTCATGTACGCCAAAGATCTCCCCTTTTTTTCCTGATACACTCCATCAATCTTCTCAAAACCTCCAAGTAGAACTCCTGGTTGACAGTTAGATCGGGAAGAACAAACTCCATGTGCAAAACACCTCTGCAACGAAGAAACAAATGAGCATTGTCGTGATGTTTGACTTCACTTGGCGAGCTTTTTTGGGACGAGGAGAGCCACTTGTCTTCCACTGGCTTAATTGCAGCGTTGTTTCGGGGTCGTATCCATAGCACCACGATTCATCACCAGTAATCACCCTGGAAAAAAATCATGGTCCTCTTTGAACTGATTTTGAAACTCAAAACATTCCTGAAGTCGACGCTCCTTTTGCTCGTCTGTGAGAAGGCGAGGGACAAATTTGGCTGCAACCCTTCTTGTGTGCAAATCTTTGGATAAAATCCTCTGAATTGAACTCCATGATATTCTAGACATCTCATAGAGTTGATCAATGGTTCGGCGGCAATCTTTACGAATGAGGGCATTGATTTTGTCGATGTTTTCGTCACTTCTTTCCGTTGAGGGGCGTCCTGAACGGGGTTGGTCTTCAATTGACATTTCTCCATTTTTAAAATGCGAAAACCACTCATAGACTCTGGTTTTACTTAAGGCAGCATCCCAGTAAGCAGTCTTAAGCATTACAATAGTTTCCGTGGCCGATTTCCCCAACAAGAAACAAAATTTCACAGCCGCGCGCTGCTCTCGACAATCTGCCATCACTTTTTCGCCGAAATTGAAGAAGTTGTTTTACGAAAAAAACTCTCACAGGCGAACCGATGCACTCACAGCGACACAATTTTGCACACTTACTCAGGTGGAGTGACCGTAACGGACACCTAATCGAACAATGGGTTCCACCACTCTTCCTCCCCGCTGCAGTCCAATTCCCGTTACTTTTGGGTCCCCCCACGTACATGCGCTATATATTATTAAACTATATATTATTTCTACGAATGCTCGAGTTTGTCAGCAGTGTATGGAGGGGAAATACTGGGATATGTTGCTTGAACTCTGTAATGTGTCTCATAATTTCATTGCCGCTCTGTTTACTGACGTATGTAATATGCTTAGGTCAGTTCTTCAACATGGCGTGCCCAGTGACCGTACATCATAATATACTATATTTTATGGGTCCACACCACAAATAATACATTTTAAATAAATATTCCAAACTTTAAAACTCCGAAACGGCTCATAATTGAGATTGTTGTTATAGTCACAAATATTCTAGATAAATAGATCTTTCTAATGGTAAATACGTTATTTATTGGAGATGTGGGCCAGCGCCCAAACATTTTTGCCCATTGCCAATGTAAAATTACATTATATTTTTTTCCAAATATGACAACATATTCACTGACAAATTCTTATAATAAACATTGTTTTGCAACATTCGTGACAATAAAACGGGGCGCTCTCAGACCACGGCCGTAAATTGGCAAGCACAGGACACGGTGGAAATTTTATGCTGTATCCACACGCTTGCCAAGCCTTGGAACTGGCGTTTGGCTTGGCTTGCAAGCACTTGCCGCCGATCCGATCGATTGTTGGTTTTGTGCGCAAATAAAGGAAAGCTTGTAGCAAACGCTTGCGAGCCATCCACACGCTTGCGAGCAATCCAAGCGTTTGCACAAGGGGTTTGTGGCAAGCGTGTGGACGCAGCATTAGTAGTAACAACGCGCGTAATGAAGGTTTTCGGCAGTGTATTCATAGATGGCGCTAAAAATGCTAAGGTTCTCCACAGTTTTGTCTACCCCTTGCATATGACACGAAAAACATTAAATTTAGCCAAGAGCGTCACCTTAAATCAAGCCAGTTAAGGTAGAAAACCATCTCGAGATATTGGTATTATCCGACCTGAAGTGGGAAAAATATGTTATCATTATAGTAAAAAGATCAAACGCTTTAACCTTTATTTATCTAAAAGCTATTTTATAGACTTCAAATAAGGCTTTTAGAATATTGGTACACAATAAAAGAAAGCTGTAGATAATAAAGTCTACAGCTTTCCAACTCACCCTACTCATGAGATATGGACTGTCCAACCCAGAATGAACTATTTTAGGGTAAAGCGACATTTCTGATCCTACTCGCTGGTCCTCCAGTGTCTCCAAACCATAGCGTTGCAGTCTTTCAGCGTATGACATGCCGCAGTAAAATGATTGGAAATATAGATAATAAAATACAGAAAATATCCTGTGAACAGAGAGGAGAACAGCAAAATTCCTACTAGCGATGCGGAATATAACCATCATAAGCAGGTAGTTTTGACGTTAACCATGCAAAAGTGACGGTAAATGGCCATCGGCCGGAGATGCACGTCACTTAAATTGACGTCTTTAAAATCACATTACATTTCTTGTATTTAACTCGCCTGCGGTAGACCGTAAGAGCCGCCCTGTGACAACTTTACAGTCTTTCCTAGAGGAGGACGTGATCATTCCTAGAGATGTCGAACGGAGAGCGTATCCGCTTTGTGCATACTATCACTGATTCTATATAGGGTATTAGATTGATCAACGTAGTACCACAATTTGGCAACTAGGATTTTACTGCGAAACGAAACATATAGATAGCACTCATATTTCAAAAAAAAAAAATCTTTTATTATATTGTTCAATATGGCGACTGTCGTAGTATAGCAATAAGGCGGCGAAAATAAACACGCATATACGGTATAAAATAATAATATAATAACAAAGGAATTGCTAAATCATAGCTCTTTTATTTTAATATTATTTACATAAAGATGTACATTTTTTATTAATTATATGTACAGGTTTCATCACATAATAATTACGCACTTTAATGTTTAGATAGACTAATAAATGGCATTCTATCTCTCCGTAATATTTCTGTAATCAACCTATATAACAATGCGATATACGAAATTTTAATTGAATGTTATTATTATTACCATTGGTGAAATTATTAGGTTTTTATAATAAATCAGCCTATTATAAAAGCATTTATTAACAATGTAGCACGGCCCGGTGGCACAGTGGTTAAGTCGCCTGATCTTACATTGTAAGGTCCCGGGTTCGATTCCCGGCTAGGTCACCATTTTCCGTTGGGATAAAATTAACGGAATTGCATTTTCAATGCTGTCGATCGAATGCAATATCAAGACACACACTTGCACACTTAGTACATGCACACATATATATAAACACGTCATAGTAGGGTTGGTTGTAAAAGATTGTCATTTTGATTTCACAATAAAGAATAGAAACAATGTTATTATAGATGGTCAAATAAATTGCCATTTGTTTCGCCATCAATGGTATCAGCGCCACCTACATTTTCCCAGCGTAGTAGGGTTGCCAAAATGTACTACGGAGTTGAGCAATCTAATACCATACATAATCAATGATACTATCAATTAGTCATGCAATCTGATGAATTTCTTAGCTTGCAACAACTTAACAACTTTCTTGCTTCTCAATTTATTTTGGCAAATATAATAATACATGTGGCCTAAAAGCTATCGCAGTTCACCAAAATAGGTAAGTGATGTGAAATACGAGAAAAAGAAATAAATGCTCTAGAAATATGTTTTTTCTGAAGTGTCGACTAAAAAAGTATAATCATCTTTTATAAGAAATTACATCTTCCTGTCTCTTCTTTCGTAGGTAATTAACCATGATTTAAGGTGCATTTTAGCTGATTTCTGTTCATTCCTTTAATGTCTTCAATCACTATATTGGTGATTCGAGGAGCTAGGAACTTTAATGATGTTGTCCAAAAGACGTATATCGTACTGGTACTTAAACGGTCTCTGCCTGATTAGATCTCGTGTTTATGTTTGCTTGGTCAGCAGAATTCTCTTTATTGATGCATTTGAACGACGATATTATCTGCCTCATGGCCAGCAGTTGCATTCAGAAATCAAATTATCATGATGGTGAATACATCCTCGGCTATATTAACATTATTCGAGCCATAGCGTTTCAGAAATTGCTGACTATTATTCAAATGGTGTAATAATTCGTCGCTCTATATGTAAGACCTCGTACACGCCAACTTTAGGCTTTTAATAACGGAGCATAATATCTATATCCACTCGGATAGCAAGGCAGCTCTTATGGCACTAGCCTCGAATACCATTAATTCAAAGCTCGTGAAAAACTGCGTATCACTACTGAATTTCCTGGGCGAAAAGAACAGGGTAATTCTAAGATGGGTTCCCGGCCATGCAGGAATCAAATGAAATGAAAAAGCCGACGAACTTGCTAAGGCGGGAGCAAAGGGAAAGTTATACGGCCCTAGACCTTGCTGTGGTGTACCAAAAAGCCTTGCAAACCTAATGCTCAAAAAAATATGTTTAGAACAATCCGTCAACCACTAGAACAACACGCCAGGTTTGAATAATTCAAAAACGCTAATCAAGGCTTAGGACCGTACGACTGCCCGTGAGGCCATACAGCTAAATGGCATTGGCGCTTACGGGGCATTGTGCCCCGTGAGCGCCTCTAGCTCCGGGACACGAAAATGTGCAGGTTCTGCCAAGGGGCAGAGTAAACTCCCCTGCACCTCACGTGCGAGTGTGGCCCGCTGATGCGTAAAAGATACACCCACTTGGGTGTTCATTACCTCCAACCTGAGGAGGTAAAACAATCTGGCGCCAAAAGCCTGTTGCGGTTCTTAAATGACACGAGGTTCAGCGCAGAACTATAGTACGTGACGAACACAATAGATCAGCAATGGTCGCAGTGTTATAAGGCTCATATAGACCTTAGAAAAGCCCCACACAACAAATAAATAATAACGGAGCATCAGATCGTACCAGTCCCATGTATACATGATAACTATCATATTTTTATATCGTATGATATATTCATATAGATATGATAGTCATAGGATATTCATTCAGATATTCACGTAGAACTAGAATTCAAATTTTCAGACACTAGTCACAGATTCTTTATATACCGTAGGTAGATACGCTTATCTACACATTAGCAACGCACATTAGCAACGCTTATCTACACATTATTAACAGGATATACCTATATCCTGGAGATGATTCTACAGAATATAATTCTGAGAACGAAGCGTCTACTACTGAATGGATCGTGTACATTTTATTTTATTGTTTGTTTTGATATACTTTATAATTTTTAGTTTCTTATTGAATATATCGTAAATATTTGAGACGTCGTACCTATGATCCAAAAACTCCGAATTCACGTTTTAACAACGGTCCAAAAGGAGTATTATGTGTTCAGGATTCATATAAATATGTATGTTTTCCGTTTCTATATTCCACCATAGCTTATAAAAGCTTGAACCGATTTAGAAGTGTGTCATATTGTTAGAATCGTTTTGTTCTCCCGAGTATCATAGGGTACGCGCCGCGACCCCCTGCTCCCATATAAGAAGAAAGCAGCGTCTTTAATATACTCGTAAGTCGCTGTGTTTGGCGGTGCTTGTTGACTTTTATTATTTGACAGTTTAGTTTTTTTTTCTTTCTTCCTCTTCGCGGCTGTCGGGAATAGATCCGGTAGGCCTAGTAACGAAGAATAATATTTGTAATGTAATTATGCAAAATAAATTATATAAGGTGTTTAATTATTACATTTCACAAAATATTACCGATTTTAAAATAACCGTTTTTGATTCTTACGAATTTATTCCAATATAACATTTTGGAAGATTATTCAACTACACAATTGTGATCGGAAAAAATCCGGTATGCATTAATGATGAAACCCTGAGTTTTATTCCACCATAACTTTAACCGATTTAAAAGTATGTGATATTGTTAGAATCGCTATGACATCCCGAGTGTCATAGGGTGACTAAACTGACCAAATGTCAAAAAAACTTGTCTAAATATGCAAATGTCACTAAAAATAACATAAATATATCATGTTTAGTTTCAAATGAAAGTTATGATTAAAGTACATTCCGGAAATATACATTAGACAGATGTATAAGGATAAATACATAAACCACAAATATTTCATTAAAAAAACGTATTAAAAATAATTATAAATACAATAATTCACTTTCTGTGGCGGCAGTCGTTTTTATTCTTTTTAATATATTTACATGTTTATTGGTGTAAAATCACGCTCCGGATCCTTCTGTCCATGTCGTGAGGACACCAAATTGCTTAGTTTTCTTGTAATTATCACTGCAATGGCATCTCGTAGCCACGAGTTTAGGATTTTATCCGGTGATACCCCTCACGTGCTTAGTACTGATTCTTCGCAAATAACGTCGATATATTTATTAGCGAATATCATTATATTTAAAACATTTATTAACCCTTCGAAAACCAGGCATGGGAATGAAACTCACGACGGTATGTTTTCAACCCTCGAACATTTCTTTGTAAAGGGTTGTTAGTGCACGTATACTTATATATTCTTCATCTCTAAGTGCCTCTTCATTACTGGAGGTTGGCCGTTATCTCTGAATAATTTTGTCGGCCTTGCGCCATCCGGAAAAGCTGTTACGTACTGGTGATCCCGGTCCACTCTCTGACATTGCCCAACCACGACTTTTTCCTCCTTCCACGTCGTCGTTTATCCTCAATTTTGCCTATCAATATCAGTTGGAGCAGCTGATATCTGTCATGCCGCAGCACGTGCCCCAGATGTTCAATCTTGCGCTTTTTGACGGTGTGCAACAATTTTCGGGTCGTACGAGCACGCTGAAGCACTTTTTCGTTGCTAACTTTATGGGTCCAGCTTATACGGAGCATTCGACAGTAGCACCACATCTCAAAAGCTTCTAGCTGCCGTCTGGTGTCTTCTTTTATGGTCCACGCTTCGCTGCCGTAAATAACTACTGGCCAGATGTACTAATATATAATAGTTGATTATTCAATGACAGGCGGCATTTAACATTGGAGGGGAAAATAGCCGATATTTGCATAAATACAGATATAAGCCACTGCGAAGGCTTGTCACAACAGAAAGCCACAAAATGGTGGTAATGGCGTCCCAGAAGTTAAGCGATTTAAAAATCTCATTTTTAAGGCGATAATCCTTCCAAACACAAATAACGAGGAAAATAATTTTGTTCACCTGGCTTGTTCTAACCGGTCCAATATGGGCCTAAGAAAATAATCTAACTAAATTAAACTTTAATGTACTATTTCTTCAATTCATTCATTTACAAATTTATCTGAGTAGGTTTTAAAATATTCTCGGTTGAATAAAACGAAAGAATGGAAATCAGCGGGAGCAGCGAACGCTGACCGAAGAAACGTGGGCAATCAGTAAGACATGTCTGCTGTCACAGTGTCTACCGGAACCAGTTCTCCCAGCAGTCCGATTCACGCGATTTTACTTTAGATATTATACTTACATTCTACATACTTACCTCCATCTGATTGAGGCGCATATGTAGAATAATGCCGATGCATGGATAGGTAAAGATAGGTAGGCCAGGCCGGCTAGAGTACGGTAGTGTAAGAGAATGTATCGCTCTGCTCCCCGCGCCTGGCGGCTGGCTCGAGGAGAGAATTTAAAAAACGGTTTTGTCGAAGTAAGATTTTCCCGGCAAGTAGCCAAGGACTGATTTCACCTGAATATTACCATGCGACGTGCGATCGTAGAGTGGAACGATGAAAAACGTAGAGTGGCCGCTTCAACGCATTAATTCTCGCGTTAAATCTATCTTTCGCGTTAATCTCTTTGATGTACAGCCACCCGAGCTATCGCCTAACGTCAAACGTCAATATTAATGTCGTTGTAAAATTATCACGATAAGTCGTAGCTACACCAACGTTAAACGTCCATCATCGCGATATTTAACGGCATTTCCCGTGAGTGTGGCCCCGGTGGCAAAGCATTCCTTCTTTGACCAATAATGTGCATGCTTTACACAAAAATAAGTAATACCTATTTGTAGGCACAACGCATAGCGGATTTTAGCGGTAGTATATATGGCAATGGAATTTCTGTACCTTAAAGAGGTAGTATGTAAGGCACATAAATTATATTGTAAATGTATATCCCTCATAAAATTGTACATCCCTCATAACAGGTATACCTCTCACATGTTTATCCCTCATAAAATGTACTCACATAAAAAATAATTCTTCTTTTTTAGTCGACAAGAGAAAACTTCTAGCCCGCAAAATTTAGGTGGCGCTGATAGCATTGACTACGAAATGAATAGCAATTTATTTGGCCATCTATAATATAACTGCTAATGAATGTTTTTTTTAAAATGCTGATTTATTATAAAAACCCAATAATTTCACCTATGATTTAAATGATAATAACATTTAATGTTTATATAGACTGATTACAGAAATAATACGGAGAGATAGAATGCCATTTATTAGTCTATCTGAACATCATAGTGCTTAATTATTACGTATTGAAACCTATATACCAAATTAAATATATTTACGTAAATAATATTACCATAATAAGAGGTATAATTTTAAAATTCGTTTGTTATTATATCATTATTATATACCGTATATGTGTGTTTAGTGCGATTCTACACCAGACGTTTCGGCGAAGTTGCAACCGCCGTAGTCTAGGGTAGACTGAAAAGCTGATCCCAGTTGGGCTGCGCTGAATAAAAATTGCTACGAAAAGTACACTCAGTTAATGTTTTACTGTTGGTTATCTTTTATTTTATCTTTAATGTACCAAAAAAAACAGTCTTCGATAGTGACGATTAAAAAATAACGAAATATTATAGATACCGACAGAATTGTTCAATTCTGATTGTTATGTTCGTGTATACTCGTATATGGGTCGTTTGTCTGAGTAGTGTCGGCCCGATATTTTCTTATAAAGCCAAGCTCGATCAGCATTGACATAAAAGGTCAATGACCGTGTATAATGTTCAAATAATGAAGAAAAAATACTAATGAAATTTAGATGAGTTCCATCATTGGGATCACCACATTTCATTTCATCTTGTTTTTATGATACATCTTAGCATAATCGGGTTTTGTTTGACAGAAGCAAATGCTCACCCTGGTATACAGGATGCTACAAAGTTAGCTCCGTTCAAATACCATTCATTATAACAAACAAAAAAAAACCATTGGCGGCAAGAGATTTCAGGCAAATGACGTATTGTAACGAGTTGGTGGAAATATTGTAGTAAGTATAATTATAGATAACATACGGCATTAGATTGCCCAACTTCTGCGCCGGCGAAATGCAGGTGGCACTGATGATAGCATTGACGGCGAAACTAATAGCAATTTCTTTAATCTTAGATAGATAGATATAATGTCTTCCTTGAAATGACCTTTAGCTATCTATGATATCATTGATAACATATCATTATTTTAAGGACTGGTTGATTATAGAAACCCAATAATTTAAACGTTGATAAACATATTAACAATTATTTATTAGTGTCATCTATCATTTTTTTTATAGGCTAATTACATCAAATAAATAATATGGAGAGCAAGAATGCCATCAATTAGTCTATCTGGACGTTAAAGTAGATAGATAGATGGATAGACAGAAATCCTTAATTGCACGTTCTATGAAAAAAAACATACAATAGGCGGACGTATTGTCTAAAGTACAATCTTTTACAGCCAACCTGCGTGGAAGTGTAAGAATTCAGGCCCAGTATAGTAAAAGCAACAAAGGACTCGTAATAATTAACAAAAATTAATCCCATAATAGAGATGCATTTTTTTTCAATTTTCCAAATTACTGAGACATTGCTGAGACATATAAAATTTTATTGCTGCTGCTTTAAATACTGTATTTCAATTAATAACTACTGCGTATAATTATTTCTAGTTGAAAAAATCAATATGGCTGAACTACCCGGTAACTCTCAAATAAATACTATGGTTGGCTGTAAAAGATTTCCTCAGTGTAATAAATCCATTTTTGTACAAATACTTTTTTTTATTAAAATGTTTGTTATTTTATTTTATTTTACTTATGTATGTTATTTTATTATATTGTTACTATTATTGAAAGAACGACGGACTTTCGGATGAATGTAAAGGAATATCCTTCGTCAATTTAAATGATGACAGTTCAGTAGTAATGATAGAATTTGAATACATAGTTCACCAAAGTAAAAGTTTCCAGAACTCGCCGTTTATATATACAATTTTCAAAAATAATTACAGCATTTGTAAACCGAACACTTTGGCTGAAATAAAATACCCACTGTGATTATAAATTAGGATCTTACAGAATTAGCTCCCTTTGCCTACATTTTTTTTTTTGGTAAGAATTAAACGGAGGTGTGTGTTTAAGAATATCTCATGTCGCTCCACTAAGCTACGCTTAAATTGATTCACAACAACAAAAACCAATGGTGTCAAGATATTTCAGGAAAATGACATATTTTGGCGAATTCGTGGAAATATTGTGGCGAGTATATTCAACTTCGGAGTTCAACTTCGTGCTTAACTTTCTCTCAAGGATACATTTTCTTGCTCTTGAAACGATTGCCATTTATAACAATTAGCTTTGCGTCGGGGTGTCGCATTCCGAGGAGTTTTTATATATAAACAAAAGCCTAAAAGAATGAAAAACATGTATGCAAATGCAGCGAAGGGGCCCCTAAGTTATCGCATAATTCCCTGTCTTCTACCACTTCGCAGGCGCCTATTAAGAGATAATTGCAAAAGCTTGTGTGGTTTTTCCATTAGCAAATGAGTGGTGGTCCCTCGGTCGGCCGCTCTATGCTAATGAAAACGAAAGTTGCGTGCAATCGCCAACAATGAGATTAATAATTAAAAGCTGCGGAGGTGCAACAAAACACTGAATGGGTGGTTACCAACCGGCAATTGAAACATTTTCAGAATACATATCACCTATTTTATATAAAATAACTATACTTGAAACTCATGCATCCCCGGATCTAAGGGGGGGGGGGGGAAAGGGGTGAACCGGGAATCCTACCCCGGGCGGCAATTTAAAGGGGCGCCGAATTCATGTGATTGAAAAAAACCTTGTATTACTAAAGCGTCTAGCATCAAGGGCGTGCCGTACTATCGATTGTTTATTAGATTATGGAACGCATTCTAAGTTGATTTTTAAATGCGTGCGCAGTGTGTATGATGTCTCTGCCAGGGTAATTCCGCCGCGTCTAAAAAAATACTCCCCACTGACAAAAGGGGACAGGACTACATGAGAAGAGCCGAATATTCCTGAAAGGCTGAAAGTGAGCGAGTAATTCGCGTTAGTTTTCTTTGTTAACGAGCATTCTTTTAAACGTGTCACTATACTTATTAGTTAATGGGGTAATAGATCCTTTCGCAAAAATGAGAGACGTGTCTATACCGATATGTATGTAACGATATATTCGATATGTACGATATGACTATATGTACGATATGATGATATGCAACGATATGTAGCGATATGTAGCCATACTAGACCGTATGTAACGGTATGTAGCGATATGTAGATGATAATGTAGTGAAATTAGATGGTAAAATTTGCTGGGACCTAAGGATTTATGTGTGTCTACAGTCTGGCTTGCACGTTATTTATATTGTATATATTAATGTCACTTGTAAGGAAAAGTTATTAGCAAATATGTAGGTAATAGTGCAAATTTATTTAAATGTTCTTATTCCCCGGTCACAAAAAATCCCACTTAGTAGGGCAGAGCGGGGTCATATGAGCCGCGGGGTCACCTGCGCCACCCATAGTACCACATTTATGCTACATGAGAGATACAAGCGGTCAATGGCGGACGAAGCGGGAGGGGTAGGCAGTTGAACCGCCATTGCATCAGTTGCCGATCGGCTTTCCATGTGATCGGGTACGGGCGATGTTGCTATTTTCGCGCCAAAAGTAAAAAAAGCAGTTCGTCGGATTTTTTGGTCTCACGTATATGTCTGTGGTATTACGACAATCAAGTAAGTGTATTTTGATTTCAAAATAGTGTGGTTTTCGATAACAGTATCAAAAATAATCTATTTTTAATAGACTTCGGGTAGATCAATCCAATTAGTAATAATTTCGGGAAGGGGTCTTTTGAGCCAAAACAAACGGGGCCACTTGAACATGGCTCAACAGACCCCACAGTTTTAGGTCTGTTTTTTGGTTGCACTGTGTATCTACGAGTATTATTAATTTTAGTCTATATGCATTAAAATTAGGTTTTAAAATAAAACCAAGTAAAAATCTTTCTACATCAACTATTTCTTCATTTCAGGATGCGAAAGTACAAGAGAAAAAGTGGTCGCGCTAATGTTTCTAAATATCTGATAAAACATGCCGTAGAAGAAGTCATCAATGGCAAAAGTCCGTCCTGACGCAGAGCCTCAATCTGAATCACAGCCGACAACAGAGACAAATGCCGAGTTACGATTTCCAGAACCGGAAATGCCTCCACCAGCCGTCGAGGTGGAGGTAGCCACTTCAACGGTATCAACTACTCAAGGCTCATCGAAGGACAATGAAAATCGAGACCCAAATGTTAAAATGCCATCTACCTCCAAAGACCACCTTTTATTTTCACCTGAATTTATAAGGCCATTTCCTAAAGCAGGACCAAGGAAGCAACAGAAAACACGAGGGAAAAAGAGATGTTGTGCCATATTGACCGTTACTACACCTGAGAAGGACCAGCTTGCTGCAGAACAGAGTAAACGGAAAAGCAAGGGTAACAATGAAATAATGAAGTCAAAGAAACAGGCAGTAAAAAAAGCTATTTTGAAGAGTTCCTCTGAATCTGACAAAGTCAAAACCTGTAAAAAACATAAAAAAATCTACAAAAAAGGAGAAAAGTACAGACGCGTATAACACCTTCTTCCGACACCAAAGAGGAAGAATATTTTTGTCTCGTGTGCGTCGAGGCTTATTCACATAGCCTTCCAGGCGAAGAGTGGCTACAGTGCACCGATTGCCGCAAATGGGCACATATAAAGTGCACCTCTGCTGCCGGTGCAGTTTATGTTTGTATGAACTGTGACAGCGATTAGGCTAGGTCACAATTTTATATTCTTAACATTATTATGTTCGTATTGTTTCTTCAAATAATTTGTATTAAAGATTTAAGAAAGATTTTGTTTGTATTTTATATTTCGTTGATAAAAAACCTTTCTAAGCCCACTGGCTCAACTAACCCTATTGGCTGGCTCAGTTGAACCCACATAGGGGGTCAACTGAGCCATTAGACGTTTGTGACATTTAAGTTAAATAAGTTTTGTAAACAACGTCTTTGGTACAGCTTTTTGATGGTGTTACGTGGCCACATAAACAACTGAACTGTTTTAAAAGATATCGTATCGTATCTCTCCATTAATTAGGAGCTACACTGCTCTGACCAAAATTATGATCAAGTGACCCCGCTCTGCCCTACCTATATAATTGGTTTTTGAGTTTTTTTTTATAATTAATCTCAAATGCTGGAGGGGAAAGGCGCCAATGTCAAGTTTTTGCCCCGGGTCAGAAAAATCCGAAATCCGGGGCTGACTTCATGAAAGCAAGAAGTTTAGATGGTCTTTTCCCGAATGAAGTCCCTTTACAAACTCCGTGGGTGCCCCAGCGCAGATCTTAATATTTGACTAACTGAGGCACTTATTCTTTCTATATTTAATATGATGATTGCGTCTACAGCCCATGCCTGTATAAGAAGACTAAGAGAAGACAGAGGGTGCATGCAGAATGCCTGCGTAAGGAATTGCTACACAATTCCAAAACAGAGTCATGTCACACGTATGTTGGTTTTTAGTCTAATTTTTTTGTCGGTGCTCGTCTAAGACAGTATGTATAAGATGTAAATCAAATTCAAACTCAAAATAGCTTCTCTTTTTGCAATAGATTCTACAGTTGATCCAATCAAGATTTTTCAACTCCCATTTCCATTCGGTACGCCCTGCAGTATACAGCCTGTCTATCCTAAGTGATCTTTAAAAAAATAGCCAGCTTTACCTCGTAATGTCTGTCAGTATGTTTGTTTAGGTCAAATCTTGAAAGCTAAATTAGAACCACTTTCTCTTATCATATGCAGATAAATTTTACATGTTGGTTCAGTTCCGATGACAATACATTTTTATCGTGAGCATGACCTGATTCTACACCCAGGATCGGCTCCCGTCGAGGCTTCTCTTCCACGGTCAACAGCACAGACACACAATTTCGTATGAGCATTCAATTATGATAGCTAGTTCTAAATTTCATCATGACATGGCTGCTGCACCTAGGGTTGGCTTCCAACGAGAGGACTCCTCAACGGTCGACAGCACAGAAACGAAATTTTGTATACGCATTCAATAATGACATCCCGTTCTAAGTTCCACTATGACAAGGCTGTTGCACCCAGGGTTGGCTCGGAATAGAGCATTTTAATAAAAGCTTCTTTTTTTTAATGTATTTTTACTATTAACTTTTTCATCTTTCTCATGCTTGCGCTGAGAACATTCGCATTTTATATTTGCTAACAATTCTAGATTTGATACACAACACCTCAGGGAACGTCACACCGCATATTAGCTGGGATTCGGCTAGCACATAGTAAACCGTCCTTAAGAAATACATTTTAATTAAATATATATTTTTCATATCGTCGATCTATGCATATGTGAGACCGCTACGCGCCAAAAAATTTAATTGCTTTTTTATTGTTAGGGGCGTAAAATGTCAAGAGGGCTCAAATTGCTTAGTTTTCTTGTATATCTCATTACAATGGCATCTCGTAGGCCATTACATGAGTTGCTATTTTTATCCGGTGATACCTCTTACGTGCTTAGTAGAAATTCCTTGCAAAGCACTTACATCTTTGACACTTTTAATCGTTAGTACAGTACACACATATTTATTTTTAATTTTGTCTCATTTACTCAAGAAAAAATATCTCGTGAACGAAGTTATTCAGTGTATTCTATTTCCTGAAAAGATTGCTTGTTGACGTGTACGAGGTGTCACGTATACAGCGACGATATAACATTATTAGTCTTCCTTTATAAAACGTTTGAGTTAGAATTTCTAATTCAAATAAATATTAATTCAATGCCATGTTATTTTTTTTTTGTTTATTTGTCATTCCGTTGTTTGTTTTTGCTTAAATATTTTCGTTTGTAATATTTTCATGGTAAAATTGAAAATTTAAATTATTTTCAAAATATGGGAACCTGTGTCGGTGTTTTATATTACAACTTCTTGAAATACGAGAAATACGATAAACAGCCTTCGGGTTTGATTGGTATTTCTTCGTCCGTTGGGTACGTAGGCTGTGGCAATCGCCACAATAATATTTTCTTCAAAAGTTCATATGTATATTAACATTATAAATACATTGTGATGTATATATTATATATATATATATATATATATATATATATATATATATATATATATATATATATATATATATATATATATATATATATATATATATATATATATATATATATATATATATATATATATATATATATATATATATATATATATATATATATATATATATATATTAATTTATTGTTTGTGCACGTGTATGTATCTATATATGTATGTACGTTATATATCATCATATTATATCATACATCTACATAACTCATAATATGGCTTCCCTATCCCTTTCCCCTTACTTAAACCTGCATTTGTTTCATTGCTCATTGCGCTGTAACAATAGATTTAATTTAATTGTGAAAACTTTTAATTGGCCTTAGATGTATATATTATGTGTTAGTATTAAGTATAAAACGCTGTAAGTTTTCTGAAAAATAAAAATAAATAAATAAATAAAATAAATCTTGCTATACAATTATCGAAAATGTGTACTGTTAGTAACTGCAAACAATTATGAAGAAGCTAGTGATTAAATAACCGAGCCTGGACAATCGCTCATGACCACTGCTTCTGCATGACAACTTATAACCACAGATTTCACTGCAAACAGTCGCAAAGTTGAAGGAGTTGCGGCTGGAGACTCTTGGTCACCGACCATACTTGCCAGATATTGCACTAATAGAGTTAACTTTTTTCTTTTGAATTTAGATAACTTTTAACAAGGGAAAAAAACAACTTTGAAGAGTCGGTGGAAAACGCCTCCAAAGATTTTATTGGTTGTTGTCCACGAGAGTTTTACAGCAGAGGACGTAAGCAACTCCCATTAAAATGACAAATCGGCATAGATAATAGGGGCCAATATTTCTATTAATTAGATACATATTTTTCATACAAAGTTTTTGGACTTAAATTTCTTTTATAGAACAGCAACTTCATAGGTAAGGACCCGCATCGCATCTACTCGACATCCAATAAAAACGTCGAGTAAATCTCCTCGTGCGTATCGACCAGCGTACTTATTTATGACTTCGGGCTTTAAATAAGTTGGCCACTCCGCGTGTAAACGAGCTTAATTGATTTACTTGGAAGCTAAAAGCGAGAAGACGCAAAAAGTGAGCTTGAAGATTGCAATTACGGGGTGAGAAAGTGCGCCCGTGTCAACTAAACGCCTGATTATAGGTTGGAGTCCTCTCAGGCACTAGCCTGCGTCGGTCGAGACACATCAACACATGGGCTCTCGGATAATGGTGATTTAGCGTCGTTGGTGGGTGGGTGATACTTGTACACTCGGCCAATACACTATAAAATACGATGAGATAAGATTCTTCATTGGTAACGGTTGTTGTGGCTTTAGTCAAAGATTACATAAATTAATAAAATTATAGATAACCTCTACTTAGCACGTCACCTGGAAAACGGACACAACATAAATGACCAATTTAACTAATGCAAAATAAAAACGATGACCGCTTATTTTTTACACAACTGTCCAACAAAAAAGAAATGTAATGTGTTCAGGGTTAATCTATGTATGTTTTCCGTTATTTTATTTCACCATAACTTCTAAATGCTCGAACTGATTTAGAATTATGCAGTATTGTTAGAATCGTTATGCCATCCCGAGTGTCATAGGGTACGTTAACTATAGGAATATGAAGTAAATAGTTGTCTAAATGTCTAAATGTCAATAAATTAACATAAATATATTGTTTTTCGTGTCAAATGAAAGGTCTGCTTGAGTACATTCCGAATATATTTATGTGTCTATATGGATAAATATAATACAATACAATACAATATAATACAATACAGTCAATACAATACAATCAACTTCCTAGGCGTCTAGGAAGTGATTATATAGCGAGTATACAAATTGTTTCAAAACACTCCGAAAATGAGAATAGCAAAGAGTATAATTTATACCTGTATCCTATCCTACATATATCCCATCCCTCTCCTTTCCAATCCTTGCAGTAGTTCCATTGTAATTTAATTTAATTTAATTTAGTGCAATGCAGCTTTTGATTTACGGTATAAGAAAATAATGTAGGAAACAATTAATCGGCCAGCGAAATACTGTATTAGAATAATTAGTAATAATTTATAATTAATGAAGCGCTGTATGTTTCCCGAAAATAAAATAAATAAAAATAAATAAATAAATAACATACACAAACCAAAAATATATAATTAAAAACCATAATAAAAAATAATTATAAATACATTAGTTCACTTTTTGTAACGGCAGTCATGTTTTTTATTCCTTTTAATATATTTACTTGTTTGTTATTGTATATGATTGACAGTATATGATTTACATGATCGATACTAAAATTAAATTTTAAAATATACTTTACAGTATTTCATTTACTTTAATTAAATCATTAAATTTATTATGATTATACAGATGAATGGTTATGGAGCATAACAATCAATGTAAACTTTTTGAAATTTCAACTTTCGCAAGGGTTTGAGTAAGAAAAAGAAATGTGTTTTGTCTGTAAACTATATATATATTTGAGTTTTTAAAACAAACACATTTTGCTAAATTACACATCAGAAAAAAAACCTAGACTAGTAATTTAAAATATAAGTAATTGAGTGTTCTGTGTTTGCAGCCTGCGGCTATAAACATGCTATTTAAATTGTACGCCCTGTGGGCAAAGTGTATAGAACCATTTTGTACAAAAACAACTGTACCTCTGTACCATACCTTTATGCAATAAAGATATTTCTAATAGTCATTTTGGTAACCGTTTTAGTGACAACAGAATTAGCCGAGAAAACTTTTCAACAATGAAAAGAATTTTGAGAAAAAAGAAATCATCAACTGAACGGCTTATTGGATTATCACTAATGTCTATACACAGAAATATTCTTGTCGATATTATTTACGGTTTTTCAAGAAACATGTAGTATTGATCGTATTGTATTGACAGATCGTAATATATTGACGGTCGTATTGTATAAATACCCTCGAAAGCCATCACAATGCTTTGTTTAAATTAGACAGTCGGATTCATCTTATCTGTAACAGTTCTTAGTTGTCTGTTGAGCGGAAACGATGTACGTTTCCGCTCAACAGAAACGTTGAGCGGAAACTTAGTTGTCTGTTGAGCGGAAACGTACATCATCATCATCCACATGGTGGGTATCATTAAATTAACAGAATATTTACCTACCTGTTATGCATGTGATCTGAGATTGTCCAGATGTTTATGTTAGTCTGAGGCCACTCGTCCTCGTCAGCCGGTGGGTCGGCACCTTCAGCAGGCGCTGCTATGGAAAGTTTCGATTTGAGCAGATGCTGAAGCCAGCCGTACGATTTCGATCGTTTCATCATAATCGGCACGTTTTCTGATCACCATTTGGACACACTCACATTTCACGTCCTAACACTTTTCTTTCCAAATGTGAACTATTCACTGTCACTCTCCACCATCACCATATCCTTAAGGTTGGGATGATTAACACCTGAAACAAAATGAAAAACAATATTACCACCAATCGAAAATATAATTTCTATAAAGTCAAAGCTGTAGTGGAAGAGGGCCTAAAGTGGGCATAGTGCCTAAAGCGGTAGGCACTCTCGTGTTTAGTCATTTAAAAAATTAAAAAATTAAAAGAGGGCCTAAAGTGGGAATTCGTGGGAGTTTGGTAATTTGCCTTATTTGTTTGTTTTTAGTGTTTATACATTTTTTATCAAACGTTAATCAAAAGCCCCAAATCAAGCTTCTCAAGGTAAAAAATAGCTTATAGTAGGTCATTCTTATTAAAAATAACCTTTCTCTTAAGGTCCCCCTTCCCCTAAGTATGCAGTTGGATGTTTATAAATCCAACAAATATCTTGATTTATGTTCAAAAAGATCAGAATATGCAAAAAAAAAGTGTAGTGACTTAGTTTTGTTTAATAATCTTCTATATCGTATGAATTCGAAAACTTAAAAATATTTCGAACTGTCATCCTGTATTTAAGAAACTACATTTACCAATTTACTCAGGTTCCATTGGAGACGTTTTGTTTTGCAAAATGATAAGCTTGGTTTTTGAGATGGATTGATGAAGGGTGATCGCTGACCAGTGACAAATAAATGTACTCCCATTAAACCTACATGGCGCAGTCGAAAGTTGTGCACATCCATACACACATCTAATTTAAACATAAACGTTTCCTAGTCCAGTCCGAGAAATCCTTCGCTGCTATTTGAGTTGCTTTGATTATTTTTATTTCTACATCATAGCATCATTCTAAAAATGAATTCTTTTAATAGATAATATTTAAAAAAACAATCAAATATATATAGTTAAACCATAATTCAGCAAAGTCTCCAAATTCTCCTACAACGAGCCTTATGAACATAATACTTAATTAAATTAACATCCGTTAACAATTAATTATTATTAATTTCCTATCGTGAAAGTATGAGAAATATTCAGCCATCGGAATCACATTCATTGGGCCTAAGGTATGCGATTAAAAAGATAACAAAACGTGACGAAACTCACAAATTAATTGAGGAAGCATATCGATATCGAGCTGCATTCCAATAGTTATCACACGATTTTCGAAAACATATGTAGGTAATATCCATCTTTAATTAACATTATTTGGTTGTGAATATTGATTTATATGTATGGCTAGTGCTTTTAGAGCGATTTAAACGAAATATGCTAAATCATTGAAGCCAATAATATATTTATTTCCAAAAGTGTGCTACTCTGCCCTAAAAAATAAGACATTTACCATCAAGAATATCCACAATAAATATTAGTCATATAATTATGAACCATAAATCACTCGCTAAGTTTTAAACATAAAACTCCAGACTCCAATCAACTCTCCACGTTATAAACTTACTACCAATAGACTTTATTTCACCGCTACCTTTCACATGGTATCAACAACAATTCCAGCATTAACAACATCATCATAAAACCCCTCTTAAACAGTCGCTTCTATCTTATTTCAATTATTGAGCCATAATCTATGGGCGGAAAGTAGATTAATATACTTATATTAAATATGGCATGCACTCGTGAAGTAATATATCTAAATTCATCATAATTTATATTGATTTAATTTCATCATCTTATTCTCCGACTCATGTTTTAACATAAGATGGATTAGTCTGTAGTAATGCCACTAGGCCATCAGGTGATTTTTATAAAGCCTGATTTCGCAAGCTTCGCTGGCTGAGATTAAACGAATAAAATGACTATTGGCACTTGTCCCGTAACTACCCATATGTTTTTATTACAAAGCTATAGTCCGCGCGCAAGATCCGAGGAATCGTGATCTGAGGAAGCGGGCGGATCACGCCACACCTGCCGTCGCTTCATACCCCACTCTCTCCCAGTACTGGTACTGGGAGGGTGCTTCCCCAGCCCCCGATTCCTCGGAGCTTGCACACAGACAGTATTTCTAATGCCTAGCTAGAGAATCTCACCATAACTTTTTCATAAGGGGCCGTCCACATATGACTTAATCACCGAGAGGGAGGGGGGGGGGTTTGAGCTGAGGCTTACGATTGATTACGCGGGGGGAAGGGATGCCCGTCCTGATTACGTAATCAACTTTGGTCACCCCATCGCAATTTTTTTGGTCTAACCTGCACATTAAATGTGCATTTTTTAATGCATTCCTTAATATGCTTTTTCCCTTTAATACCGCCTTTACAGCCACTGCGGTCTGAAGATTGGGATATGAAAAATAAACTATAGAGTTTGAGATTTTGTAATTATTTTGAATTAATAAAATACGTTTTTAAAGCATTCTAAAATGTTTTTTTCCACTTCCGTCTTCAAACAATTTACAAACGCTGGGTTCACGATTCTTCCTATTTTCCGCAAATTTGGTTCGTACGTAAATCGTAAATTACGTAATCTTGGGGGGGGGGATCAGGCCGCTCATTACGTCTGTTGACATGGGAAGCTAATGGGCCCTTGCTGAGTTGGCCACGAAGACCCATTCTGTTCAGGTTTGGTCACACTCACGGGTCAACACCCATCCGGCGGCCTCCACGCATGAAGTGCGAGCTCGGGCAGGACTCTGGCCTTAGGGCTAGTTTTCCCTAGGAGTCAACCTTCTGGCGCTCCTGGAAGGTCTGCACACCGTGCGGCGTAAGCCAATCGATTGTGCACTCTGACTAACATATTGAGATGTCAACTACAACAGGCGAACCCGTCACCACAGGACGTTTTAACGATTCGTCGTTCTATCGACCTACAGTGAGCGTAGAAGACTTTGGACAATAACAATCCGACGTCTAGCTACGCCACAACCCGTGAGAGTCCAACGCCTTACCGCGAGTTAGCCAGGAATAAACCCGGCGGGCTCGAGATACTCGCGCCCTCACTTCCAATTGTGACCAGATTTCTCCGGTCTCTCGATTGGTTCCGAGTTCGAGGTCGCTTGCGCGGTCCTCTCCCTTACGAAGCGGTGAAACGGAGTACACCGAATCTATCGCGGACCAAGGCGTCCTTTGCCCGGCTCTGAACCGGGATCGGATGGCCAATGGTCATTTCAAGAGCAGTCGCCGTAAGGTACGCAACCACCCCCGCTCTATAGGAAACAATATAGTTCCCAGACTCCCCCGACTGTTAGTCGGAGAGCACAATCGATTGGCTTGCGCCGCACGGTGCGCAGACCGTCCAGGAGCGCCAGAAGTTTGATTCCCAGGGGAGACTGGTTGACCCAGTGTCCTACCCAGGTTCGCACCCCGTGCGTGGAGGCCGTCTGATGGGTGTTGACCCGTGAGTGTGACCGACCCTGAACACATGGGTCATCGTGGCCACCCCTCATCATGGGCCCGTTAGCTCCGTTTGCTCTCTGACTAACAGTCGGGGGAGTCTGGAAGCAGTACTATTTCCTATAGAGCAAGGGTGGTTGCGGACCTTACGGCGACTGCTCTTGAAACGACCATCGGCTACCCGATCCTGGGTGAACAGTCGAGGTCCGCGGTCCGCGATAGATTCGGTTTACACCGTTTCACCGCTTTGTAAGGGAGAGGACCGCGCAAGCGACCTCGAACTCGTAACCAGTCGGGAGACCGGAGTAATCTGGTCGTAATTGGAAGTAAGGGCGTGAGTGTAAACCCGCTGGGTGTAATCTATCCTAACCTATGGGATCATAGGGTGGGGAGGTGCAGCGAAAATTCATATGGAGCCCTTGATTAGAGCTCAAAAGCTAATACTTAAAATTATAAAGAGAAAGCCTTGGAGATACTCTTCAGATGATCTCTACAGAGAATATAACGTGCTAGATGTACCACAACTATACGTGAAAACGGCGCTCTGTGAGTATCAAACTAATTTAGAGACCGCAATAAGAACCCAGCAAACAATCTGCACGCGGCAATCTCGAACTATACATTTTGACGTCCCTCGAATGCAGACCACTTTTGGGCAGAGGCATTTTGTGTACATAGCCCCCAGGATCTTTAATATGCTAGATGAAGATTTGAAAATGTATGTGCCGAAGTCTTCTTCTTCTTTTAAAGCCAAAATTGATTCCTGGCTAAAACATGACGCCCGGCAAAATATCCACAAATTAATATACCGAGACAATTATCCCTGACATTTCTTATTATTGTTATTATTTTCTTTGACTTTTTTTATTTTTATTTATTACTATTACTTATTCATAAATTTTGGTGACTATTGTTTGATATCATTTGACATTTTATTTTATTTTTATTTTATTAACACGATTATTTATTTTTGTGTTTTATTTCCTATTGTGATCATTAGTTAGTGATTATTAGTTATAATTTGTAATGGTGACGGGAATATATATAAGTATATATTTCTTTTCCTTTTTATTTTTTTTTTATTCATTGCCGAATATATGTGATATAAAAACTAGAGAGCTAGCTGCCCTGGAACAAGTCCTGGCACTTAGTTGGGCAGCAGCAGTACTTAAATGCTAATGCTCATATCGGCCGTGTTTAATTTTAATTTTAATTATAAATATTTTTTTATTGATATGATTATTAGTGATACGTATGCACTTGTAAATGAATTGTTAAATTAAATAAATAAATAAATAAATAAAACATACCTGGTTATCTCACGAATAAGGCGTTGGCCTCTTACTAGCATGTGGCGGAGCTTGACGGTGGACTGTTTTGTCCAAGTCTTCTGCGCTCACTTCACGGGAGATAGATCGACCAATCGTTAAAACTTCCTGAGTTGACATGGGGGAGGGGGGATGTCGAAAATCCCAAAAACGTGATTACGTAATATGTGCACGGCCCCTAAGGCGGCAACACTTAAACACCAAACCCCGCCTTTAGTTCCGTGTTTAATTACAAAGCAGTTAAGCAATGTTATCGTATCGATAATACTATTTGGTAATTTAAATAAATAATTTTGGGCGTGAGATTTTTACAGGCCGGATGAATTTATTTACGAACGCAGGTTATTTAACCTGTGAGAATACGGGTATTGAATGGCGGCACACGGCAATAAATTCATAAAACTCGAGTGTACAGAATTTATATGGCTGATATAACTTTACTCAGAACACCGCAGAGTGAACAGCTCATCAAATTGCTGTCTTTGAAGACGAGACGAGAGTAGATAGTCCTTCTAAAAAGAGAGGGAAAATTACCTTGGCCGGGGAGTGGGGGATATCCTATTACATTTTTTTCTTCTTCTTGAAGTTCGTATCATATGTTCCTATCAGCTGTTTATTTGTTTGTTTTTGAGGACCTCATTTAAGGCAATTTAATTTGACGAGCAAATAAAACTTTAAATAATTTATTGTAGTATTAGAGCCCTGTCACCCTAGGGCGGGGCTTGTCCTAGTTGGATGACAGAATGAAATAAGCATAAGGTTAAGTTTTTGCGATTCGATTCCAGTTATTTTCGTAAGCAAAATCAATGTTTTATTTTATTTATTTCTTAAATAAATAAATAAACGAAGATTATGTTCAATAAAGTAATAATGTAATAGGAATAATGGACACTTTTAAGCGAGTCCTGTTCCATCGCGAGTTCGGCTCTATCTTTAGTCTCTGATTAGCTCTCTACCCCGTCTCGTTTTGTCACTACCGGATAGAAAGGGATGGACTGTACCACTGGACTTCCGGCGGCAAACGATAAACAGTTTTTTTTGTTTACTGCTAATCCAAATGCTTAATAATTTAGGTACTTTAGTGGGTAGATAATTGTGTCGAGCTCCTTATAGTTTCATTTTTTTCTGTATATTTTATTATTTTAATATTTGAAATTGACGAATTCCAATTCAATATTTATCAATAAATTTATAGCATGTTTTATTTATAGCAATCATCACATTTTTAAATATAATAAATAACGCAGTTCACTCTTATCCAACAAGACGAGATTGATTTTTATGAAAATTTGACGTTTTAAAATATTTAAGCTAGAAAAACGAAAAAAAGTCAGGCAACTGCAATACAATCGAACGAGTGAAAGTCATATTTTTATCCAGTCATTAATCTTTTATTAGCTATCCGAATAAAAAAGAAAACCGATTACTAGAGAGATGCTTGGAATCTGACGATACGTTCTTGAGTCACTACGATAAATTGCGAGAAAATTATTTTATTCATCGGTTAAAACAACCGATAAGCTTTAGTGTTCCGTGCCTAAAATAGATTGGCATGTTGCCATTCAATGGGACGTCTGAAAACTCACATGGTATAAGTACGGTCTCTAACTTTTTATAAGCTATCTGAACTAATACAAAAACAGATTATCGAAAGATTTTTTGCAATCAGACATTCATTCTTGAAATTAAAAAAATCGAGCTAAATAACTTAAGGGGCCGTAGCATTTAAACGCTTTATTCGACTTGAAAACTTCTTACGCCAATTAGTTTTATTCGTCGTATGGATGAGCTGATTAGAGCTAACATACACACCGATCCGAGCTCAGCGCTAACGTTCTGAACAGTAAGTACTTGTACGTTTCATCTTACTTCTAGTGTTAATTTAATTTTAATAAAAGCAAATATAATTAGCTAAATAGGCGGTTAGGTAGACTACCTACGTAAAAAAACTTAATAATATTACTTCAGCCTTCACGTTAAGCTCATAGCTAAATGAGTCTAATTAGCAACTCATTCTGCGGACGGAGAATATGCACTTAAGTTCGGAAAACTTTAATCTACAGGTTGAAATAAAAATCATGTATATTTGTTTGTTTTACATTTATTAGATTCATGGCAATTTGTTATATTTTAATTACAAAATAGCGACATTTTTTTTAACTACATTTTGCCAGTTTTTGGTGATTTTCGATTTTCCATTCCAATTAACATATCGGTAATTATATAGAAAGTTTTTTGATTTTAGTGCCATTTATTCGTTGCGTTTCGTAGTAAAATCCTTACTGGCAAAATGTAGTAAGATATTGGGCAATCTACACTATATAATCAACAAATATGCTCTATTTAATCAACTGTTCTGGATACACTGAGAAAAATATAACGATGTAAAACACGGAAATACGCATGTTTCAACAAGGATTACGTATATAACTCGGACTGTGGTCCATACGTATGAATTAACTTAACGCGTAACGGTGTTCCCGTGAAGGTAGTTAAGAATAGGAATAAGAATAAATTTATTTTTAAAGTAATGTTCAGAATGGTAAAGTCTGCCTAACCGAAGCCCGTACCAAGGTATACTCGACTAGGTTACTTATAAGTTTTGTATAGTGCGCACACTTATCAAAGTATTATAACTAAGAAAAGAACAAATTAAATAAGTTACCGTGTAGTAAAACATAATATTAATTTATTACGTCACAACCTTAGCATCTCGCTTCTAACATGTAGTACAGTAGTAGTATACTTACGGTTATATTCTGCCACATGAATCATGTTGAAACTACAGTATACACTGTAATCTTGTATTATTAGTATAATATCCGTATTAACCATAATGAAAATGTTGATAAATATATTTGAGTAATGGAGTTTCAACAAAATTCATTGTACCTAATTCAACAAAATTACGATTGAAACATCGTTATTCTGTATAAAACCGTAATAACAAAATGGTAATGTAAGAAGATTTCCAATATTTTCCTCAGTGTACGGGCCCGTCGTTAACGTTGTCATTCTCTTAGAATATTTTGCTCGACGCATCTGTGCCGGGTTGTAAATCTGGTTATACTTTGACCTCTATAAATCGCAACTATATAAGAAAATCAGGAAAGATTCTCAAATTCACAGTCTAGGATCTTTTATTTTTTTGACATACCTACACACATGAAGCCGAATATGTATTATAATAAATATATATTGCAACAAAACAAAACTAGGTAGGTTAACATCATAACAACACTTGGTATCTAAACAATTATAAAACAAAGCTCCCAAAAGAGTTTGTCTGTCTATCTACCTGTCTGTTTGTAATGGGGTTATTCAGCTTGGGCCTTATGGTCAGTTTGTTTGTTGGCCGGCTCAACTTCTATCCAGCAGCCGCCTCGAATTGATGAAGGGGTATGGAAACGTACATGTCCTAAGAAACGGGGTAGATGCTCATCTGTTGCCACATATGGTTCCTAATGGTTTCGTGCAGGTTCGTGCAGCCTAATGGCCTGTCTTAAGTCTTCTTAGGTTGGCTCAGCTTACGACTCAGCTGCCATACGTTAGCCTCTTCGAAGAGGGACTAAACCTGGACGGGCCGCCGTGTACTCTGCCAGCGGCTGTAACATGCAGTCGAAGACAGTCGGCATCGGAAGTCCGAATCCGAGGAATACATTAGGCGGAACTGTTCGGTTTGCGCACCGGGCTGTGTCACCTAGCTAGCACAATCTGGAAAATAACTGGAGGAGTCTAGAAACGTACGTTTCCTAAGAAGCGGGGGTATTTGTCGACCTGAAATCATCTATCTTTGAAACGATCCGTCGTCCACCCGATCCCGAGTGATCTTAAAGGGCAAATGGCGTCTTCTGCCGCGATAAATTCGAACTGAAATACTGCTTACGTCTGAGAGAGGCTGCGTAAGCGACCTCGAATCTATGACCAGACTGAAGGATGGAGAAATCTTTTGGCACTTTTTTTATAATATACCTATTTACCCTAGGGTGACAGGGCTCTAATATTACAATAAATTATTTAAAGTTTTAGTAAAATGCTCGTCAAATTAAATTGCCTTAAAATAAGGTCCTCAAAAACAAACAAACAAACAGCTGATAGGAACTTACGATACGAACTTCAAGGAGAAGAAAAAAATGTATTTACCTATACCTTTTTAAAACGTACCTATAATTTTAATAGGTACGTTTAAATTGGTTCTTGAATTATTTTATTCCTACCTTCTCTAGCAAGAGGTTTTTGGCTAATTAATAGATAATTAGACATATGTTGGACTCCGTATATAGACCTCATTGTGAGGACGCTGCGTTTCTATGTCCACATATTATCTCCTCGATTCTATGCCCATATTTCCCCTCGTTTCAGTTCGTATTTATCCAAACTATGAGCAGTGAACTTCATGCTTAGAGGGAAGCCAAAGTCAGAATTCCTATACCATCCGCAATACAAAGTGGCGAGTCAGGTAATTTATCATCGAAATCGTGCTATCTCTTTCGCACTTGCACGGCCTTATGGAGCGGTACCTGTAACCCTAGTGTAGGTAGTCTTACGCGTACAAAAGGAATGTCGATAAAATAATGAAACGAGGGAAATAAATATTATTTCAGTATTGTTCATTACGATAAATATTAAATAAGTTAAAAATATAAATATTGATATTGAATTATTAAAATAAAAATATAGTTGACAATAAAATAATTGTTATACAAAAAAAAAAAAAAAAGCTAAACAAAGAAAGTCAGCAAGCTATTCATATTCGTCTTCACTGTCACTATCGTCTTGTAGATTAATAAAATGACAATGGGTGTCAATTATATGTGCTTTGGCCAGGTCTTCGTTCTGGAGATTTTTGAATTCGATTCCGAATTCGATCTAGAGTTTGTTCGCTCTTTCTTGGTTGTTGAAAATCAATTTTCCTTATGACATCAGGGTCTTCTTTCAACTTATGCAACCACTTAAAAATATTGAGAATGACATGCCAGCTTTGCTGGTTAACATCACTTCTTAACTTGGTCAAATTAGTTTTGCAAAAATCTTCCAACATGATGTAGATTCACAAACAGAGTTCGTATAACGAATGAGTTATGCTCTTTGGACATTAAGCCTTTTATAGCAGAATATTTTGTTATCAATAATGCATAATGGCCTACATAATACGCACAATAATTATAGTAGACGAAAACTAATTTGGCAAAAGTGTCTTTAAAATGTCATAAAATGTCGAAATCGAACTGTTACGGTTACCACAATTAATAGTCCTAATCGGTTAGCTACTTACCACCTATTACGGTATTTACTCACCGCTTTTGGCTAAATCTAGGAATTTTATCTATCTATCTAATTTTAGCAGGCAAAAGTCTTTTCATTTTTCGGATTAATATATAGCCTATGACACTCACAAATAGTGTGGCTTTCTATTGGTAAAAGAATTTTCAAATGTTCAGTAGATCCAGAGATTACTTCCTACAACGTCACAAACTTTACCTCTTTATAATATTAGTATAGAAGTATAGATTGCGATACGGTCGCGGTTCCATACCTATGTCTTATTATCTCTTTAACTATTTATGCAGTAAAAGAAAAAAGTCCTTTGTTTTAAACACTTGAGACGATAAATTTACTTATTTTGATAAGAATTCATAATTAATAAAATATAAAAGTTAGACATATGCTGTCGCTGACTTTTTTGTAGTCATTATCAAGCTCTACAACTTTTCTCTAGAACTTAATCATATATCTTTCATCGTTAAGGCAGTGTTAGTTAGAAACATTTTTGATGGACCGCTTATTCTCCGACTTACTTTGCAAATCCGACTACCACGAAGAAGTCTTTCCATTTTTCGGTTTAGTATATAACTCATGACACTCATAGATAATGTGGCTTTCTATTGGTAAAAGAATTTTCAAAATCGGTTCAGTAGATCCAGAGATTACTTCCTACAACATCACAAACTTTATCTCTTTATAATATTAGTATAGATAAATATTTTATCGACATGGTACCATTCCTATGTTAACTGTCTCTAATTGCCCCAGTCGCCAGTTTGTACTGCGGATACTATAGTGAATGGAATCTACCTCTATAACTATGTAGCAGAGACAATTTTCATATGATTCGCATTGGGTTGTTTTGTAACGAAGACACTTTTTGAATTTTATTTGGCGTAAATTTTGCCCAAAACATGGTTTAATTAAAATGTTTTTAGTCTAGGTGTGTGTTAGGGCTGGATGCACCAGCTTTGGCTAAGCGGAACACAACATGTTGAAAAAGTTTCTCCTCTCTTTCAATATTTTTTGTGCCTGTGGTGTCCGTTTTGAAATCGTGCCGAGTCCACGTGCATTCCGTTCACAACCCCTACGTCCAGAACGCCAACGACCACGTAATAGATGCGAATTATGCGTGCGAACTGCGTGCCTACCTGTATATACTGAGCGACGGGGAGAGTCCATCGAGAATACTTCCAACGCAAGTTCGCTCAAGACTGCACATCATCGAGATTTGCACCAACTAAATTTGCATCATCTTCATTTGCAGCATGTACTAATTTTATGTCAAATGTACTTTATTTATTTATTGATTTAAGGTTTAATTTTCACCGCTGTTATTTACATTTCAATATTTCACATTTTCCTCCTACTTCACTTGCAGCAAACGCGATGCTGCAAATATAAAAGGTAAAGTGCCAAGAAGCGTCCGTAGCCACGTTGACACCGGTTCTCCTAGTTGTTATCAAAGATAAGCAGCTTTGAGTGAGGTCAATACTCGGATGGGTGACCGTCTGAGTGTATGACTGCGTGATGCTAAAAATACCCGCCTAGAAAATGTGGGCAACTAGAGCTGTCAACTACAACGGGCGAACCCGTCACCTCAAGAAGCTTTAACGATATTATATCGTTCAGTCTCCCGTGAGGTGAGCGTAGAAAACTTAAGACAAAAACAGTCCACCGTCTAGTTACGCCACTCGCCTGTAAGAAGCCAACGCCTCACCGCGAGATAACCAGGTTAATCACACAGCGGGCCGACTCTCGCGCCCTTACTTCCAGTTGCAACCAGGTTACTCCGGTTTCCCGTCTGGTTACAGGTTCGAGGTCGCTTGCACGGCCCTCTCCCTTACCTAGCGATAATACGGTGTCTGCCGAATCTATAGTAATATTTCAGTTAAATATATAGTAATATTTCAGCCAGTGTCCTAGGAGGTATTGATATTCGAGTTTACAAGGTGCGACCATTAATGATCAATTCGAGTATACTTATATAATACATATATTAGAGTATACTTATATAATACATATAAAATTCCGATATAACAAAGTTAAATATATAGTAATATTTCAGCCAGTGTCCTAGGAGGTATTGATATTCGAGTTTACAAGGTGCGACCATTAATGATCAATTCGAGTATACTTATATAATACATATATTGGAGTATACTTATACATATAATACATATCCATATATATAATTCCGATATAACAAAGTTAAATATGTAGTAATATTTCAGCCAGTGTCCTAGGAGGTATTGATATTCGAGTTTACAAGGATCATTAATGATAGAGTCTTGTTTCAGAAAGAAGTTTTATGGGCACACATCAAAATGAACTTAAATTAAATTAAGACATTCTTCATCCTGTCAAAGCTGTTTTTGTCTGACTTCCGCATTTAAGTTATGGCGTATTTAAATGTTGGCATTTAAAATGTCCAACATTTCATCGCAAATTCTCAAGATAGCCATGTATCTCGAAAATAATTTCGAACTTTCATAGTTTACTTTGGTTATCTACATGTTTAAATTTATATTAGATTTAAATTGATATATGTAGTGTAAAAATGAACATTATTTTTTTTATGAAAATATATTTTTTTTCATCATGACATTTAAATTTTATCATTAAAATGCAATGATTACGGTGGAATTACCGTATACACTCAATAAAATAGTGATATATTTCTTTTTATGACGTCAGACAAAAAACAAAAAAAAAGTGTAAATAATTTTGGCTTTACCCTATATCCGTCTCTTTTCGTATAATTAAAGTTCTGTGACGTCAGCTGGGACTCAACCCTATTTAACGCATCAAACCATCATGACGTCACGTTATTGTCCTTCATCTTTCTCAAATACGCTTTATAAAGGGTCCGCCAAATAACTTTTTTTTTTTGAAAATGCTATAAAAAAAACTACTGAATATTTTTTCAAATTTCTTTTTTTATTTGAAAGTACAATCCCTCCGGTTAATGATGGAAAATCATTTCATTCAAATGGCTGCCTCGGCTGGCCATGCAGTAGCCTACACGATGGGTCCAATTTTTAAGTACATTATCGATTGTGTGCAGCTGTATTTCACCAATGGCTTCACGAATTGTCTCTGGTTTGTCGGCGTAACACTTATCTTTGACGGCACCCCACAAAAAGTAGTCCAACGGTGTCAACTCGCAGCTCCGAGGTGGCCAAACGACATCAGCTCTGCGGCTGATAATGCGATTTTCAAAAACAGGGCGCAAAACATCAAGTGTAGCGTTGGCTGTGTGGCACGTAGCGCCGTCCTGTTGAAACCAAATGTTGCCAATATCCTCCTCTTCAATTTCTGTGAACAAAAATTCGTTCAACATGGCCCGATAACGATCGCCATTGACGGTAACGGCTACTCCTTGCTCATTTTCGAAGAAAAATGGCTCAATTATGCCTCTGGACCAAAATCCGCACCAAACAGTGACTCGTTTTGGGTGCACCGGCTTTTCAATGAATGCGCGCGGGTTTTCTGTGCCCCAAATGCGACAATTCTGCTTGTTTACATACTCGCCAAGATGGAAATGAGCTTCATCTGAAAAGATGATTTTTTTGGCAAAATCCGCATCTTCTGCAAGTCGATCGCAGGCCCACTTAGCGAAGCGAAAACGCATTGGATGGTCAGTTGGCTTTAACTCCTGAACCAATTGGACTTTGTACGGCGTCTTACCAAGGTCTTTACGCAAAATTCGTCTCAATGATGTCTGCGAAATGTCCAATTGTTGAGAACGACGGTGAACTGATGTTGATGGCGATTCATGCACACTTTCGGCCACAGCAGCAATATTCTCTGGTGTACGCACTGTTTTTGGCTTTTCACGCGTTGGTTTATCGATGAGGATGCCAGTTTCTTTCACTTTTTTCACAAGGTAACGAACATACGGAGCTGACGGTGCTTCTCTTCTTCCAAAATCCGTACGCAATTTTCGCACACATTCTGCTACATTACCATGATTTTCAAAGTAATGTCGCAAGATTTCCCAGCGTTGTTCAAGCGTATACACAACCATATTCGTTCAGCGGAAGGATAAAACTAATTATCTGTCAAATCAGACATGAGGTAAGTGTTGCCATACACGAAATAAGCACTAGTTGAAAAAAAAAACGTTACATGGCGGACCCTGTATATCCGAAAATTCCAAACATTTCATCCAATCGTTTAGTATGCGACGTGCGCAATCCAATTGCATCACGTCGACAAGGCGAATACAAATTGAATTCAAATGGACATAAAATATGACCAGTACATTGTTCACGGCAACGGCAACGCAATGGTTCAATACCATCTGCTGGCTGACAAAGCATAGTTTCATCATCTAGCTAGCGATAGCAATTTAGTATTTATTTTGATAAGAATAGGAATGAATACACTTAGAAAAATATTAGATTGATTCTTAAATTACCATTTCGTAAATGCGGTTTTATACAGAATAACGATGTTTCAATCATAATTTTGTTGAATTACAAGGAATTTTGTTAAAACTCCATTACTCGATTATATGTATCAACATTTTCCGTACGGTTAATATGGAAATAACAAATTCTGTAGTTTCAACATGATTCATGTGTCCGACTCTAACCGTAAGTTACTAAATGCTGTCATGTTAGAAGCGAGATCCCAAGGTCACGACGTAATGAAATAACATTAGGTTTTAACATTACGGCACGGTACCTACCGCCAAGCCAACACCGTTACGCGTCATGTTAATTCGTACGTATGGACCACAGTCTGAGTTACACACGTAATCCTTGTTGAAACATGCGTATTTCTGTGCATCGTTATATATTTTCCCAGTGTATCTAAACATTTTAGATATTTAGGAGCAGTGTTTTAGCTACATGCGACATATTTTTAAAAGCGTTCGCAGTGTGTAATCTCTACAAGGGGAATTCCAGTCGCGTCTAGGAGAATTCCTCACCGCAGACAGAAGGGGACGGGACTACGGGAGCGAAGCCAAATAAAACCGAACGGCCGAACGTCAAGCGACGGTCGGTATTTATGTGGCTCTTTGCCTGTGCGAGTAATTGGTGTTGGTTTTCTTTGTTAACAACTATTGTTTTAAACGTGTCACTTACTGTTTAAAGCTGTAGCAAGCTATACACGGATAAAACCTAATTATTGGATATTATTTCCCTTGATGGGTTATTATTAAAGCCATGCTTAGACACATTTTAAGCATCCTCACGATTTTTCATTCAAGCTACACTAACAATTGAATGTTATTATTGTTATCATTACCACCTGGCGTAGTCTGAGCAAACTGAGGGTCAGTCTGATAAGATGCCGAGCCAATCTCGTTCGCTGGAACTACACATGGTTGCAACTACACAGGGTTATATGCAACTGTGTAACGCTGTAGGATCTCTTCCGATCCTGCCCGCAACTGTCAACCCCTATCACATTTCAGGACCTATAAGAGGCAAACGATAAGGCCATCCAGGCCGAGAGAGAAATGTCCTAACCTGGCCCAAACACTTAACGAAGGAACGATTGTCATCATTGGTTAAATTATTGTTTTTTCAGTCCTTCATAAAAAAGACATTGATTATCGATTTTTATTATTGCTATAATTGCTGTTTATCTATTTATTTAAAAAATAATTACTATAAAACATTGATTACCTTACAAAAATAACAGGAACCGAATGGCAAAACCTTAACCTGTTACTTATTTGATTCTGTCACCCAACTGGGACTAGCCCGTTCTAGGGTGGACAGGACTCTAATATTACAATCATGTTTGCTTGATTGCTTCATTGCTTACAAATGTACAATTTTTAGTAAAAAGCTAGTAACCAGTAAAAGAATCTTTCTTTTGCAAAAGAGAGCACTGCGCAGCATGTATCAGGTAACGACTAGGACCTCATGCAAAGAATATTTCATCAAGCCAAGACTCGCATCATACCCGCGGTAGCTCCCTTTTATGCGTACCCCGAATACGACTGGCAAAAGTACAGAAAAGCTACTTGTACCTTAGCATTAAATTCTATAATCTACTCCTTACAAAATTTAAACAGCTGGAGGACATAAAATTCAAAAAAAACATCAAGGAGATGCTGATAGGCCTAGACCCTTTCTATAATCTGGCCGAATTTGAGGGCCATGATTTTTCAAATATTGTGCCCATTTAAATTACTTACAAAAGTATAGCCTCATTGTCTGATTATTTTATATGGTCTTATATCTGTACTTTTAGATTTGATTTGATTATTTAACATTTTACTGACAATTTGAATATTACGATTAATAATTTTACTACGTATCTTTTCGAATTACTAACTACTTCAAATATTAGGCTTCTATTTTGATTAATTATATTTATAGTTTGACAATCTAGTAGTTAATTCTTGACTACCTATGTATTTTCAGTAAAGAGTAGTAACGAAACTTACTACATAACCCAATTATTTTGACACGTCCAAGAGCGGTCTTTAGCCGTCAATTGGACACGACGAAAATGTAATGTTATGTAATGTAACACTAAATTGCCCTAAAATGTGGTCTTCAAAATAAAAAAAAATAAAAATAATAATAACAAAATATTAAAAGATAATTTATTTATTTATTTATTTTTAGGAAAACCAGCAGCTAATTATAATTTAACAAAAAGACGGAGTAGGATAACAGAGAGCCAATTAAAGGTTTTCACGTTTAAGTAACGTTGTAGAAACATATGCAACCTTTCAATTAAAGCTATCGATTAAAAATACATTAAAAATTATTCAACAATTAATGCTAAAGAAGTCATTGTTCAGCCGCTGCCTAGCTGAGTTAATACTCGTACAGAAAATATCAAAGTCAAAGCGTTTAATCAAATCATTGAAATGTAATAAATAAATCAATATAATAAATAAAATGCAATTCCATTATATAATCGGCAATAAATATAATATAAAATTCGATTAAATAATATAAATTAAGTTATATGTGAGAAAAGAAAGAAACAGCCTAAATATTTAATATATGTTTAGTAATATAGGATTTAATATAAAAATATTTAGTCAAAAAAGTACAATTCATTGTCAAAGTCAAATAATTCTTGGTAGTTAGTTCAATGTTAAAATATACTCAACATACATATTTTAAAATATATTAATAATTTGTGCACCTAAGTTTTATTAAACTATTATTTCTAACATTTGATGTATGGTTAGTCTGTCATGATTCGATAACCATTAGTATGGCCGTCAGTGCTATCAGTGTCGCCTGCATTTCGCCGGCACAGAAAGGTTGCCAAATCGTTCTTTGGAGTAGCGCAATCTAATCTATATCTATAGGCAGGTACATATAAAAATGGATGTTGGTATCTAGGTATATCCGTCTGTTCGTCTGTCTGAGCTTAATAGACTCCGAAACCGTTTGACCGATCACCATGAAAGTTGGCACATACGTATATGTATTTTTGTATGGAGAAGGTTTTTATGATATCCGCTTTGTTGTAACTGACCACTAGATGGCGCTGCAAAATATCAACTTACCAGTAGATGCCGCTTAACTGATCGCCATGAAAATTGGTATACATTGACATTTGAGCACGCCCAATATTTTCGCGTTATTCACTTTGTTGTAACTTACCACTAGATGGAGCTGCAGCACAACTTCTATACCGCCCAACCGATCGCCATGAAATTGGTACACATACGTATAGGTATTTCAGAACGGATAATATTTTTGCGCTTTTCACGTTATTGTAACATGCCACCAAATGCCGGCGCTGCACAATATCAACTTCTATACCGCTCAACCGATCACATGAAAAATGGTACACATAGACATTTGATCACGCGTAATGTTTTCGCGCTATTCACTCACATTGTTGTAAGTCACCACTAGTTGGCGCTACAATACATCTACTTATATACCGTTCAACCAATCGCGATGAAAACTGGTATACATAAGTATTTATAACACGGGCAATGCTGGGTAGTAACACAAGTACCATATAGAATCAATGTTATTTTAAAGGATGACGAAGGTCGTCAGTAAGAGGTAACGAAAATGACTTGATGGATCGATCACCCACACTATCGTTGTGTACTGTTGCGGGTACGTTTCATAGAAGACGGTGTCAGCGAATGGTCTCACGTAGCACGATCTATCGTCGGCCAACAGCATAATATTCGCCATGTTGAATGCACCGCTGACAGGGCAACAAGGCCATCAGCGGGGAATAGACAATGAGATAAGAGGGATTGGCGGCGCGGGGCGATGAGGCGGACGCTTTGGTATTCCACATGACATTGCCTTTATGCGGGGAAACCGGTTGCAAGTAAAAATAAACCGATGCACACTCAATGAAAGCACCGACATCGGTAGGGAGAAAGGGAGGCACATTGCGCTTCACAAGCAGAAAATCTCTCCGAGTCGGTTCGACAGAAATCAAGATATAAATTCTGCTTTAGGAGATTTTGTTTAGAGAAGGATATTCTACACTACAAACTGAGTTGAAAACCATCTATAACTTTTTGATTAGACGGTATTTATATTTAAACTTTTTTTTTTCAGTATCAAAGACCCAAATCAAAAAAAAAAGTTGCAGAAGATTTTCAACTCTGTATCACGCGTATAATAATTGAAGGGTTACAGGAAAGAACGACCAAGTTAAACTTTTTGAAATTTTTTGAAATTCCATTTTGATAATTTACTAATTTAAAATATGAGTTATACCTACGGTTTGTTGATTTGAAACAAAAAAATCTATAAGCCTAATATAGATAATTTCCTAAAAAAATACATTTATACTTTTTAAAAAATACATTTATACAATTTTAAAAAATGCATCTCTTAAAAAAATAAATTGACATCAGTCGTTCTTCACCGTAATCCTGTAAATATATATAAACAAAAATCACTCAAGTCAAAAAAAAAGCAAAACAAAAAAAGAAAAATCGTTTTCTTCTTTAGTTAGATGTACAGAATCACCCCTTGAAAAAAACGCCCCAACAGTCTCGAACACACTGTTTAATAAAAAAGATAGCTTTTTGTATAGCACTACTCTATTTTTTATTTAAAGATCGTAACAAAAATGATATGGTATGATTAACGTCGATCATTATGAAAGAAAGTCAGAAAATAGTTTGTTGTGACAAGATGTGTGTTTGTGTGGTGACCGCGAGAGACAGTGACAGGGCATACAAACATAAAATGTATATTAGAAAGATAGGACAAATACTTCATGACTTCGGCGTCGAGCATAAACCCTTGCCTTCTCTATCAGGTACACAACTAGAGCTGTCGACTACAACGGGCGAACCCGTCACCTCAAGAAGTTTTAACGATATTTATCGTTCTGTCTCCCGTGGGGTGAGCGCAGAGGACTTAGGACAAAACAGTCCACCGTTAAGTTCCGCCACATGCTTGCAAGAAGCCAACGCCTTACCGCGCGATAGCTATTAGGTAAGTCACCCAGCGGGCCGACACTCGTGCCCTTACTACCAGTTGTAACCAGATTACTCCAGTCTCCCGACTGGTTACCGGTTCGAGTTCGCTTGCGAATTCCTCTCCCTTACTTAGCGGTGAAAAGTGTCTACCGAATCTATCGCGGACCACGGCATCCTTTGCCCGGTATCGGGTAGCCGATGGTCGTTTCATGAGCAGTTGCCGTAAGGTAAACAACTACTCCCGCTCTATAGGAGACAGTACTGTTTCCGGACTTCCCCGGCTCTCGGCCAGAATGCACAATCGATTGGCTGACGCCGCACGGTGCGCAAACCGTCCAGGAGCGCCCGAATGTTGACTCCTAGGGGAAACTTTGCCGAAGGCCAGAGTTCTACCCAGGCTTGCACTTCCGCTTGGAGGCCACCGGATGGGTGTGGACCCGTGATTTTGACCGATCCTGAGGTCTTAGTTGACAAACTGAAACAGGGCGCATTGGCTCCCTCAGGTACACTGCAAGGTTGCAATGAACCTTTCCACGGTGACATTACAGATATTATATAATTGGCGCCCGCGCTGAGGCAGCTACACTCCGAAACCGCAGGGCGCGCAGCCCTGCGACGTCATTGCTGCCTGTTTTGTGGGTACGATTTAATGAGTGAATTGGCCACTCTAATTCCATAATGGTTTAGCTTGTCTACCAGGGTATTGATGTTTATACAGTCGAATGCTTTGTTTAGATCGCAGAACTTTTATACACTTTTTTTATACACTGTTAGCTTAGATCGCAGAACTTTTTATACACTTTTTTTATAATTTGAAATGTAATTTCATTTGTAGAAATACTATTTTTTGTAATTTCGTAATGTTATTATATATATAATAATTTTTTGGAATGTAATTTCTATACCCAGATCTGGTTTATGAAAATAAATTTTTCTTATTCTTATTCTTATTCATATTCTGAAATCCGATTCAATGACCCCGTCTCATGATATTTTCCTGCTCAAAGCTTTTATAGCTAGCGGAAGCCATCACAGGCCTTTTTAAGAGCCTGTCGACTGAAATACTGATGATGCGGTAGGTAACTGTGTTATCGCGGACGCCAATTACGTAGTACCTTCTAATGACAAACATTTTATTGAATAAAGTAATAGTTTTAAAAAAAACACTAAAAACACGCTTTTGGGCTATGATACGATATTAACATACACACGGCTATGATACGATATTCCATCATGGTATGCCAGTGCCTATTTTCCGGCTTCATCATCAGACCTTGAAACTCAATCGTGGTCAACGTTTATTCCAAGACTTTTCTAACAAGTCCAAACACAGCTATGATACGATGTTCCATCATGAAGTTCCAGTTCATATCTTCCGACTCCATCATCAGATCAGTTCGATAGTACCATATTATTGTATTGTCATCAGAACTACATACAGCTGCCAATTTTCATGACGCTACGATCCTTGGAAGATGGTTAAATTAGTTACCTTAGATTCCATTACATAGTTACATACAGGTCGACCTGATAAAAGCGTGTTAAAAATCGTTGGGAAGGTGTTATAGTATTACAGCTCGGAATCTATGCCTACTCTTGATCAAATCAATATCGTGTTATCAGGAAACACGCATAGGAAATTATCTCTCTACTGATACCATAATGTTTGTTTACCTAAATATCTGTTATTTTGTGTTGACGTACGTTTTTTGACCCAACCTAAATTTTACAACTTATTTCATATCTTATTTTGCGTATATTTTTAACATCAAAAATCTAATCAACCTTTTATAAACGGTTCTTAAGTTTTAAATGAGACCAAAACGGATACAACCGCAGTTTTCAATGATACTCTACCCAGGGCAACGGCCGGTTGTAACATCGTTGAATAGTCTCGGCTGCCACAAGCTTCACGTGATAAAATCGGTTTTCGTCTTATTCATTACTAGCTGAACCACGCGTGCCCACTTCGTTGGGCGGTAAACATTTTTACTTGTGATTAAATTATGAGTGTGGTTCGGTTCGTACTGAGTGCTATGATTTATTTCCTGACTGCTAAAAGGAGGGTTATATTTTTACTTCATATGTATGTATGTATTTGTATGCCAATTCGGCTGAATTACCGGGTTTCAAATGAGTGAATGAAATGATTATGATTGAATAAATTATGTTTATTTTAATTGTTCAAAACTTCTCTGTATACTATATTAAATTTAATGTTATTATTTGGTACCATAATATATTGTTTTTCAGGAGTTACAACCCGAGATACGGTCGCGGTTCCATACCTATATCGTATTATCTCTTTAACCATTTACACAGTAAAAAGGAAATTATATGCAGTAAAAGGGAAAAGTCTTTTGTTTTAAACACTTGAGACGATAAATTTACTTACTTTGATAAGAATTCATAATTGTTGATAATATGATCAATAAACATGACCTAACGATTTAAATTATTTTTTTAAATATAAAAAACTACTTTTTGTGACTTAAACATAAAAGTTTGACATATGCTGTCGCTGACTTTTTTGTAGGCATTATCAATCTCTACAAGTTTTCTATACTCAATCATATATCTATCATCGTTAGGGCAGCGTTCGTAAGAAACGTTTTCATTCGACCGTTTTTCTCCGACTTACTTTGCAAATCCGACTACCACGAAAAAGTATTTTCATTTTTAGGATAATTATATAGCCTATGACACTCACAACTAACATGGATTTCTATTGGTAAAAGAATTTTCAAAATCGGTTCAGTAGATTCAGAGATTATTCCCTACAACCTCACAAACTCACAAACGTTACCTCTTTATAATATTAGTATATACATATGTAGGATCGTCGAGTAGATTTACAAGGTACGACCTGCTGACAAACATCGCTGATGGAAGCAGACCGAAGAACCCATCATATCACATTTGGAAAAAAATATTTTTTAAGTTACGCGTTTTTAACGACTGACTTCAGCAGTAATTCTACCATTTTTCTATTCTTTGGTAACACGCATCAAAACACAATCAGGAAGTTTCCTTTATCGTGCAAAACGAGTTTAAAAAAAATAGATAATTACCGCTGAAACAATAACTCTGATATGTTAATGAACGGCGAAGTTATAGGTTTTAACGTTTCATTTTTATGTATCACGTTTCGTTGTCGAGTTGTAAGAAGTCTACAAATGCCAGATTTTTGTTTTTGTACTTTAATTTGTTATACCCTCGCTTTATAGGTGGTATACATACTGCGTATTCGTAATATACTGGGAGTGTTAATCAAACGGGCGAACCCGTCACTCCAGGGAAATATAACAGCATCAGGTCGTTCTGTCTAAAATAGAGTGAAAGTGAAAGAGCGGACAAAAACAATGCACTGTCTAACTACACCGACGAGCCGGTAAGAGTCTAGCACCTGACCGCGAGGCACTGGAACAGGAACCAACGGGCTGACCTCGCTCCCTTCCTACCAGATTTGGACATACTTCTTCATCCTCCAGTCTGGTCCCAGATTCGAAGTCGCTTGCGCGGCCTCTGTTAGATATAGGCGGTCAGAATTCAGTTCGAATGTATCGCAGACCGTGACGCCCTTTGCCCGTCAATATCACACGGAATCGTAAAGCTAACGGTGTAGATGTCAGACAATTTTCAAAGGTGTCTGACATCTACAACAGAAACGTACGTTTCCAGACTCTCCCGGTTATTCGCCGGAGTGCACAGTCGATTGGCTAACGCCGCCTGATGCGAAAACCGCCTTGAATCGCCCCGGTGTTCCCCCAGATTAGAACTTCCAATCCCATCTGTCCATGACTGGGTTTTCAGCCGCAGGCGGGGTTCACAGAGTCTTAACCAGGTTAGTCCCTCTTCGAAGGGGCTACCGGACGGGAAGCTGAACCGTGAGTTAAGCCGACTTAAGGTAACAATCAGGTCATCAGACACCAGCTGCACGGAACCTTTAGATACCATACATTTGTTTTTTTTACGGTGGTCGACTATAACGGGCAAATCCGTCATCCCAGAAAGTTTTACCGATAATTATCGTTATATCTCCCGTGAGGTGAGCGTAGAAGACTTTGAGGACAATACAAATCTACCATCCAGCAAAAACCACGAACCCACCAGAGACCAATGCCTTACGGCGTGGCACTAACAAGGTAACCCAGTGGGATCACCTCGCCCCCTGGCTTCCAGTTTCGGCCAGATTTCTCCGGCCTCCCGACTACTTACGGGTTCGAGATCGCTTGCGCGGTCCTCTCCCCTTACGTAGCGGTGATTCGGTGTCTACCGAATCTATCGCGGACCACGACATTTTTTGCCTGGCTCTTCACCTGGTATCGGGTAGACGATTGATCGTTTCAAGAGCAGTTGCTGTAAGGTTAATACATTTCCCGCTCTATAGGAAACAAAGCCGTTTCCAGACTCCCTCTGCTAGCAGTCGGAATGCACAGTCGATTCGTTAAATCTGCACTGTGCGCAAACCGTCGAGGAGCGTCCGAAGAAAAATTCCTAGGGGAATTGGCGCGCAGGTCAGGATTTTACCCGGGCTCGCACTTCTGCGTGGCAGCTACCGGATGGGTGTTGACCAGTTTGGCCGACCATTACACATGGGTCTTAGTGGCCTAACTGCAACAGGGCCCATTAGCTCCTTTTACATTTGGTATAATAAGAATATACTGATTATTATTTTGCGTTTTCCTATAGAGTCGCAACCCCGCTTGCGATTCAAGTGTACCCGACCCTTTTATAATTACATTTTAAACTTTTAAAGTTAGATGATATTTATTGTATTATTAAAAAAATAAGAAATTTCCTAATTAAACAACAACACCCAATTAAATCTTACGAAAATTAACGAACTGCCGCATATGTTTTTCTATAAACATAAATGTTTAAAAATAACCATTTCATACATCTCCACAATCGCAATATCCCAGATACGCTCAATATTTATTACGTTAATTAAAGAACGTGAAAGTTGACAGTTTCTTGCAATAAGTTAACTGCTAATAAGCCTACGCGATTTCACAGATTCCACCTTTTCGTGTCATCCAAAAGTAACATCATTATAATTTGTTTTAATCTAACACGACTTTCGTAAGGTGGGATTTGGCTTATTGGATCTTTATCATTAAATCGATTTTGTAAATTTCAGATACAGTCGTAAATTTTAATAGTGTCGCGACATATGAGATCGATGATGTTTGAAATTGGCAGTAGATAATAATATTGACACGTATATTGATGCTATCTATGCGATTTATCTAAACGCCATCTATTTTATATTAAGGTCACTCATTCGTTTATTAAAATGTTCACAAAAGTCATGTTAACATTTATTCAAAAGGGTTCATCAATAAAACTAAGAAGCACCATTTTTTATAGTGCAGCAGAAATACGGTTTTATGTGCAAAAACTCCCGAAACCGGAAGTTTTATTCTTGAGGTATATAATTGTATTTATTTAATATTTATTTTTTATGTACTTGTAATCATTTTAATGTTTCTTTCCATACTTGAAGGAAAGATCCATCTCAAAGGCGTGGTCATGACTCTAATGTTGATTTGTTTACTAAATAAATAAATTAAAAAATTAAACATACTGCCAATTCCAAGCATCATCGATATCACATGCGTTATACGATTTGACAAAAACCAAACCTAAACAGTAGAGCGTTGTCGACTACAACAGGCAAACCCGTCACCCCAGGCTAATATAATAACATGTGATCATTCTTTCAGCCGTGGGATGAACGTAGAAAACTTTAAGACAAGACAATCTACTGCCTAGATCCGCCAACAAGCCAACGCCTTATACGGCGAGGCACCGGGAAAGGTAAACAGCGGGCAGCCTCGCCCCCTAACTACCAGTTTTGGTAGAATATCTCAGGATACCTCCGTGCTCCCGGCTGGTTACGGGTCCGAAGTCGCTTACGCGGCCTCTACCTGCTGTATTACAGCGGTAATTCAATTTGAATTTATCGCGGACCTGGGCGTCCTTTGTTCGTAGTGCTACACGGGATCGGGTGGCTCAATGTCATTTCAAGAGTGGCATGACAGCAGGTCTCCGTGACATCCACCCCCGCTGCTTACAGTCTATTTCCATAGTCTCCAGACTCCTTTAGCAATTAGTCAGAGTGAACGACCGATTGTCGTCGCCAAACAGTGCGCAAACCGTCCAGTAGCACCGCCAGGAGAAACCGGTCCACCAGCTGTGAAGCCTTACCCGGGGTAGCCTTCCGCACGAGGAAGCTTCTGAATAGGAGCTGAATCGTGAGTAGAGCCGATCCGAGATCAAAATAAATCTCGTGGCCCAAGCTGCACGAAACCGTTCGCTACCACCAAACTTAAACAATTGAAAAAAAAGAAATAAATTGATGTATTGTACCTTCACGCAAATCTTGGCCCGCGTACAGTAACCAAAGGCAAGGCATGCTACACCGACAAAAGAACTAGTTGATTATCCGCTAAGGAAAAAGGATTAATTTACAAATATTCAAAAGGCAATCAATTATTTTCATACTCAAGCAACAATGGGATTTCTCACGCCTGCTCATAAGAAGAACCCTTTCATATCCTTGCATAAAGTATCTAGAGATGGAGTATTAGATAACGTGACAGGATACAGCCACTTTGTGCCGTACAATTAAATGATATTAAAATTGCGGGAACGAGTCTAATAATATGAATAATAATACTAATTTATTTAAATGAATGAGATAATTATTACAAAATATAAACAATTTTAAAACAAAACCGCAAGAAGCGCCGCTATTTGTATGTTTGATCATGCTAAATTCAAGAACTACTGAACGAATTTCGATGCGGTTCAACATTTGTTAGATGTCTTTCATGGAAGGTTACTGTATATAATATAGATAATCAGATTAAGTGTTAAGTAGATGAAAATCGGCATGTTACTGGGATCTGGGGACTGACCAGCAGCAAGTCAATAAGTTATGCTTCGTCTGCGGTTTTTAGACATTCTGGAGGTTATGAAGACGATCAAGCAGGAAGGGGATCGTAAACGATGATTGACAAGCATGTTTGACCGTCTAGAGAGCCCTTAACGACTTTCTCGATAATTACATTTTACAGTAATACGCCAAGGAAGACTCTCGACGTGCATATCCTTATCAAGATTTCACGGCCGTCTAATACGGGATTTCATAACGATGCCGATACTATTTACGGCCCATTTTACAACTCTTTCGCACGCACGCACAGCGCCGTCTTATACGCATTACTCTAAGGCCCTCCAGCATTTATTATACTCGTACATGATAAGATTGCACAAATCCATAGTACGATTTTGCAACGCTTTTTAAACGGCGAAATGCAGGTGGCGCTTATCGCATTGACGGCCAAACTAACAGCAATTCATTTGGCCAGCTATAATAACACTGATTATAATGAATGGTTTTTATAAGGACTGATTGATTGAAAAACAAAAATATTGTGACCGACGATAACATTCAATGATTAGTGCCATCTATCGCATTTTTATACAATGCGATTACATTACAGAAATAACACGGAGACGGAATGCCATCTATCAGTCTATCTAAACTTAAACTGTGTAATTATTACGTATTTAAACCTGTATATTCAATTGAGGATTGACATCTTTTTGTAAGTAATATTTTAATTATAAAGAGCTATGATTCAAAAAAACGTTTGTTATTATGTTATTATTTGGTAACATATAGGCGTGCTTAGAGCGCCATCTTCAGTTCGGCGCTATACACTATACGCTATACTGTACTGTAACACGAAAGTCGTCATATTAAACATAATAATAGAAGATTAAGCTATAAGTGCTATCTACACGTTGTGTTTCGTTGAAAAGACCTGGTTGCCAAATTGTAGTACAACGTTGAGCAATCTAATGCGCTATATAATCAATGCCTCCAGATTATTCCTAACCGTATTTGGGAAGGGTCACCAGATTGGACATGGATTGAACAGATTTTAATATTGGACAGACTGCGTAGAAGAGCTTAGGCTCCCATTGACAATGTTACAAGAGTATATGGCGAAAATGGTTGGATTCTGAACACCACAAAGACCAAGTGCATGATAGTCAGTAAAGTACCCGTTAACACAGCTACAGTAACAGATTACGGAGAATCTTGCATACAACAAAATGCCCCCCGGCCCGGGGAAAATAAGGCGTGGTACCCGATTAAGTTGGGGGTGCACTGAACGAAGGCACAAACAATTGAGCTGTCACCGCATCACTGTCAGTCGATAGTAATCGACTTTCTCTTTCGAAATATTTGTGCTTGTCGAAATATTCGTGCTTAGATCATTTTGGTAAACTTTGGTCATTAAATCAAATACCTTTAAATGAATTTCAACTATTTTTCACGAATTTTCGTATCACCCGAAAGAGACACCATCTCCGCGAGTTTGGAAAAATATAGCTGTCAACTACAACGGGCGAACCCGTCACCTCAGGAAGTTTTAACGATTGGTCGTTCTATCCCCCGTGAAGTGAACGCAGAAGACTTGGACAAAAACAGTCCACCGTCAAGCTCCGCCACGTGCCCGTAAGAGGCCAACGCCTTATCCGCGAGATAACCAGGTATGTTACCCAGCGGATTACACTCACGCCCTTACTTCCAATTGCGACCAGATTACTCCGGTCTGGGGTACTCCTGGCTACGAGTTCAAGGTCGCTTGCACGGTCCTCTACCTTACGAAGCGGTGAAACGGTGTAAACCGAATCTATCGCGGACCACGGCATCCTTTGCCCGGCTGTTCCACCGGGGATCGCCGATGGTCGTTTCAAGAGCAGTTGCCGTAAGGTCAGCAACCACTCCCGCTCTATAGGAAACAGTACTGCTTCCAGACTCCCTCGACTGTTCGTCAGAATGCACAATCAATTGGATTACGCCGCACAATGCGCAGACCATCCAGAAGCGCCAGAAGATTGACTGACTCCTATATAGGGGAAACTAGGCCCAAGGCCAGAGTTATTACCGGGGCTCGCACTTCATGCATGTAGGCCGCCGGATGGAAGTTGACCCGTGAGTGTGACCAACCCTGAACAAATGGGTCTTCGTGGCCAACTCAGCAAGGGCCCATTAGCTCCCGCGAGTTTAGCAGTTTGAAAGAGACTTATCTATATATCCCTTACTTTCCTACGACGGCTGAATACAGCGCATTATCTTCCTTGCTTTGTCTGAAATGCCGAAAAAAAATATAACGACTTTGAGTGTCATACCATTTTTATCATAGCGAAAACGACATTCGCCATGTTCAACGTTAGAGAATAGCACCGTGCCGATTCATAAAAAAAACGAGATTCAGACAGAAATATCTATTTTGAGCGTTATTCGCATTTCGCCTTTTCATAAGGTTTGCCAAATCGTATTATAGAATTGATCAATCTAATGCCCAATATAATTTACGGCTTATGTATCCTCAGCCATTGCGTTTCGTTACCATATTCCGTAATGTGGTCGAATGTACATATATAAGTCAAGGACGTATTTAATGCAGAGATTTTGTGAGCGTTCAATCGTGTCGCAACTAAAAAGAACCTTAAAATAAGAAAGTATCACATTAAAATATCGCATTGTTTCACCATATAAAAATTTGTTTTGGTAGGTCTTAGCTTTTGAGTCATCCTTGAGAACGTGTAGGTACGTGACTGAGAAATGTGAATAAACCAGGCGGTTACTTCGAGAGTCAAGTGTTCATAATACTGTCATAAATGAGTATTTATGAATCCGACATCTTATACGCGTTGGTCCGATGCGTACTATTTGAAAAGTGCAAGCGATTATCGACTTTAATATTATCGATTAGTTTACGCTCAATCTGACATTGGCTTAGGTACAGCGCGCTACGGCGTGGAATATCGTTTTACTCGATTTTATTCCATCCCTCGACGAGCGCTTCAAATGAGGCTCGTGCAGGCTTTAGATACAGGTAGATGTAATTAATCCCTCGTTTTCACTACTGGACAATGTGGTAAGTGGTATTAGGACGGGCACCATCGGTTTCTGAGTACCCATTCAAAGTTCTAAAATCGCGGATTTACATTTGCATCTCTCAGAATTCAATCCTGGGGTACTTATAAACGTATGTGGCTTATGACGGAAAACTTAAAAACATTTTTTTTCAACATCAGCGTTAAAAGAAACACTTACAATATTAACTAATTATATTAACAAGAGAGAACTATCTCCGTATTTTCTATATAAATAAAAAAATCGGTTGTGTGACCCCAAGACTTTCCTGTCAAGTAGCCAGGAACTTAATTCATCTAAATATTATTTTCATCAATCCTACCACCCCCCCCCCCCCCCAAACCTAGCGCCACCCTTTTAACCCCTTTCCCCCCCCCCCCCCCCCCCCCCCGATGATAATGATGATGATGAAACCAAAATCGAAAACTATCGAAAACGAAATCGAAACTCGTATACAAAATTTTGGGTCTCTGCTGTTGACCGTTGAGGAGTTCCCTCGCCGGGAGCCAACCCAGGGTACATCAGCCATGTCATGGTGGAACTTGGAAGGGGCAATCATAATTGAATGCGTATACAAAATTTATGGGGTCTGCTGTTGACCGTTAAGGAGTTCCCTCGCCGTGAGCCAACCCTGGGTGGATGGATTTCAACCACAAGCGTTTCGGTGCTATCGTCGGAGAATACACACAGACACACAGACACACAGAAGTGCCTCCACAATACTTTCCTTGACAGGAAAGTAAAATGAAATGCTGTTCGTTCGTAAACGCATGTTAGGTTGCACCGACTTGGATTTTTTAATATTTGTTATAGTCCAAATAAGGCTCTAACGAAAAGAAACATTCGAAAAGTTGCTTGGAAAATCCGTGCTTTTTCCTACTCACGATTCGAACGACGATATGCGTAATTCTTTTTTTGACAAACTGAACTACTGTATTTATAATTATTTTATTTATAAATACAGTAGTTCTATTTTTTATGAAGTATTTATGGTTTATGTATGTATTTATCCATATAAATAGATGTATATTTTCGGAATATACTCAATCAGTCCTTTCATTTGATATGAAACACGTTATAGTTATATTTACTTATTACCATTTGGAGGTTTCGACATTTAGATAACTATTTACTTGATATTTGGACAGTTGAGATACCATATGACACTTGGAACGAAATAACGATTCTAACTATACCACATACTTCTAAATCTGTTCAAGCGTTTAAAAGTTAAGATGTAATAAAGAAACGGAAAACATACATAGATGAACCCTGAACACATTACACTCGTTTTTTGTTGGGCAGTCGTGTAAAAATAGCGTAAATCACCAGCACCAGCATAGCTCGTCCAGCGTGTGGGTAGTAGTAATACATTCAAGACGCTCAAGTTATAATAATCGACCTGTACCTACATAATTTAGGATGCTCTAGCAAGATGCACTAGCAAGAAATTATAGTCCTATTGTATTACTGGCGTCACTCAATTTTTTTATATCTGACTCTAACACGCGCCCCGCGACGATGCAATCTGTATCATCAGCATAATGTTATCTTAATGTTATTATATTATATGGTTAAGCCATTTGTACCCGTATAAGTGCACAAAGGAAAAATGCATCACAAGTCTAGAGACCGTTACGAAAGACTAATTTCTCACATAAAAGTATCATCACTTAGCGGAAAAACTCGCAAGGGGCAAAGAAGCCCGCCGCACCGCCGCAATGTTCCCAAGCGGACAGCCTCATATCCGCCGGTGCAATTAAAAGTCATAAGTGAGAGTCCTCTCGTAATAACTGAGATTAAAACTGAGCTTTATCTCAAGTTGTAACTTTAAATGCTTCAACTGCCTGACTGCCTCAACAGGTCGCTCCAGAGTGAACCCCCACTGATAGACATGGCACGCAATATTTCTGCTAGAACCCGGTAATAACTCCTGTCTGCTTAATTTATATTTCTCTTAGAGTGATATACTCTATGAAATGGAAGACAATTTCGATTGTTTGACATTATAAATACGATAAAAACGATTTACCGCGTTAAGTTTGTAGTACCCGACGTTTTGGACAGTGGCGTAACTAAGCCGGTGCGCCGGTGCGGCGCACCGGGTTCCACGGTGGTTCGGGGGCTCGAAATGAAACTTCTGTCTACGATCGACGTTCCACATATCTCTGCTGGGCCAGTTAATTTAAATATATCATATCACGTGGGTATTTTTCAGTCTTACGAAATTCGCAGTTGGTAATTCTACTCAAAATAAATTTATAAAAACTGTTATTTTTATTTCTCTATATCACTCTAAGAGAAATATAATTAAAATATACTTAGCGTCCTATTAATATAACAACAAATGTTTTTGACAGTCTCCCACAACACTGTTTCTGTGTGATCTTGCGTATTCCGCTGAAGTTCTTGGGAACTTGTACCACAAAATGTTCGAGGTAATGCCTCCAAATGAATAAGCCAATTTATAATGTAGCTGCAATATAAATATGTACAGATTATAACGAAGCTGGTGACTTTTATGGGCTTATACCATTAGAAATGAGAAGAGTTAGTTCAGATGTAATATTCCTATACAAGATATTTAATGGTTCTGAATTGCTTCAGCTTATATAAATTTCCATGTACACCCACGGCCTTCCCGCCAATTCAACTTATTTCATCTACCTCAAGTAAGCACAAACTACTCCCAAAATTTTACGCCTCAACATTTATCGAGTATCTCATTTCTGCAATACCAAGCTAACCGAAATTGACCTGTTTAATACAACTGCGACTGCGCTCAAGACTCTTATTCCATGTCTTCTGAAAGGCAATATTCAAGGAGGAGTGAAATAATTATATAATATTTTTTCTTTTCTTCTTTCTTTTCATTCTTTAATATTAAAATAAACCATAAAATTTCCCTAATAATGAAATAAAATATTATTAAATCAAAATCACTTCCTCCTATCCCATTACTATAGGCGACTGTATATTTTTACGATCTTTAAGTGGAAACTTTTAACTGGAATTGTAGTCTATAAATAAAATTCAGATATTTCTCCTGTAATAACTGTAAGTTTTCTTAATAATAATAATAATAAAATTAAAATAAAAAAACAAAATATGTAACGTAGCTAGGTATACAGTAATTATATTATATATGTCATAAAGAATGTAAGTAAGGAGAGGGGCCTTTTATTCAATTTTGCACTGGGGCCAATATTTTGTAGTAACGCCACTGGTGAGACATTGCAGCCATCGTGGACCAGGGTAGTGTCCAGGTTAGAACTGTTTACCTTGGTTAATAGCAGTTGGAACATCGCCGAAACTTCAAATGCTACAAAATTCACGCATTGAATTCGTACACTTGAAAATATACAATCATAAAAATATTGTACACCTTATAGGAAAACTCTATACTTATATGCATCGATTGTGTACTACCTAGGACGACTTACATTTCTTAATATTCTCTTCTTCTTCTTTATCCTATCCTATTCCCATTATTTGGGGTCGGGTCTCCTCGGTTTTCTGCGCCAGGTCAAACGATCTTATTTTTTTTTTTTTTTTTTTTTTATTATTTTTAAGGAAACATACAGCTGTTACAATAAATTTGTTACTTGTTACTGATCTTAGGTTGTCGGTTCGGACAATTGGGCTTTCTTGAGGTTTCTTTCGATGTTGGACCACCAGGTCAGTGGCGGACGGCCTCCTCCTTTCTTTTGCTCAGGTAGTTTCATAGCAATTTGTACCACGTGGTCGTCGCTTTGTCTTTTGACATGCCCATACCAGCGTAGGCCATTTTCGGTGATCTTATCTGCGATTGGTGCAAAATATAACTACCTCGTGTATATTCATTAAGGATTCTGTCCAGCCTAGTTACACCTCCCGCCCACCTGAGCATCTTCATTTCGTTGATATGTGCTTTTTGTTCATGTGTCTTCTTCGTTGTCCAGAATTCGGTGCCATACAGTAGCGCCGGTCTAACTGCCCTTTTGTACAATTTGCCCTTAATTTTTATGTGAATACGTGGGTCACACAGAACATCAGTAAGTGATCGCCATTTTTCCATTACAGTTCTCAATAAAAGAAATATTTATTATTTATTTATTTATTTATACATTAAGACGCCGTGCCGGCCGTGGCGGCCAAAAACTATATGAAGCATAATTCTGTGGCCTGGTTGTGAGAACACGAAAATGAATTTTAATACAATTATGCCGGATTTTAATAACCCGGTCCTTGAGCTATCATTTCGCCAAAACGAAATTGGTAAATTATTTCCATATTAATTGTAAATTATCTTTATTCTGTTAATCTTTTCCAGAAAAATAAAAACGAGCGAGATTTGTCTTCAGTTTTTCAAAAATCTACAGATGATTCTCAATATTAAAATACTATTACTATTTACACCAACGTATGGTCTATTTGCATAGTACCAAGACAGTTTTTGGAACTTCCATACAAAAAATATAAGAAAAAAATGTTTGAAATTACGTAAATTCCAGAAATGTTATGGCCAAACATTATTTTTTTTCTATTTATGAAAGATACTTTTGAGTAATATAAAAAATAACACAGTGATCTTAAGTTATTTTATTGTTGCAATCTAATTTTTACTTTATAAAAAACTATTCATTTGATAATTTATAATGTTATAATTAAAAAGCCATATCGACTATATTAGACGACGCGCGAAGCCGAAATCGTCATTCGTATTTGGCCACTGCCAACGGTGGGACGTATTCCCTTGTCGCCGCGGTATACTTATACATCTTTATGTATATATCGAAAGCGCGCGGGCGCGTGGCATTGCAAAAATATCTAAATTTTAGTCGCGTCAACTCGGAAGGGAGCCTTAAATTAATTTAATTATTGAGCCCTATTATCTATGCAGTTTTGTCATTTTAATAGGAGTGGTTATTTACTCTGCTGTAAAACACTCATGGACATAAATAGGTATTTGAAGGCATTTTTGACTGACTCTTCGGAATTGTTTTGTCTCCCTTTAAAAGGAACTAGCAAGTACGGTGGGTGACGAAAAGTCAACTTTGGGACTGTTTCCTGTGAAATGTGTAGTCGTGTGTTGACACTGATAAGAAGTTATGAAGGCCGATTGACCACGCTGGGTTATTTAATCGCGAGATTCTTGATAACACCTATTTGCTTTAACCAGTATGCCACACCACATGAAGTTGTAATAGATAACACAGACACAGGACCTCTTATTCGAAAATGACGTGAATTTTAACTTATTCATGGTTACACACACGAAAATATCCGCTCAATAATAAACGACAGAAAGACAAACGAGTATAGGTAACTGCTTTTGATCAAGGCTTTAAATTTAAATTTCCAACTCAACCGTTCTAACTCAAGTTATCTAAGTTCAAAGTGGCCAAGGTAAAATAATAGCAAGAACCTAATAGTACATACTAACGTTTTAAATGCTGACACTGTAATATTTCGTGGATATAATAAATAAATCCTATTCCAAACATTACGTACATCGCCCCTCGTTAATGGCGATTACTATGTATTAAAATTGAATTGCAAAGACGGCATCAACGCATGCAGTGTTTAGGGTTCCGTAACAAAACATACAAACAAAACCCTATTGGTCTGTCTGGATGTATGTCTCTGTCGATTATTATAGTGTCGATTATATATAAATAAAAGCGTGCATCTGAGGGGGGGGGAGGGGGTCTTGTATTATACATTTAAAAGCAGCGTTTAAAAAGGCAAATAAACGCCATCCTACTTAAATTAACAACTGGATTCGAAACTTTAGGCGAAGCGAAGCCGCGGGCAACGGCTAGTCTATACTAATATTATAAAGAGGTAAAGTTTGTAGGAAGTAATCTCTGAATCTACTGAACCGATTTTGAAAATTCTTCTACCAGTAGAAAGCCACGTTATTTGTGAGTGAGCTATATATTAATCTGAAAAATAAAAAGACTTTTTCGTGGTAGTCGGATTTCCAAAGTAGGTCGGAAAAAACGGTCGAACGAAAACATTTCTAACGAACGCTGCCTTGACGTTGAGAGATATATGAGTAAGTTTTAGAGAAAAGTTGTAGAGCTTGATAATGCCTACAAAAAAGTCAACGACAGCATATATTTAACTTTGATATTTAAGTAACAAAAAGTAGTATTTTATATTAAAAAAATAATTTAAATCGTTACGTCATGTTTATTGGTCATATTATCAACAATTATGAATTATTATCAAAATAAGTAAATTTATCGTCTCAAGTGTTTAAAACAGAAGACTTTTCCCGTTTACTGCATATAATTTTACTTTTACTGCATAAATGGTTAAAGAGATAAGACACTCACAAATAAGACACTCACAAAAAGACACTCACAAATAACGGTAATATAGTCAAATTGGCATGCAAATACATACATACATATGTAGTAAAAATATAACCCTTCTTTCGGCAGTCAGGAAATAAATCATAGCACTCAGTACTAACCAAACCACACTCATAATTTCATCACAAGTAAAAAGTTTTACCGCCAAACGATGTGGGCACGGGTCAGCTAGTATGTGATAAAGGGAAACCTTAATTCATTCCTTTGCTTGTTTCACTGTTTACCGTTGCCGTCTGTTATACAGTGAGCTTACAGGCTTTAGACCATAATATTCGGATATGACCAGAAAGCAAACTGCCCCATAAACAGTGATTTTCAGCATTGGCGAGCGTTAATGGTTCAAGCGCATTACAGCGTGTACTTACTAGGGATCAACGCGCGTAATGAATGCGCTTATGCAAATGTTTCATGCGACTCGCGACGCTAACTGATAAAATTTAAGTACACATTAGTGTAATTGGCAAAAAAGATCGGCTTTTAACTCATTGCGTGAACGAGTTGCATAAATTTAATAGGCTTCTAGCCGTCAGAGCATATATTTTTGCGGGCGCTTTGAACTTACTGGGCGGTTTGCTCATTAAAGATAGAGGCTGAAAACATGCTATGTTATCAGATACATCCAGATGTATTAGATGCATAGGTAATGGTTTTGGTGCTTTAATGCCATTAATGTATTCGTACGTATACATGCGTGTATTTAAGCATGTAATATTCTTATATCTTACTAGCTGACCCGTGCCCACTTCGTTGGGCGGTAAAACTTTTTACTTATGATGAAATTATGAGTGTGGTTCTTTCAGGAAATAAATTATGACTATAATTTATTTCCTGACTGAAGGGTTATATTTTTACTGCATATGTATGTATCTATTTGCATGCCAATTTGACTATATTACCGTTATTTGTGAGTGTCTTCTTGTGAGTGTCTTATTTGTGAGTGTCTTATCTCTTTAACCATTTATGCAGTAAAAGGGAAAAGACTTTTGCTTTAAACACTTGAGACGATAAATTTACTGATTTTGATAAGAATTCATAATTGTTGATGACCAATAAACATGGCCAATAAACATGGCCAAACGATTTAAATTATTTTTTAATATAAAATACTACTTTTTGTGACTTAAATATAAAAGTTATACATATGCTGTCGCCGACTTTTTTGTAGGCATTATCAAGTTCTACAACTTTTCTTTAGAACTTAATCATATATCTCTCATCGTTAAGGCAGCGTTAGTTAGAAACGTTTTCCTTCGACCACTTGTTCTCCAACTTACTTTTCAAATCCGACTACCACGAAAAAGTCTTTTCATTTTTCGGATTAATATATAGCCTATGATACTCACAAATAACGTGGTTTTCTATTGGTAAAAGAATATTTAAAATCGGTTCAGTAGATCCAGAGATTACTTCCTACAACGTCACAAACTTTACCTCTTTATAATATTAGTATAGATAGTATAGATTATACAGAATAAGATTAATACTTATAGGTAAGTAAAACAAAATAAAAAGGTAGCAATGGAGCCATTAACCGAAAATAAGTCCAAAATTGAGAGGTCTATATAGGTTAGCTATGGGCTTATATCTGTTTGTTTCTTTTCCTTATTGCGAAATTTCATTTCATTGGGATGGTGTTTTATCATACGATAATATCTAACAACCAACCACTATGAAGTGCGTAAGTGTATGCCTTGTTATAGCATTCGATCAACAGAATTGAAATGCAATTTCGTTAATTATATCCCAACGGAAATTTATGACTAGGAATCGAAGCCGAAAGCTTACAATATAAGATCAGGCAACCTAACCACTATGTCAACTGGGGGCATATCTGGGGTTTGGTATAGGGGAATTTTAAATGTTGCTTCGATTGTTGATCGAATTCGATTGACTGACGCCGCACGGCCAATCAACTTTTCATTCCGACAGATAACCGGGGAGTCTGGAAAAAGGCTCTATTTCGTATACTGGGGGTGGTTGTTAACGTTACGACAGCCGCTCTTGAAACGACTACATTAGCCACCCGATTCCGAGTGGTAGCCAGACAATTTATTTATTTATATGTTTATTTATTTATTTCCCAAAACATAATTAACCTTACAGATGATTCCAAATCGTTAATTATTTTTCTATGCTATTATTCTAGATTATAACTATTATTCTACTATAGGCTATTATTATAATTCTACTATTAATAATATTATTATTACTGTACTCCATTACTATTACTATCATTATTATTCCAATATATAGACTATTATTCAAGACTATAGCAAACGAGACCGACAAATACGTTAGTACGTAATATTAAACGATTATACTTACATATATCTAATTATTATCTAACCTTTCTAATTATACTAGTTACTACTTTACATATTTATCTAATTACTTGATTGCTAAGAAATGCCATTACCGTACTTTGCAGTTGTGCTAAGTTCACCGTCCAAATATCCAATTCTGGCTCAGCCGAACATAGTGCATTTAGGGTACGAAGAGTCCGCACCGTGAAGCAGTGTTAAACGATATTAGTTCTAGCTCGCGGTAACGCGAACAATACGTGAGTCCAAGCACAATGGAGGGAGCTAATGGACCCTGTTGCAGTTCGGCCACTAAGACCCAGTTGTAAAGGGTCGGTCAAACGCACGGGTCAATGCCCATCCGGCGGCCTCCACGCAGAAGTGCGAGCCAGGGTAGGACGCTGGTCTGCGGGCCAGTCTCCCCTAGGAGTCAACCTTCGGGCGCTCCTGGACGGTTTGCGTACCATGCGGCGTCATTTAAAAGATTGTGCATTCCGACTAACAGCCGTTGTAGTCTGGAAACAGTCATTATCCCTATAAAGCGGAGGTAGTTGTTAACCTTACGGCAACTGCTCTTGAAACGACCATTCTGCCACTCGATCCCTGGTGAAGAGCCGGGCAAAGGATGCCGTGGTTCGCGATAGATTCGGTAGACCATGTATCACCGCAACGCAAGGGAGAGGACCGGCGCAAGCGACCTCGATTCTGTAACCAGTCAGGAGGCAGGAGGTATCCTGAAGGCTAATTCCAGACGGATATATCATTTCAAACTGGTAGTCAGGGGGCGAGGCTACCGGCTGTTTACCTTTCCCGGTGCCTCGCCAGACATTTGGCATCTGATTGGCGAGTAGCGTAACTCGACAGTGGATTGTTTTTCGCCCCAACTCTCCTGCGCTCACCTCACGGGAGACACAACGGTAATATCGTTAAAACTTCCTTAGGTAACGGGTTCGCCCGTTGCAGTTGACAGCCAGTGGCGGCGCTAGGCGTCGGCGACGTCGGCGACCGCCGACGGCCTCGCACCTGAGGGGACCTCGCAAAAGTTTTACAAATTATTTAAAATTTATTTATTTATTCTTATTTATTTTCATACACTTGCGTAAGTGAAGTGAGTGAGAAGTACTTTAGGGGTACTATCCAGAGTTCCCTGGCAACACTATGAAAGTTCTACAGCTTCCGCTGAGAGAAGCTTCTCAAAGTTAAAATTGATTAAGACCTACTTGAGAAGCACGATGACCCAAGAGAGACTATCTGCGTTATCAATTCTATCAATTGAAGCTGAAATAGCGGCTTGTATTAGCTATGACATAATCCTGAAAAAGTTCAGTGAGGCCAAAAGCCGAAAAGTTCGTCTATTTTAATTTCTATTTGTGTAATTTTTAACATCATTTGATTAGTAATAAAATTCGTTTACTCATACATTAGTTTCACTATAATTCGGCTCATGTAGGTCTTCTAGCCGTCTAACGTCTTCTTTTTGACTGGGAAATAAAAAAGGCCTCGCGAACCTAATTTCGCCGACGTCCAAGTGTAGTCTAGCGCCGCCACTGTTGACAGCTCTAGTAGCCGGAAAATGGACCCCATGGTCCACGATAGATTGGTAGATACCGAATCACTGCTAACATAAGGGAAGGGATCGCGCAAGCGACCTCTAACCCGTAGCCAGTCGGGAGGCCGGATAAATCATCGAAACTCACCCTTTCTGAAATAGAATTCATCGTGGCAGCATCACTATGAGTCATAATATGTCTACATAGTATATATCTGAGCACTTATGATAATATAATTCCTCTCCGCCTACTCCATTTAAATATAGTGGATACGATAGTTCCTGCCAGTTCTACAAAGTCCATCCTGTATGCATCCCGTATGTTATTTGATGCTATTAGCGTTAAGCTTTCGCCATCAGACCAGACCACCTACGCTTCGACGAATTGTCTCTCATTTATTGCCCTACCATATTACAAGAATTACAACCTCAAGGTTGCAACGCCTGCTATCAACTAAATTAACTGCATGCGCGGACAAATTGTAGCGTTCCGTCATGTTAACCTGACGCGTTCGTGATGAAATGAAATTAAATGAAATCCCACAATGAATGTTAGCAATTCGTCAAATTCTATCCATTACCGTTTTAATAATCTATACTAATATTATAAAGAGTTTGTGAGGTTGTAGGGAGTAATCTCTGGATCTACTGAACCGATTTTGAATTATTATTTTACCAATAGAATTCTTCTACCAATTCTTTTACCAATAGAAAGCCACATTATTTGTGAGTGTCATAGGCTATAATCCGAAAAATAAAGACTTTTTCGTGGTAGTCGGATTTGCAAAGTAAGTCGGAGAAAAAACGGTTGAATGAAAACGTTTCTTACGAACGCTCCCTTAACGATAAAAGTTGTAAAGCTTGATAATGCCTACAAAAAAGTCAGCGACAGCATATGTCTAACTTTTATATTTAAGTCACAAAAAGTAGTTTTTCATATTTAAAAAAAATAATTTAAATCGTTAGGTCATAATATCAACAATTATGAATTATTATCAAAATAAGTAAATTTATCGTCTCAAGTGTATAAAACAAAAGACTTTTCCCTGTTGTATATAATTTCCCTTTTTACTGCATAAATGGTTAAAGAGATAATACGACATAAGTATGGAACCGCGACCGTATCTTGGAACTCCTGAAAGACAATATATTTTGGTACCATATAATAACATTACATCTAATATAGTATACAGAGAAGTTTTGAACAATTAAAATAAGCATAATTTATTCAATCATAATCATTTCATTCACTTATTTGAAACCCGGTAATACAGCCAAATTGGCACGCAAATACATAGATATTTAAATATGCAGTAAAAATATAACCCTCCTTTTGGCAGTCAGGAAATAAATCATAGCACTCAGTAGTAACCGAACCACACTCATAATTTCATCACAAGTAAAAATGTTTACCGCCCAATGAAGTGGGCACGGGTCAGCTAGTAATATTATAAAATCTGTTTTAAGTTTTTACTTGAAACAGAAAATACAGAAGGATAAATGACAAGATAAAGATAAGCTAAGATCGTTTATTGTCAACTGAGACAAATCTATGAGTACATCATGTGCAACACAATTTAGCGAAAATGCATACAATAGTTTATTGTCATCACATTGATACATAAGAAAAAAATGTTAATTAACAAGAAAATATATTAAAAGGAATAAAACACGACTTTCGTTACAAAAAGTTAACTACCGTATTTGTGGTTTATGTATTTATCTATATAGACACATATATATTTTTAAAATGTAATTAATCAGACCTTTTATTTGACGCTAAACACGATATATTTATGTTAATTTATTGACAATTGGACATTTAAATAACTACTTTCTTTATATTTGGACAATTAAGGTACCCTATGACACTCGAAATGACATAACGCTTCTAACAATACCACACACTTCTAAATCGGATCATGCGTCTTAAAGTTATGGTAGAATAAAGAAACGGAAAACATACATAGATGAATCCTGAGCACCTTACCCTCCTTTTGTAATAACAAACAGTAATGTGTGTTATTACTTATTACTGTAATAACAAACAGTAATAAGTAATAACACACAGTAATATTTGTACTGCAATTACACGAAAAATTAAATAAAAGTTAAAACTTTTGGTAAAACATGTACTTCAAAAAGTATTTCATATATGTGAAATATCTACATAAAAGCAAATACCTAATAATAGGAACAAAAATAACACAATTTTAGTATGTATAATTCAAAATTTCTTTAAACCTGTCTTTAAACCATGTCTTTAAACCATGCCTATTTTAACTATTGCAAAAGGGTCAATTCAATCCAAACCTAAACATAAAATCTAAATGTAAAGCTATCTTTAAACCATACCTATTTTAACTATTGCAAAAGGGCCAATACCCTAAACATAAAATCTAAATGTAAACCTGTCTTTAAACCATGCCTAATTTAAATATTGTAAAAGAGCCAATACCCTAAACATAAAATCTAAATTTAAACCGGTCTCTAAACCATGCCTATTTTAACTATTTCAAAAGAGCCAATACCCTAAACATAAAATCTAAAAAAAAAACAAATATTGGAGTAAAAATAGTAAATGGAAATAATAATTATAAAATAAGTACTTATTTTAAAATAATATAGTACTTTAAAACAAATTTTGTATTGTAATTTAAGATCAACTAAACGTTAGTATTATTAAAATTAGGGTTATGTCAATTTCTTCAATTCATATCATAAAAAAATATTTAAAATATTTCATAAAACCTCATGACATATTTACGAACCTACATAAATAAATAAATTTAACATGTAAAATACCAAATGTAGAAGGCATGATCATGTTAGATTTCCACTGTCGGTTAAAAATTCATTTTTTACTAAATATTTTTTGAAGTATCCCTGAATGGTGGCTGTTTCCTCGATTGAATATTTTACAGCATACTATTAAAATATTTATTGCAGCAGAATTTTAGTCTCTTTCCTTTTAATTCAGTTCTAGTTGATAGACATTTGACGACGTGATTATTTCTCTTAGATCGTAGTCACATAACCATGCACCTAAGAATCGTTAAAAAAAGGAAATATATATCGTTAGTTAATATTAACATAAAGGCTACGTGATCTCATATGAATAATAAATCTAAAACTTGCGAAAATTATAAATATACTCAAACTGTATCATTTTTGAAGTAACTTTTGAGAATGTGATTTTACAAAAAAATATTTGAAGCAATATAATAAGCATTTGAAAAAGACATCGACGAATCTATATCAGAATTAAATACAAAGACATTTCAAACATATCATCTTACAATATTTTGTGATTTATCGATATTTAGCATTTATGGTTTTTTAACCAGCCTCTGGAGTATCGAATATATTTGTTATCATAAAACGCTCTTCCATTAGTAGTCAGTCGTTGAAATGACTGATAACTCACTAATGACAAAGGATATGGCTGGAGTGATCAACTACAGAAGAGCCCCTCATCTTTGCATACAGGAGATTTACACGAAAACTTCAAGGAACAAAGTATTTATTCACCTCTTTTGTCTGCAAAATACATCTTAACGAACAGGCACTCACGATACCCACGCATTAAATTGGCTATTATTGCGTTAAGCGTTTTTGGTCGCAAAGCCTTCGGTTCGAGCGGGGAACGGGTTATTTAAGGGGCGTTCTTTGTAATTTGCCAGCGTCTCTGTTTAAAAACTTAACAGAAAATATAATAATATGCTGAAATAATTCGCTAATATGAACTTTGTCGTCACTTTCTGTAATTTATAGGTTTATTTAGTAACTTTTAGCTCGTTTTCTCATCTTTTCTTCGGCGGGAATTGCTACCTATTTATTACTAAAAATAGTAAGTTAATTTAACAAACATATGAGCCTGTTGATTTTTTTTTTTGCAAATTTCTTCAATTATAAGCTCAATCAATTTTAATAAACATGTTAAACTCAAATTTCCTGATTTCAAATTAATGAACATACATAAACGGTGTTTCTAACTCATGATAACAAGTACATTAAAAATTATATTACAGTTTAAAAAATATTAAATCCATGTCTGTTCAGTAAATATCCTGAAATTGCGTAAATCAAGAATTTTAGATTGGATTACTTCGGAATCCACTAATAACATAATTAGACACACACATTTAGATATAATGAATTAATATATTAAATAAATAAGTTACAAAAAGTAGTATAATCATTTTAATTTTAATATATATTTCACCACTTTCTCTAATTCTTTCCGCCCTGCGTTTATAAAAAAAGATGTAATTTGTTATTTCTAACCATGTGTCTTTTCAATTAAAAACCTTTCTGCCTATTTTATTAAATAGTTGAGGAACTACATATGTAGTAGATTTTCTTTAAATAAAAAGTTATATGTCTCTTCGTCACTCAGTGCTTTAACCCCTAAACGAATATTAACCGCCCTACCTATACGAACGTACGTGATACGTCCCCTATATTTTCATATAGAAAAAATATGTAAAATTATATAAAAATTATATATAGGTATAGAAATTTATATAAAACCGCTTTATAAAAACCGCTTATATAAACCGCTATATATTTTGTCTGGTATAATTTAAACAAGTATTGCTATTGAGAAATCTAATGAAGAAAAACAAGGATTTACCTTTTTGAATAATAACCTAAAGGTAAGGATGTTAAAAAAAAGTCATCAAAATTGGCATATAGTGTACGTCGGTCGTTTACGGAATTAAATAATATATTGGTTTTCATTTTTGTACGTGTTATTATTATTATTTAGTTTTTTTATGGGAAATATATCACGTATGTTGGGTTTTTCATATGTTTTACATAAAACATATGAAAACCCAACCTTTGTTGGGTTTTTCATATGTTTTATAAGTTCGTGTTTTGTACCGCCCCACCATTATCTTTTTATATCTCGAACATAACTTATCTATTTTTCTATTTTAAGCATGAGAACATTATTTATGAACTATTTTTATTCCACAAAGGCCCATTGTGGCATTTCTGTAATTAAAAGAATAATTAAGTCTACGCAAAATTACCGTTTTACATAAAGTTCCAGTGCTTAATGTTACTATTTTATTTGAATAAAAACTTTTATTAAAATTATTATTATATTAGCGCATGTATTCTCTGAGATCCATCGCATGAAACACTTCGAAGCATCTAAATCACTGATTTTCTCATTTGCAATGACTAATAGCCGCCTAATACTTTATCATTACATCCGATAACCACACCCAGCCCGCCATTAAAACGTCTAGAAAAAAACACGATTTTTCAATTAAAGCAAAAGTTTCGCGTGATTACGTTTCGAGGCATTAATATTGTGGTGTACTGTGCCTTACTTATGCCGGCATGCCTTCGCAAAGTCGTGCCGTTACAGGCCTATAATTAGGCCACGGATCCGACCAGCCAACGCACCGATAAAATAACAGAAAAAAATAAGAATCGTAATTTCCACCTATGCTTCATTCTTGACCGTCCGTTGAGATCTCTTCGAGTTATTATGTGTCGGTCCAGTAAAACGAATAAATACATAAAATGCAGGAAATCGGTATTATGCAAGTCGACCAAAAATATATGTAAAGTTAATTGAAAATAATCGACATATTTTAGTGACACTTAAAAAATCACCTTGTTGCCTGACATAAGTATGTAAGTATGTAAGTCGATCAAACATATATGTAAAGGTACACTGAAAAAAATATTGGATTTCTTGATATAAAATCGTATTGTTCTTACGGTTTTATACAGAATTATAAAGTTTCATTCGTAAGTTTGTTGAATTGCGAGGAATTTTGTTGCAACTCCATTACTGGACTATATGTTTCACTATGCTCCGTACGGGTAATACGAAAATAACGCTATAGTGTAGCTTTAAAATGATTCTTGTACATGACTATAACTTTACGTATGTAATAACATGCTGTCATGGTAAAAGCAAGATCTCTTTGTGCGCCGTAATGAATGTGCGGTGTATTTACCATGTCCGTGATATGTTAACTACACCGTTACGCGTCATGTTGATACATACGTACGTACCACAGTACATGTTATATACGTAATCCCGTTTAAAGCATGCGTATTTTCGTGTATTACTGCGTTATATTTTTCTCAGTGCAATTAAAAATACACATAACACATAATAACACATAAATTCCCTATGTTGTCTGTCATAAGTATGTACCTAAGCATGGAACTCGATCGAAAATATACCTAAATTCAATTAAAATAATCATCATATTTTTCGGAAATGGGCGTATATTTTTAGTTTCAAATTCTACAGGAGACACATAAAACATAACTATGGTATAATTAAGGTATATGCATGTAGACAAAAAAAAACGTATTTAATTACCCTAGAACAATATGACAGCCCATCTTTAAAAAAAAGAGACAAAAGAGGGAAGAATGCAAGATCTGCAAAAAAAGGCCACTTCAGAATTACATAATTATATATATAGAGAGGGATCAATGAATAGCACAGAACTAAAAGTATTTAATTAACTGCGCGTATGAATTAAAAACCTGCGAGACTCATTGTCAACAAAAAGGACAAAAAACTTTACTTTCTTGATATTGGCTTTACAATATGTAGAGAAGTATACACTGCATCTAGCTCATTTTCATTTCGCTGCCTATTTAAGATAACGAACCGGTTTATCAAAGCGCGATCGATAGATTGGTATATTATTATGTCACATCTGAATATAGCTCAGTCTAAAACCATTAAATTCACGACGTTATTTAATACAATTGAGTGATATAACCAATAAAAGTGCTATAACCAAACCAAAACCAAGCGTATGTTAGTGAGTGCGATAACCCAAAACCAAGCTTATGTTCAAAAATGCAAAACGGCTTTACATTTAACAAAGTTTTAAGGCATATACTTGTAAAAGTTTTGGGCATCTCACAAGCAGTAAAATTTTTGGGCATCTAGTTGGATGCCGATGTTTCAGCTCACGTTTTTTTAGAATTTGTTAAATATGGACAACCATTTTTTTACATAACATCATCTAATCATCTGAAAGCCCTAAAGCCCTAAAGCCCTCATCGCGTCGCAATGCGAAACTAAATACACTTTGCCTTCAGCTACCGCACTAGGAGATCTTAATTACTTTACCGACCTTCAATGCCGACTACGGTCACGATTTTATTGGAGCCATGAAGCCTCCGTGTTGATAGCTTTATCTGAATGGACTGAAATAGCTCACGAGTTATTGACAGACCGTCTTGCCTGTAACGGAATAAATGGAAAGTTATCGGAGGGCTATCGCTATAATTAAGCAGATAAATTAACGATGAAATAACGCCGCAATAAAATAAATAGACTTGTAAAATGGAATTGAACGTAATGGTAGAAAATAATCAATGATAATTGCAGTAAGCTATGAGAGTTGGAACTATAAAAAGAAAAAAAGGGTAGACAACCTAACACGGGCAAATATTTTTGCGTAAATTCGCATAAGAATAATAGTAGGTACTTAATGTCAATCAACTGTGTACATATATTATATATACATATTAGCATTAATTACATAGCATATTAGATTGCTCAGTGTCCTACTACAATTTGGCAACCAAGATTTTACTACGAAACGCAACGTATAGATGGCACTCATAGTTCCAAAATATGGTTAATTTTATATTATTATTATATTCAATATGACTAATTTCGTTGTTTAATAGTAGGGCGGAGCAATATAGATGGAGCTCTAAACTCTATGGTATAAAATGGCTCTATGGTATAAAATAATAATATAATAACACACGAATTTTTAAATCATAGCTCCTAATATTTTAATATTATTTTCATAAAGATGTCATTTTCTAAGGTTTCAATACGTAATAATTAGGCACTTTAATGTTTAGTTAGCCTAGTAGATTTCTAGATTATTCTGTGATGTAAGCAGCCTATATAAAAAATGCGATAGATAGCACTAATAATTGATTGTTTTTATTGTTATTGTTGCTTAAATTTTTGGGTTTTATAATGAAACGGTCCTTTATCAAAAAATATAATTGATGGCCAGAAAAATTGCTATTATTTTGGGCGTCAATGCTGTCACTGCCACTTACAGTTCACCGTGTCGAATAGGTTGCCAAATCGTTATATAGAGTTGAGCAACCATGTTTAATCAATTTTATTAGCTATAACTTTTTTATTATACTTAAAACCCCCTGAAATTTCAATTCTCTTCAAATTCGTCATAGCTCGACTGCCTTGACTTCATATTTTTGTACTAATTTTTAAAATTTCGTCCTAGAATTATTGGACAAAAACAAACAAAATTGAAACGTGTTTTATATAGTTGATATATCTTGCACAATATTAGTTTCATTTCATTTCAATCTTGTGGCTAGTGATGGGCACGAGACAACTGATCTTTGACATGATCTTTTTGCGAAGCAAATAAGTCTTTGAAATCGTGATGTCAGTGTTGTGCTTTTAAATTGAAAGAAAATCTATAATTTCCTTCAAAACTTAAAGCGTAACTAATGAATTAGTTTTTATTTTAAAATCAGTCCAATTTACACTTTTTTAATACCATAGTCTAACACTATGTTAAGTTCAAAAAATACTGTGATTTTTCAATCCAGAATAATTTGTATTTGCGTTTTGTATGACGAAAGTGTCCCTTTAGCGTACTCTTAATTACACCTTAGTCTACGTAGTTTTGTAACCTCTTTTAATACAATTTTAATATAATTTAACAAACCACACCAAATGGAAATTGGTCGATTTATCACTGGGTGATTATTTATTAATCGGTTGTGTAAATTTGTTTAGCTTAATTACATAACCGACCACGCATTTTCGACATATTGTACTGTAATTAAATCTCAAAGTTAATTCTCCCAGAATTGAGGCTACCAGAACCAGAATGGCTCAAGTGACATTTAGTGATTTTGAGTTTAATGCAAAAATCCATATAAAAAATCATTATATACAATTCCAGAGTTGCCCAAAATTGAAATTATCAAAATAAAATCTATGTGCCATACTACTTCTTTTTGCTATGTTCACTTAAGAATTCCCTTTAACTATTTTGGCCCATATCCACAAAAATGATTTTTGCATTTGAGCCACTCTGGTACTGGTGGCCTAAACTCTTGTATGGATTAAAAACTATTAAAAGGTGGACGGACGTGTAAACAAATAATTAAACAAATAATAAACAAAATAACTGCATACAGGACAGGGAGTTGAGGGGCCCTTGGAATGTGTGTACCCTACAAATGCGGTCCAGCGCTGACGCGTTCTGACGTCTCCAATTGGATCTTATTGATGCGAGACCGGGTTACGAGTACGTGGACACGGCCATAGATTGTCCTTCGATTGGTCAACGGACCAGCGGCTTTCAAACTGTCTTAGTATTGTGCGTTGATTAAATTGTATTAGCAGCCTGTCTTTCACCTTTGGGAGCTAATGGGCCCTTGCTGAGTTGTTCTGTTTCATTCTTCTCATTCTGTTCAGGGTTGGTCACACTCACGGGTCAACACCCATCCGACGGCCTCCACGCATGAAGTGCGAGCCTAGGAATCAACCTTTTGGCGCTCCTGGACGGTCTGCGCTCCGTGCGGCATAAGCCAATCGAATGCGCGCTCTGACTAACAGTCGGGGGAGTCTGGGAGCAGTACTGTTTCAGATATAGCGGGGGTGGTTACGGACCTTACGGCGACTGCTCTTGAAACGACCATCAGCTACCCGATCCTGGGTGAACAGCCGGGCAAAGGATGCCGTGGTCCGCGATAGATTCGGCATACACCGTTTCACCGCTTCGTAAGGGAGAGGACCGCGCAAGCGACCTCGAACTCGTAACCAATCGAGAGACCGGAGTAATCTGGTCGCAATTGGAAGTCGCAATTGGAAGTAAGGACGTGAGTGTAAGCCCGCTGGGTAACACTCCTGGCTATCTCGCGGTTAAGGCGTTGGCCTCTTACGGGTTTGTGGCGAAGCTAGACGGTGGACTGTTTTGTCCAAGTCTTCTGCGCTCACTTCAGGGAGATAGAACGACTAATCGTTAAAACTTCCTGAGGTGACGGGCTCGCCCGTTGTATTTGACAACTCTAGTTGCATACAGCATATTTCAATTTTCATATTCTCATGACGACCAACTTTTAAAACTGGCGTCACGAGTTATAAGACTTATTTGCGTCATTAAAAAAAGGGTCAACGATCGAAATTGTTTTCGAGAATCACACAATTAAAATCAAATATTTCAAAACCACCGTTCTTACTGTAATACTGGTGATGGTTTTATGAGTAGTTCCCATGATACCGGTAGTTATTGTTAAACGTCGCATCTCGGTTACGAAATAATGGTAATTATTCCCTAAACTCGCGCCTGCGTTGCCGTTACGATATAAAGTACCTAATTAGGGGGGGATAATTCGGCAAAAAAAGAATCGACTCGAAGAGGGTCAAGTTGTTTCGCTCTATAGCACGTGGAAAGGGGAAGTGCAAGTCTTCTTTCGAGACTTGCGTGGGTACGGCTGATATAAGAGTTGTTTAAATTTTCCAAATGCTGACACAATATCACTTTTTTTGTGGATTGAGTTTTTGAGTATTTATAATATCAATATCGACTATTAAACATCTTACATTTCTTGTAATGTTCCCTTTTACATTTTTTAGGTAGAAGGCAGATATTAAATATCGTTTGCGTTCAAAGTTTACTAGGGGCGTTCAACAAAAAAAATCAATAATAAGTTACAAACTTTTTGGAACCATATAAGAGTAAATACTGCCAGGCACAGCTAATACATCTGTTATTATATTCTAAAAACCAAAAACTGATATCTAAAACTCAAAAACAGTCCATGACATGGAAACAACCATCATCTTCAACTCCTAAGAAATTGAAGGCTAAGGAAATCCATCCGCCGATAAGATCATGGGCTCTCTTTTTTTGGACAGTCAATGATAATAGAATACCTTGATCACGGAGCTGCTATAACGAGGGTTTGCTCCAATGGGATATTGCCCCAGCACACAAGTCCAGAGTTGCGATGGTTGCCACTGAAAAAGCCATCTTCCATACTCACCGGAACTTGTGCTAGGGATTTCTATCTATTTCCTATATTAAAGGAACATCGGAGAGAGTAGAAAATTTGAAGGTGATAATGCGATAGTGGCCGCAGTGCAAGAATGTTTAGGTTTAGGTAGTGATGATAAGTTCTTAAGTTTCATTACGTTGATTAAAATTACTTTTACTTAATTTGATTATTTAAATTTGAATATTTTTAGATATTTTTTTTTATTATTACTATTTTTTAATTGATTGTATATTTGTAATTTAAATTTCTGATTTTAATATGTTGATAATTTTATTCCTATTTTTTTAATGTTAGTTTGATCCTTATTAAATGTAGTTTATGTAGAACTCTTTGGATGCTTTCTATTTTTCTAGTTTTTATATATTTTTGTTATTGAATTGCTGATTCTCTATGTTTTCTCATTATTTCTGTTGTTTTTTTATTATTCTAGTTTATATGTCTTTGTTATTGAATTTTTGATTTTCTATGTTTTTTTTTCAATTATTAGTTTTTTATAGACTTTTTTATAATTTTATGAGTAATTTGAAATGTAATTTTATTTGTAGAAATACCATTAGATGTGTAATTTCTATACCCAGATCGGGTTTTTGAAAATAAATTATTCTTATTCTTAAGGAATTGAATTAATGTTTTGAAAAAGATATATCAAAGGTATACCTACGCCTAAAAGGACAAGACCATTCAATAAAAGTTAACTTCGTGATACTCTTATGACGTCATATACGTTTGGCACATAATAAAAGGAGAAGGCACTTTTCAAGTTCGTCATTTCCAGGTTCCTTTAATTTACTTTCTGAAAAAATACAGAATAACAACAATATTTAACTGTTAATTCAAATTGATTACCTTTCTAGCTGGACTTTGCCTACAGTTTTGTGTCATTTCTCCAGGTATAGTTAGCAAAAAGCTTTAGATCCATTATCTTGCTATATGTTTAGATCTAGGTACGTAGGTACATATCAGTACTGACTTACACATTTCAATATCCGTAAACTTTTAAGGTTTATGGTTATTAATTGTTGTGTACTTAAATATTAAAAATATTTACCTAATATATTTATAAGAAACGGATTTTACCGCATGAAATAACAAAATCCTTAACTTTTCGTCAAAATTACATTTGTCATCGTCAAGGGGAGAACGGTGGAGATTGAGTATTAGCAAGATTGTTTATCATTTCTATCGTTAGATAAAACATGAAGTATAAGTATAGGTTATGTACTTCACAATATGTTTTTTATTTATACATATTTCTGTCTAACTAATCGTTAAATCTCATTTTTGTCAAAAATATTTTTGCACAAATCTTCTCCCGGGTTCGGCATAAAACAAATTTCTGAATATGCTTTTACAATACAAGAAAACCAAATGTTTTTTTAGTGTAAAATAATATTTGAATTCTGAATCTACTCAACCCTATATATAACTGATATTGAATCATAAATTATTGGAGTAAAAAATATGCTTTCGACATATTTATTAAAATAAACAACACTGATTAAATTATCACGCTTTTGAAATGTTTTATCAAAAAATGAAGCCATAGATGTACTCGTTTATAACTCAGCCTTTAACTAGTTAATTATAGTAAATTGTGACTAGATCTTTTGCGGATCTTTGGGAAATCCGCAAGGCAACAGCTATCTCTCCTTATATAAAGAGAATACCGTCGTTAAAATCAAGCTAGGATGACCAATAAAATGTGATATGCGATATTTATTACTCAGTAATAAATAATCGTATGAATAGCATACGCATTTCAATGTTCGCCTGGTACAGTGATTCTTCATTCTTAATTGATTTGGTATTGTACGCTAGGCTAGACAGTATCGAACAGTCTCCAAGGCAGGTGTCATTAAACAAATGAATTTTAGAAGGTCAGCAGACGGACCCTAAAAAAATAAATAAATACAATTCCATGTTCGATTTCCTTTTTATATGCCTGTCGGCAGGTGGTTTGTTTACAGTAAGGGGGTCATCTGTTTACAGTATCACCTGTTGGAGTGTCAAATGGGTCGTTGTAGTTTTCGACTCGCATAATATAAAATTCAGAATATTTGCAGCTTAGCTAACTCTGTCGCATTAAAAAAAAACTAACGTTACCTACCATCAAATAGGTGTTTAAAATGGTTTTTTAAAAGTAACCTAACCTACCGCTATAAAGGTATTTATGAATTGTTAAAAAGACGTTTTTTTTTGTAGTATCGGTACCTTTATCATTTATCAAAATAAAAGCGCTACTATACACGATCATAATTTTAATGCTAAATCTGATAGGGAATAACATCGGATATGTAATATTTCGAGACCTAAAATTTTCAAATTTACATATTATATGTGTGGAAAGAAACTAACTTAACCTACCGAAATGTAGGTGTTTTAAGCTTCTTTAAGCACCTATATCTCTTAGCTTATTCATAGAGATAGAGCGAAGACTTTTACAGATTCGGAATCAGTGTGATGAATATAGTGATGTAACATTCAAACATCTTCAATGTAGAAGAGTTTGCTAAACTGCATAATTACCTAAATTTCTTCTCATATCGATTATAGCAAGATCTGTCGCCCAAGCTACCATCTATACATATAAAACAAAGTCGGGTTTGTTCGAACACTTATAACTCGAGAACGGCTAGAGCGATTTTCATGGTTTTTGATTTGTTGTATTTGTCTTCGTCCCGAATAGCAGAATAACCATTAAAAACAAAACTTGAACAATTGATGAAAAAAATAAAAGAAAAGAAAAAGAAATCCCATACAAAATGTAAATCCGTGTTTTTCTCATGGTCAGTTGTACGTGGCATGTTCATGTGTCGGCAAATAATCCGCTTTATTTGTTTTTGAGCCTGATAAGAAAATATCGAGAATTAAACCGAGTGCATCCCATGCTGTGCAATATGTAAATAGTTTAATTCAATCATGTCTTGCTGACACGCGATTAATATACTTTTTTTTTTACTTCCATATTTCTTTTTGAGTTATTCTCATTGTATACTTTCATAAAATCATAAATTAAGTTCCGCTAATCTGTATCACGACATTCATTGACTGTTAGGCGGTACGAAGTTCGCCGGGTCAGCCAGTATCTAATAAAAATAAATGTAACATCTTGACGAGTAAGTATTTCGCATGATGTCCATCCACGCCTAGAATCCTGCGGTCTTGTAGCCGCAAGATAGTAGATACCCAATGAAACAAAAGAACAACATACTTTTCTCGCCTGCTGTCCAGCGTAATCCAGATGCCGGTGAACCACTTTAAACCACCACAACCCCTCCAGGCGAAAACCGCAAGGATTCTCGCACAGTAACTCCTTTATCCTGCATCAAACACTCTTCACACGCACTGCAACTACGTATATTCACATCACTGTTTTTTTTCGTATCGATCGACGGAAATCACTGTGCACTTGTGTATGTTACATATATTTTTTGTTGATGATAAATACACGCGGGAAAATATATCGCGGCGGACTACCTACGACACATCCACCGGCACCAGTTGCGCGCGCGTCGACCCGCAACCGCTGAGATACGACAACTAAACAAGTTTTCGATTATTTCGATCTTCGCAGGTCGCTTCGTCCCGCTCTCGCATCAATAGAGTCCGACCGAAAAAGGCGTTTACTATGAGGATTAGTCGACCTTACTCAAGGTCTCATAGGCGTGGCCTATACATTTTGTCGTCCGACCATCCAGTGATACAATACAATACAATACAATTAACTACTCCAGTAGATAGGCATTCCTACACTTGGATGCGTCACAAAATTAAATGATAAAAATGTAATTATTAAAAACATAACTATCGTGATAGTTGTCATGGCTGTAATATTATATTCAATAATGGGCCCGATTGCGTTTCTTTGTGAACTAAAACTAAGATTAGTCCAAACGAACGAGACAGAGCAATATGTTAGAGCGGGATATGAAACGAACGATCGACGATAAATACTACCTGCCGAACTTATACTCGTCCGAATAAATTCGAGCATATTTCGTGCGGTGTAAGATTTGACCTTGGCGGGCAGTTTTAATGCGAAAAAGTGATAACCGGTCATCTCACACTCCGCTCTAGCGTATTGCTCTGTCACGTTCACACCGACTAATTTACGATTTTAGTTCACGAAGAAACGCAATCGAGCCCTTTACCTACATACAAATAATCAAAATATACTAATGTGATCTAAGAGTCAGGGAGAATAATATATTAAAATAGAAATGCAAATTCTATGTAGAATAATCAAAAAATATATATTTTATTGTCAATCCAGCAATATGCCTTCGTATTTTTTTTAAATGAATATATGTATAATAAATTATATGAAAATTAGAATGTCAGTTAGCATAATACCATTATGTTTAAAACTTTACGCATTTCATTAATCATCAACATGGAAAATAAACTCAGAATTTTCAAACTCCCTTATACCATAAATTGGGTTTCTTACCAAATTATGTATAATTATCTTTTTAAATTGGTCCTGAAGGCTCCTACAGTCCTCTCCAAGGCTTTTCATTTGCTCTGGAATCTTATTATAGAGGGACAAATTTTGGTGAATAAATACACTCTATCGAATGCCTTTTGAAAATGTCTTGAGATTCTTCACACTTTGGTACTATTGCGAAAAGGCTGTATGGTTGATATCCCACCTTGCGATCATCAACCTGCTCTACAGAGAGTGCTGTTCAAGTCGCAGATATACTTTTGATTTGGGTCTTATCAGAGCCGTATCGAGGGTGGGGCAACCGGGGGTGGTCATCCCGGGAGCCAAATCGTGCAGAGGGCACCGACTCCCGGATGGCGACTAACGGCGCCTGAAACATGATTGAAATAATGCATCTCCCGAAGAAGACTTCAACGGTAATTTATAGTTGGGGAGCCAGCGACATAAAAACGAAATCGTTTTGGAAAAGCTAATACTTTCAGGTAAGACAGTACTTTGGCCACGGAATGCCGGGGTAGTCAGCAGGCCAGATACCGGGACACCTGGCGCTGGCGTACTAGGAAAGGTGTAATCTTAATTAGTATCCCCAAAGTGTTTTGGAAAAGCAGAAAATACATCATCAGACAGTGGATGCAATAAAGAACTCAAGACAAGTGGTCAGACTGCTTAATAATAGAACGCGAATTCTATTATTAAGCTATGAGTGAATGACTTTTTAAACAATAATCACAAATAAATATTATAACATATTCTAATTGTAATTCTTATAAATTTTAAACTTTAAACATTTATATTTCATTCTACCTCTAAATCTGACAAACAGTAGGGAGCCTAATAATTCCACGATGACATTTTAATTTTAACACAAACTCACATTTTACTTAAGGAATGGAGTAATTGAAATTTATTATAATAATTAATAGATAATAGTTTTAATTATTATTTTTGTTAATATGTCTAACTATATATTTTCGGATTTGTTTTCCTTCAACTTGAGAAGTAAAGATATATTCAATAGTAAGATAAATATTTTACGCCTTATAGGTAAACTGTATAGCACATAAAATAGTACCTATCCATTTTGTACAAAATACAATTCGCAATATAATTATAATTTACTTAAGTTAATTAATATTGCCTAAACTATATCATGATTAGTTTATATTCTTTAATTAATTACATTATTTAAATTTTTAGAGACAAAGACGCATCCAAGTGTAGGAAAGCCTACCTACTGGAGCAGAACAAAATTGTATTGTATTGTATCTCAAGGAAATTATTGTTATGGAAGTATTGCTAGTTGCGAAAGAAGCTTCAGTAATCTGACACTGATGAAAAACTTTATGCGTAAATACAATGACAGGAGTGTCGCACTTACTCTCACTTATTCAATAGAAAATTATGAAGCTCGAAAGATAGGTTATAGACACCTAATGTCATAATTTGCCGAAAGTAAAGGCAAAAGAATCGCATTGAGAATTTCTACATACACAAGGGACATTCGTTTTGGCCTTGTAGTAATTTATGTAGGGGGAAGTCCCCTAATGCCGGACGGCACCTAGCGTCGGACACTAATAGTATCTCGACCAGTCGCGGCTCCATCGATACAAAGACCGGTGAAAACGGTGCGGGAAAGCGTGCGCTTTTCCTTTTCCTACGTCTTCTACGTTAGGGGACTTCCCCCTATATATATATATATATATATATATATATATATATACTATGTTAATATTGTAGCAACCAAAGACTGAAAAACAACTTTTAATGCATTTATTTAATTAGTTATCGGATAATACAGGGTGCGGCAGTGAGGACGGACGGTTTTAAAAAAATCATAAAATAGTTAATTTTTACTCAAAAACATATTTATTGATGGAATCAGGTTCGCAAGGAAATAGCATTTGAGACAGTCAAGTGTGAAAAATCACATCAGGCATGTGGTGGCCGAAATCGTTGATGCAGTGCTGGAGGCGTTCCAACATCGCTCTTTAAACTTGGGCGACTTCCACGCGAATTGCGTCCTTCAATTCGTCCAGAGTTCGGGGCTTGTTATCGTATACTTTAGCCTTGAGGTGTCCCCATTAGAAAAAAAATTCCACGCAATTCGCGTGGAAGTCGCCCAAGTTGAAAGAGCGATGTTGGAGAGAGTCTACGCAAATTTCCAAGAACGCCTCCAGCACTGCATGTACGATTTCGGCCACCATATGCCTGATGTGATTTTCCACACTTGACTGTCTCAAATGCTATTTCCTTGCGAACCTGATTCCATCAATAAATATGTTTTTGAGTAAAAACTAACTATTTTATGATTTTTTTAAAACCGTCCGTCCTCACTGCCGCACCCCGTATAAAGAATTTGGGAGAAAAGAATTAAATATTCCGAGAATTGCGACAGACAAATGAAAAAGAGTGAACACATTTTGCTCCGAATGTGACAAACCATTCTGTGTAGGTACATTGTTTTCAGAAACGCTATTGACACTTACTATTCCTCTACGATAGCGCCCAAATGCTTAAGGCGCGTGGAGTCGTGAAACGATCATATTTGAAGGCCGATAACTTTTAAATTAGCGTACTGACAATTCCAGAAAAAATATATCTCAAGCATTAATATATAAGCTTCAATCTGATCGTTTAAAAAAAATGTAAAACATAAAATACTATACAAAAAAAATTATTGAAATGAAGCTGTTTTCAACTTTAATTACGTAACTACTTCTAAACTGCAAGTGATATTTTCATGGCACTTGCAGTTAAATATTGCTAACACATTTATCTTTAAACTGATCGTTTCTTATTCTAGAATAATAAATAGTTTTGACGAAAAGTAATTTAAACTATATATAATTTAAACTACATTGTAATATTGGAGTCCTGTCCACCCTAGAACGGGCTAGTCCCAGTTGGGTGACAGAAACAAATAAGCAAAAGGTTAAGGTTTTGCCATTCGGTTCCTGTTATTTTTATAAGCTAATCAATGTTTCATAGTAATTAATTCTTAAATAAAATAAATAAATAAATAAATAAATACTATAAATGTGACGGTTTTAGGCGACGGCCGCCAGTGTTCCACAAACAGTCCGACGAGAAGGGTGTCGCTGCGCTGCAATCCGCGTCCGCGAAACTGTAATATGTTTGCTGTGTTGCGACTTTGAAATAATCGAAAATGCCGCCGATAAGGAAAGCTGCAAAAAGTTGGGCTAAAAAGGCCATGAAAGTGAACGAAGTAAAATACAAAATACCTATTCCTACAAAGAGTCAAAGTGTACGTAGTAGTAGTAGTAGATGGAGTGGGGGGCTTGTTTCCAGCCCTTGATGTCACCTAGATCTGTAAGGTCTTTTGTAACTACCCACTGTGTGGGTAGTTACAAAAGACCCACAAAGTGTACGTAAGAAAGCGAAAAATTGTAGGTAGGTAGGTATTTTACTTTCCCAAAAAGGAAAGTATTGTGATCGCGCTAAAAAAATTTTGAGATGATGACGGAAATATACATTTTGAGACCCCCTAAGACGATTGAGACCATTTTCAGACCGATCTCTTTTTGTGTGTATGTATGTGTGTATGTATGTGTATGTATGTGTATGTGTGTATGTATGTGTGTATGTATGTTTGTTTATTTCTACTCTTTATTGTGAAAATTTCACAATGGGCGGGTTTATTGTCATATGACAATTTCTTACAACTAACCCTACTGTGACGTGTTTATATGTATTTATGCGTGTAACATGTGTGTGTGTGTATCTTGTTATTGCATTCGATCGACAGAATTGAAAATGCAATTCCGTTAATTTGATCTCAAGTGCAATTCCGTTAATTTGATCTACTTAGAAACTTATGCAATAAATTAGTCCAGCTACAAAGGGACACAAAATATCTATTGAGATTCCGGAAGTATTTGACACAGAAAAAAATCATGATCCTAAGAAAAACAATTCGCAAGATCATAAAGATTTATAAAACTGATTCTGAATCAGAGAGAAGGTGTAATATTGAGCCATTCTATAATGATCTTCTGTTGACCCACTTGCACGCTTTTGGCGATCATAGTCGGTGCAAAGCAAACTTTTGTACTGAGATGAATAAATCAGATATGATATCAGAAGCAGCTGACAAAACTTTTTTTACAAGTACTCTCTGGGGTAGAATTTGTTTCCTTATGTCAAATGTTGCTTCACATGCTCCAAGTTTAATACATGATGTACACTTAGTAGAACGGTTTAACAGTATAGTAGCGAAGCTTGTTGGCGGTAAAAGAACAAATTTGAGCCTCAAAGGTTCCTACCAGACAAGGTGCCAAGCCTGTTTGGTTTCATTTAACTCGCACAAATTGATGTCTTCCCTTTACAACAATGTCATATGTCGTAGTCCCACAGGCATAATAAAACATTTGGAAAAGCAGCGATTGCAAAGGATGGACAATATGAGAAAAATCAGTCGAAAGAAAAACAGATTACTTTTTTCAATAGGACATTACGTAAATTATGGAGAAAAGTGTGAAAAACCAGACATGCTGCAAGAAATATTTGAAAAAGAAAAATGCACTTTCTTACATAACTTAAATTGGACTGACGAGGAAGGAGATGAAATACAGAATAAAACTGTACTGCAGAGTACCTGCAGTGAGTGGATGGAGATAAAAAGGACTATTTTGACAGCTTCAAACTTTGGAAGAATTATAAAGAGACGTAAAGATGTCAGTTGCGTATCTTGTAAAGGATATATTATACAAAGATTCTTTATCCCATGTAATATCAACTAAGCATGGAAAAGATAATGAGAAGTAAACTATTGGACAGTTAAAAATGCAAGAAAATATTGATATAAAACCATGCGGGTTGTTTATAGATAAAGAGATACCCTTCCTCGGAGCTTCTCGCGACGGTGTTGTAGGTGACGACTTGATCGTCGAAATCAAATGTCCTATCATTGCATTTCAGAAAGGTATCGATGAAGCCATCAAAATCGGTATTATAAAATGAGCAAAAATGGAATCTTACAAATTAATAAAACCCATAACTGGTATTTCCAGATACAGGGGCAACTTCACATACAGATAAATCCAAATGCCTTTTAGGTATTTGGTATGGAGAAAACGAGCCTTTAAAACAGGAATAATAACAAAAGATGACTCTTTCTGGGATAATGAAATGAAAAACAAACTAAAGACATTTTATTAAGATTGTTTGCTACCCAAATTGATAGACCCAAGAAATTCAAGAAACAGGCAAATAAAAGATCCTGAATATATAAAAAAGGCCATAAAAGAAAAACAAAAAATGATCGAAGCTAAGATAAGTAAAGCTGCATCTAAGAGAAAGCTCATTGAAGTCAAAGAAACAGCAGTTGAAGAAGATCAAGAAATGGTTTATGAAAAGCTAGTATTACATAAAATACTTTATGAAATGAAAGAACATGATAAAGAGAAATCACCAGAAACCATAAATATAAGCATAAGACTGTGTGAGGAAGATAAACCGGTGTCTGAAAAACATGATGTAGAAGAAGAATGTGTCGGTCCTAGAGATGTCCTAGAGAGAAACAAAACTATTATATGCTTTGTTATATTATGATATACTCCTACGATTATTTTATTGATTCACACATCTCTGATGTGGTCTTAACCTAAAAAGTAAACCGACGAAAAGTAGTTTTTTAATAACACAGGATCGCTATAAGTTTTCTGATTATTGAGTGGTACTTACCTAAATACGTAATTACCTAAATAAATATAGTATAAAATAAAACATTCAAAAATATAATTTTAAATTGTTTACTTATTTAAATATCGTCGCTGATTAAATATATATATATATATATATATATATATATATATATATATATATATATATATATATATATATATATATATATATATATATATATATATATATATATATATATATATATATATATATATATATATATATATATATATATATATATATATATATATATATATATATATATATATATATATATATATATATATATATATATATATATATATATATATATATATATATATATATATATATATATATATATATATATATATATTATATATATATATATATAACATTATCGCTTTGCATCATACATATTATCGCTTCGCAATCGTTCTATGAATTTCAAACAATATTTCGGCATTAGTCGCGTGATTTTGTAGCGCGGGCGGGGGAAGCGGAAAGCAATAGGCCACGCCTCATCGTCCAAGGTCATTGGCGTGCATACGAGCCTTAATCTGATTGAGCTTGATTTCGGTATGCAGGCAGTATAGATAGAGTCATGGCGAGAGTTGGAAAGAGTAGTCATGGCAAGAATTGTGATTGAAATTGGTCCATCACGGGGCGGGTGAGTCATATATCATCCTCGAAATATTGGGCCTACAGACTTGAAATTTGGTACACAGATCCCTTTTTTGGGTCACACAGATGCCATCACATTGTATAATTTTGGTTTGAATATCTCATATACAAGCTGCACTCATAATATTCAAGTGCTGCCATACAAATATGGGGTGGGGTTGTTTATAATTTGCAGATATTATAATTTGAGGCGTCGCGCGTTTGCGATGGGAATGTTTAAATAAGCGGCGGCGCACGTTGGAAATTTCAACCTTCATTTAGTTGTGCCGCTCGTTCGAAATTTGAATATTTAACGACGAATTTTGAAATTCGTTTCAAATAACGAGCGTTGGAAATTCGATTTTTAAATTGAATAAAATGACGTCTGTGGCTACTTGCCGGGAAATTCATGAGGTGATGCAACTTATTTTTTATTTTAGCATAAACAAGCAAAAAAGATGTTCAGGAATAAAACATTTTTTTTAATGTGAAAACCTTCGGCATCGCCTTAAGGAACGTTGCTTTATTTTCATTCGCAGTAAGCAACAAAATACATACTAATTTGAAGTGCTGATAAGCACTACGATGCCTGACCCACTCGGAGTATTTTTTTTCATACCTCATTACACGGAAAAAGGTTCAAAATCATCTATAACTTTTTTTTCAATTGGGCTTTGTTTTGTTTTGTTTTGTTTTTCATTTGGCCTTTTCATGTGTACTAAACATTATTTTTTTCTGGGTAAATACCGCCTAAGGCAAAAAGTTATGTTATCCAAAAAGTACTCTATAATGAAATCGCTCATTTTTCAAAAGGTATCTCTAGTAAAATATGCAGTTTGCAGAAGATTTAAAAAATGTCTCTGACGTTAAGAAACTAGAAATGATTTTACAAACTATATTCAAAAAAATAAGCTAAATTTGTTTAATATAATATTACAATTTGTATATTTTGTGTATTTAATTATTTAGTCATTAATTAATAGATAATTATGTAACTATCTGAAAACATGCATTTTAAAAATTACTGAGTTATTCCTATTTAAAATTGCCCTTTTTAAAAACCACTTTAGTCTACCAAAGTTGTGAAACAAGCCTAATAAAAGTTGTGAAACATACCTAAAAAGTGAGAGAACTGCAAGATTGCCTGGAAGAACATTGTTACTCTAATATAATTTCCAACTCAATTGACGTTTCCATAATGGCAAATCGACCCTCTTATACACGTTTCGAGGGGGATGCAAAATGACTATCGTAAAGGCTACCTTACATTTTTTAAGTGGCAAGTCCAACAAAAAAGGTGCAGGTGTTAAGTAATAATAATTAGTTCTAAACGAAATGTTGTTAAGGGGTAAGTGCAAGTTCAAAGTTGGAATGCGTAGTAAAGTGATTAGAAGAACTTATTTTTTTTCTGGTAAATACACCCCCCCCCCCCCTCCCCCCCCCCCCCCCCCCCCCCCCCCCCGCACACCACGTACTTCCCGCACTCGCAGCGTCGCAATCATCAACGATATAACTGCTTTGGGTACTCTGAATAGATGTGAAGGTGCGTAAGCTGCAACCATTATGAATTATATAAAGAAATATTTTCAGTTTATGTTTTGTCGATAGTGTTCTTCTCATAAATGTATCCGATTTTTCTATAGTTGACCCGACAATAGTCAATAACTCATCAAATTTATCTTCTGTCATTCGCTTTGATTTACGAAATTCGGTTAGATCCTCATTAATGAGTTCTTGGAAAGGTTTATCACTAGCTCTATACTGTAGTCTTCTGCTTATCCATTTTCACTAACAATTCATGTTCCATATGATGCGACTGATATTAAAAACTGATAACAATTTTTGTTGATAACAAACTGATGCGAGGTTTGCGACAATCTTTTAAAAAAATGTTTCTTAATTCTAATAGTTTTTCGTCCTCCATTTTGCGACAAGGACAGAACTGCAAGAAACACTAAACACTCTGTGAACGTTTTGTTTTCATTTAACACTCAACGCCATAAAAAGTCAACTAATTAATCTCACCTGCCCTTGCTACTTATCAAAATGTAAATTAGCCCTTAAAATGACACTTTTTTTTACACTTCTTCAAAATACCACTGCTGACATTATACTACATTACCCACCAGTTACTAACTATGGTACCTGCACTGACACAAGAAAGACTATGACCTATATATTACTATAGGTTAATATATTCTTTCGCGGTTGATCTTAGTCATTTGGGGAAATTTCGCTTTAATTCGGCTCCATTTGAGATTTTATTTTGCAAAAGAATAATCTTGGTTTTTGAGATGGATGGGTGAAGGGTGATCGTTCACCGGCGGCAAAGGGACTCTCATTAAACATACATGACACACTTTGGAGCTGTCATCTGCAACGGGCGAACCCGACACCTCAGGCTGTTATGACGATATAGATCGTTCTTTCAGCTGTGAGGTAATTATACAAAGACTCAGGGGCAATACAGTCCACAGTCTAGCTCCGCCAACATACCCGTAAGAAACCGACACCTTACCGCGAGGCACTGGAATGTGAAACACCGTGCCAACCTCATGCCCTTACTACCAGATTTAGCCAGATTTCTCCGTCCTCCGGTCTGGTCACGGGTTCAAGGTCGCTTGCGCGACCTCTACCTGACGTAAGCGGTTATTCAGTTTAAATATTTTGCGGACCGCGACGCCCTTTACCCGCCATGGTTACTCGGGATCGGGTGGCCGACGGATCGATTCAAGAGTTGAAGACGACAAATGGACAACTACCCTACACTGCCATAGGAAACGTAGGTACGTCTCCGGAACCCTCTGGTTGTTTGCCAGCTGGGCATTTAACATCTAGAAAACCGGATTTTGCACAGCTCTGCACAGTTTCGCCCGAGGCATTCCGAAGAAACCAGGATTTTCTGATTCGAACCACCTTCGACTGCGAGATTACAGCTGTGCCAGAAGCTCAAAGCGGCCCTGGCAGGGTAAGCCCTCTTCGAGTAGGCTACCAGATAAGAGTTGAACTGTGAGTTGGGCAGGCCAGATGACAAAGATTTTTGGCCAACACCACCCAAGCTGCACGGAATCATTAGGAACAAAACCTACCTACATGGCACAGTATAAACTGGAAAATTCTTAAATTCCTCTGTAAATTCTGCAGTGCAGATATCGAAAACGAACATAGTGTGACGTTGCTGAGAATTCTGGACAGCAGAAAGCCAAAACGTTCGCACCACACCGTCTAATAACCGTCGAGTTGTATTTCAAGTTGAAAGTAAATCGTCGGTCGTCTTCTACAGAGCAAAGCCTTCGCTCTCTGCACTGTGTGCGCAAGTAGCGCTGTCTCGCTCGCACCCGCGAAAGCTCCGGCGGCAAGCGGTGTCGGCGTGCGTCGTCGCAGTTTTTGCCCGCGAACTTTAATGACGGGACCTGTTGCTAGACGGGGCCTTACAAAATGGACTCCAACCTGACGTCGACCAACCTGCGCTTGCGGACGCTTTTTGTCAGAGCGCGTACTGCACGTATACAGTACGCAACGTAAACAAATTCTGAAGCGCATGCGTGCCCAACTTTTCTTGGGCACCAAAATACAACGAAAAATAACGGTCCGACACGACTCGGTCTGAGTAAAAACTGAAGTCATCAAGAAACAGAGATTGATAAAGCAAAATCTCTTACTAAAACAACGCTGTCATAATTTTACCATAACTAATTTGAAATTTCTAATCAATATCATTCATCATGACCTCATCATCATCATCATCATCATCACATCATACTGCTGTTCAGTGCTAAGAGAAGTTTTAAAAAAGGACTATCGTTATTTCCCAGATTCACCAGCAACGCACTATATATAGGTGGCGATGAAAACGGATATATACATTTTGACGGGGGGGGGGAGGGGGTCTGCCCCCCCCCCCCCCCCGAGACGATTGAGACCATTTTCAGACTAAAGTCTGTCTGTGAGTCTGTGTGTGGCATGTAGGCTACATTTGATCATGGTGAGAGTTGAAAAGATTGTGGTTGAAGTCGGTCCATCTTTTTGTTTGTTATAATTGTATTTTCTTCGCTTAAAGTTGCGGGTGGCCAATGCCATCTTTTATCGCGTACCTATATCACTGCGCACTACTACCTATGAACCGCGGCTGCAGCCGCGGTTTGTGTCTTTGCTTAGACGCCGACGTGCGCTTTCGAAGCTTTTTCACTGGATTGCCGCTAGGTGGTATTACACTACTGCGCAAATCTTCGATTTTGCTCGGAATAAAATGACATGTTATATATGGTTATAAATTCCAATGTTGTATACTAAGATAACGCATATTCCAATATTCCTATGACAGTTACTGTGATTCTGGGAGGTCTTACAGAAAAAGTCTTGGGGTTACACAACCGCCTTTTTTGTGTGTTGCGCAGATAGATTGAATTCGAAAAATGTAGGATCTTTGAAAAAGCGAACGTTGTGCGAAAATTAAATAATCGTTAAACCTTGCAATGTGGGTTGTTTACCCCAATTCCATGGATCCCCCTTTTTCCAATCTACTCTGCTGCATTCTGTAGGTTAGATGACATCCTAATCCTGGACTTTTATGCAAGCAATATTTAGTATTAGATATACAAACCATATTTAGTATTTCATGTTTTATATATATTTCATGTTCTTTTGATTTCTAGCACGCTTTATTTATACGTATTAATCAATAAATACAATTTTTACTTGATAGCTTACCTTAGTACGGGCGGAGCTCAGTTAGGTAAACTTAGAAACTACTTTTTTTATTTTATTGTATTTGAACATTTAAGAATCGACTAATTCATTGATTTCGACGACAAAATGTCAAAACTGGCAATTTTACAGGAGAGACAGTTTTGCTTTTGGTAGTAGTCTTTATTCATAAAAAAGATCCAAATTACATGTCACAGTTTCCCACTAAGGCTAATGCCTTTTCAGTGGGTAACTAACAATAATGTGTTCATATCTGACTTATGTTATATACTACCTATTATACTTATATTAACTATTATTGTATTCACTTCCTAACCTAACCTAAACTAACCTATATTTCCTATAATAACTAGCTGAATATACACTTATAAATATTTACAGTAAACGAATGATTTTCCATTAAATTAATATACCTATTTCCTAACCTACCCTATACTAATTATCTTGGTATACACTAAATATCTGTAATTACTTTGTTTACAATTACAATAATAAATGATTACACTAATAAAATGATTTACACTAGATATCTATACTTATTCCCTAACATAACCTAACTTATCTTAACTAGCTTGGTTTACCCTAGTTATTCTACATAGTGATGTTAATGATAATTTGGCCTAGTTGAATGTTTACTTGTTATAGATATGCTAATGCTTTTACATATTTATGCTAATTTATACTAATAGAGTTTTTAATTTCTCCGTTATAGTATTTATATTTCCGTTATAGTATTTTATATTTATATATCTCCGTTATAGTATTTTATATTTATATTATGTAATATTTAAATTAGCTCGCCTAGGTAAGTAATTATTTAGGTTGCTTAGTAGTATACATAGGTTTCAATGTTTTCTTTAGTAAGTATTTGCTGATTGAGTTCTCTAAAACATATTTTTAAAGTCCCCGACTTATTTTAATTCTTTTTAGTAACAGCTACACCTTTTGTAACGGCAGTCGCATTGTTTTTTTTCATCTATACTAATATTATAAAGAGGTAAAGTTTGTGAGGTTGTAGGAATTAATCTCTGGATCTGCTGAACCGATTTTGAAAATTATTTTACCAATAGAAATCCAAGTTATTTGTGAGTGTCATAGGCTATATATTAATCGGAAAAATTAAAATACTTTTTCGTAGTAGTCGGATTTGCAAAGTAAGTCGGAGAAAAAACGGTCGAATGAAAACGTTTATTACGAACGCTGCCTTAACGACGAGAGATATATGATTGAGTTTTAGAGAAAAGTTGTAGAGCTTGATAATGCCTACAAAAAAGTCAGCGACAGCATATGTCTAAATTTTATATTTAAGTCACAAAAAGTAGTTTTTTTTATATTAAAAAAATAATTCAAATCGTTAGGTCATGTTTATTGGTCATATTATCAACAATTATGAATTCATATCAAAATAAGTAAATTTATCGTCTCAAGTGTTTAAAACAAAAGACTTTTCCTTTTTACTGCATATAATTTCCCTTTTACTGCATAAATGGTTAAAAAGATAAGACGCTCACAGATAAGACACAAGAAGACACTCACAAATAACGGTAATATAGTCAAATTGGCATGCAAATACATACATACATATGCAGTAAAAATATAACCCTTCTTTTGGGAGTCAGGAAATAAATCATAGCACTCAGAACTAACCGAAACACATTCATGATTTCATCACAAGTAAAAAGTTTTACCGCCCAACGAAGTGGGCACGGGTCAGCTAGTTTTATTATATATTGTTAAAAGTTTCCATTAGTAGTTGCGAGGCAATCGGTTGAATAAAACCCCCACCAGTTCCCGCAATTATAAATTTAGTAAGGTTAACTCGGTGGATGCCTATCGCACAAAGCTGTGGCTGTCACAGTCGCAGGCGACGCGATGGCAGCGATGGCGATCGCGCGATAAGACGTCGTGTCTAATGCTTAGATGCAACCTGTTCCCTCCGCGCTTCCTCAAAGACGAGCGGTAAAAAAATAATTAATTGACTTGGTACGCCTCCGGTATATGTTTGTGTGTGCTTTTGGTAGCGGGCGGATGCTAGACTTACAAATCGTACATTACTCAGACTCAAGAATTTTAAAGGTTTTGTACCTTGCACACGTTAACTCGGATATACCTAGTCAGTTGCTCTAAACATATTATATATATCGCATTAGAATGCTCAATGTGGTACTACAATATGGCAACCAGGATTTTACTAAGAAACGCAAATTATATATTTCAATTTTCAACTTCAATTTATTTCCAAAAAAAATCTTAACAGATTGTAGAAACTTAATATTTAGGTACATTTAAATTACAGTCTATTAGTCCGTTTTTACAATATTTAAATTTATCACCACGTACATACAGTTACTTCATTATTGCTTTTAGGGCATCCAAATCATTTTTAAGATTTATTTACTAAAACCACAAATTAAAATAATCGATAAAAATAATCAAGAAATTAAAATCAGAAAAAGTCAGAATAATTAAAAAATGCTACTTAAAATTGTAAAAAAAATATAGGACCCATAGTTCCAAAAAATAATTAATCTTCTATTATTATGTCCAATATGGCGGCTTTCGTGGTAGAACAGTACGTCAGCGCACTGTAGATAGCGCTCTAAACAAACATATATGATAAAAACGATGATTATTGTAATCATTGGTTTAATAGTTGGGTTTTAATAATCAATCAGTCATTTATAACAAACCATTATATAAATGTTTTTATAGATGGCTAAATAAATTGCTATTAGTTTGGCCGTCAACGATATCAGCGCCACCTGTATTTCGCCATTCCAAAAGGGTTGGACGGAAAATATACATAGATGAGCCCTGAACACATTACACTCCCTTTTTTGTTGGGCAGTCGTGTAATAAGGATGATTATCGCATATATATCCTTCTAGCCGTGTTCGGCCATAGCGACTGCATTGTAGATTCTAGTGACTTCTTTAGTCTTCTCAGAGTCCATTGTTCGGAAACAGTCAATTGCGCAGTCTATATGCACATATACCTATTTCCTAACCTACCGGGTGGGCGCGCGACGACGGGTGCACTCTCTTTTCCTCCCTCTTCTGAACCCGATGGAACGGGGACCGTTACAACCAGAGAAAAGTTTGGATGCAGATAAAATAAAATAAATTAATTAATCGCTGTATTGTTAATTTCCACACTGTCATTTATGAAATTGGTAGTTATGGCTTGTGGTGATGTTTTAGGTTTTTCTGGAGCTATTGTAGAGATGACCGGTGACTTATTGGTAGTTGTTGTAGTAGGCGGTGATGTAGAAGATGCATTATTGGATTTATCCTGATTTTCTGATGATCTCGTGTTGTTGCTCATGGGGCTGTGTTGAATACAGCATACAGTCTCTTGTTCCGACATTATACAAAATTGTGATAGTTCCCTTTTGGCAAATCCCCGTCAGTTTTTGGACAATTTTCCGGCGGTAGGCATTCTCTTAAAACGCCATTTATTTCACATGACTCTTCACGGCAGTGTATATGCCAGGTCCCTTGGCACATCCGCAAGGGCTCTTTCCAATACTGGTAACGGCGATTATGTTGAAGAGGCATTGGTTGTCAGCTATCGTCACTTGCAGAGGTCCACCACTATCGCCTCCACAAGAGGCTCGTCCTCCTTCTAAGCTGCCAGCGCACTGTTATACCTTGCAGTAACCTCCTTCTGATAATCTTTGCATATATTCTTCGACAGGTCGGCTGGTCAATCAAATCCACCACCACCTTCAGTAAGTCGTCCGATGTATCTTCAGCAAAGTCGATCTGCCCCCAGCCAGTAACGACAGCTCGCTTGTTTTCGATGGTCGACTTTGTCCATAGACACGCTGGTCGAATATTTAAAGTGAACAGCTCAGAGCCATAAGATCCTTTGGGACGAGTCCCGTGTTTACGGCGAGTGAATCCAAACTGTAGAATTGCACTATATTCACTAAATTTATAATTAAATTATTATTTAGAGGTGAGAAAATTTTAAAATATGTTGACACTTAGAATTTAAATTTCGAACCGTCTTATAAGACTATCGCATATTGTCTCAAGGACTTACAAACTTGAAACTAGTATACAGTTCCTTCGAATAAATACCTGAAATGGTTGAAACACAAAATTGGGTTTACACATCCAAACTGATTGTATCACCTAGATGCGATATCCTTACACTAAAGAATAATTTAATGGTTAAAACAAACAATATCGGAATTTTTTGACATGACCTTCTCTACGAATTGTTTCTTCAGTGGACTCAAAATGTTTTCCAAGAAATAGTAATTTAAGTTTGAGTAACAGCGTAAGTCACACGGGGTAATTATTAGTTAACCCGTTGAGTATGAGTCAACCAAATCTGGTCGCGAAACAATTATCCGTTGAGTACGAGTCGATCAAATCTGGTCGCGCGTTTTTTTCACTTCGTTGACGTTCTCATATTTATTCATAACTAGCGGAACCCGACGAACTTCGTCTCGCCACGAATTTGTTCGTTTGGCAGCAGATGACGTTAACTTAGGTAATTTTCATTGACAGTTGTTTGACATTATTACAAATTTAAAGATTGTTTATTTTTTATCTTCCAAAAGAGCAGTTTCATCAATTGGCACTTGTGGATTCGTTGTGCTCGTTGCGTTCGAAATTGAAGAGAAAAGTGTGTAAACAGTACGATTTTGTTTGACTCTCCATTGATTTCTTCTCTTTTTTTTCAGATTTGGGCATAAAATTGTCGCGAATAATATGTGTTGCACCAAATGAAGTCATTTGGAAACAGTTATTGTAATATTGTATGTATGGCAGAAAATGCCTAGAATCTGGTGCATTTCCAGACACCAACGATCCTAATTTCTCTGGTGGTGAAACTAATGGCGTTAATCTCATTTTACCTCCTGCGCAACACAAACCGAGTGGTTCGTGGCGGTACTTAAAGGCATTGCAATATTGGCACAAATGGTCCATTTTTCCAATTTCCATGCATTCATAATCGCCAGATTATAATAGAATGCCTCTCTGTATGTGTTTTGTCTCATATTCAATCGTCTTCGCACTGCAACATTACGGATCCGTGCCGCTTCATTCAATTCTTGGCGATGCTCATCGCTTTCAGTTAGTCGAACCTCTCTTTGTCGTCTTGCTCGAGCGGTCACCTTGCTGAGATTGGAGCGTCTGTGCAAGAGTATAACTGTGAAGAATTATTGTAAAACCTGCAAAAACATTCGCGAATTACACAAATTCAGTTAATTCAGTTGAGTTACCTTCAGAATCACGAAAACGCTATGAAAAGTTCGTAAAATTCAACTTACTGTCAACTGTCAGTTTATGCACCGTGCCGCCATCTTGATTTTCGAATTTTCGTATTTTTATTCTTGTCAAACAACGCCATCTATGATCAAGCTCGGTACTAAAATAATTTTTGGTTTTTCTCATTTTTCTCACTTTTCCGAGAGATTTTCCAATTTTTTTATATCCTATAGCAACACCGAAATGATTACGAACAAAACAAAAAAAGGATCGTTCAAATCGGGCCAGGCGCTCGTGAGTTATTAGGTAACATACATAAAACCCGACTCATTTTTATTATATAGATTATCTAATTGTTTTACAAAATGATATTTCAATATTCTATATTCGAAATTTCAATGCAATCATTGTGCAGTTGTTCTTTTTATGATTGGTGTAGTAGTTTCGTAGTTATAGTACTTTACGGTCGATGTCGCCGAAAATCCTGCAAAAGAGACAGATGCATCCATGAAAATACCCATTTACTCCAAGGGTTAATACGGCCCTTGGTTAAAAGCATTCGTTGAATTTTCGGTCAGAAGTTCGTGTGCAGGTATGGATGATGTATTGGATGATTGCATTATTGTAAAGCAATAGTTGCAAAGACTTGATGTTCTGCAAATCTACCCTTTTCGGGCGGAATTTTTTATAGCTGTCACCTTATAAGGTTCGAAAAATATCCTTTGTTTACTGTTTGATCCTCTGCAGCTCAGAAAGGACAACACACCAATAGTCAAAGCAAATAGTCAACATGACTTTCATTTTCGAGCGACATAACGTGATTTTTCGGTTTCGGCTCGATATCAAATCAAGGCTTATAGTTGGTTTGCTTGTCAAATGGATTCCTTGTTTTTCGTCGTTATTATGCGATTCAGGAATGATAGACACCAATGATCTCGTTCAAGCACTTCTTCAGCAACCTGTTTGCGGTGGCCAGTTCGAAAAAAATCGCGGAGCACCCTTAACCCCTCAAATGTGAGGCGTCCCTTAAGGGATGCCTTGGCAAAATGTATACAAAATGTACATAAATTTATATAAATATAAATATAAATGTAAATGTGCGCCGCTTTATAGTAATCCGCTCTATAGTAATGCTATAGCTCTATAGTAAACCCCGCTCTATGTAAATGTAAATGTAAATGTAAATATAAATTTATATACATTTTGCCGTAGGCAACCCGAGCTAATCGCCATTCATTTGAGGGGTTAAGGTCGACTAACCTATACAATACCTGTATACAAACTGATTGACTGATTGCGCAAGAATTCTATACGACCATTAAAAAGTAAATATATTAAAAGGAATATAACACACGACTTCCGTTACAAGAAGTGAACTACTGTATTTATAATTATTTTTATCGCAGTTTTTTATGAATATTTGTGGTGTATGTATTTATCCATATATATATATATATATATATATATATATATATATATATATATATATATATATATATATATATATATATATATATATATATATATATATATATATATATATATATATATATATATATATATATATATATATATATATATATATATATATATATATATATATATATATATATATATATATATATATATATATATATATATATATATATATATATATATATATATATATATATATATATATATATATATATATATATATATATATATATGATTGGTTTTTTGTAAAATCTTTTTTTAAAGAATTCGTTTAAAGGATGACACTTTGATGAAAAAATAAAAATAATAAAAGCCACTTACATAGCTGGAAGGTTTTCCCGGACTGGACTGGGAAAACCTTCCAGCTATGTAAGTGGCTTTTATTATTTTTATTTTTTCATCAAAGTGTCATCCTTTAAACGAATTCTTTAAAAAAAGATTATATATATATATATATATATATATATATATATATATATATATATATATATATATATATATATATATATATATATATATATATATATATATATATATATATATATATATATATATATATATATATATATATATATATATATATATATATATATATATATATATATATATATATATATATATATATATATATATATATATATATATATATATATATATATATATATATATATATATATATATATATATATATATATATATATATATATATATATATATATATATATATATACACTTTAGGGTTTTTGGTTAGTAAAAGGGATAGAGTTGAATACCTTAGCCGAACAAAATTGATTTATTACAGTCATAAAGACTGTAATAAATCAATTTTGTAAAAATAATAATTTGGAAGTGTGAATTATCAAATGCTACACTAGTCAAAGATATATATATATATATATATATATATATATATATATATATATATATATATATATATATATATATATATATATATATATATATATATATATATATATATAGAAGTTATAGTGGAATAAAGAAACGGAAAACATACATAGATGAACCCTGACCACGTTACACCCCTTCTTTGTTGGGCAGTCGAGTAAAACGATTGTTGCGCACTTAACATCACTTTTCTTGCATAGCTTGTACGTGGACTGTTTAAGTAAATATTAAATTGACGGTGTTTATTTATCTGTATGTATTTACTGTATGAAAGTTGCATTTTACAGAGCAAATGACGTGAGATCAGTATCTTCTAAATATCTTTGACTAGTGTAGCATTTGATAATTCACACTTCCAAATTATTATTTTTACAAAATTGATTTATTACAGTCATAAAGCATCTACAGAAACAGCGGGCGCCGCATAACAAGAAATTCAGCCGCTGAACAGACGACGGAAATGTGACATCTCTGACTATCAATAAAAATAATAATAAATGCTAATTAGTAATAAATATATATATATATATATATATATATATATATATATATATATATATATATATATATATATATATATATATATATATATATATATATATATATATATATATATATATATATATATATATATATATATATATATATATATATATATATATATATATATATATATATATAACCGAAAACATGTATTTGAGCACGGTTTTCAGTCTTGCCCATTTTATTATGATTATTTTATAACAAAGTAGTGACATGTTACCCGGCGACAAAATATTATTTTATGCTATGATTAATTGACATCACTGTCTTATATTGGGTCCTTACCTATGTATTTCATACTGGCCACTTTGAACTTGTATAACTTGGGTTTGAGTTGGAATTGCAAATTCAAATATATTTTAGTTCATGACCATGTTATTCTTCTTTAAGAATCAGCTGTTTATTTGTCTTCCCGACGTTTTCTTTTTGCTCAAATATTTTCATTTTATGCAACCATGTTAAAGCTGAAAATTTTCATTACTTTCAAATATGAGACCGGTGTTTTCTATTACAGCTTCTCGCAGCCTGGCTATACAGTTGCCATACAAGTGTACTGTTAATTACTGCAGACAATGATGGAGAAGCTCGTGATTAAATAACCGAGGCTTGTCAATCGCTTATCACCACTGCTTCTGCATGACAACGTATAACCACAGATTTCACTGCAATCAGTCGCAAAGTTGCAGGAGTTGCGGCTGGAGACTCTTGGTCACCCACCGTACTTGCCAGACCTTGCTCCAATAGTTTTTTTTTTCAGGATTTAGATAACTTTTTACAAGGGAATAAAACAACTTTGAAGAGTCGGTGAAAAACGCCTTAAAAGCATTCGTTGGTTCCTGTCCACAAGAGTTTTACAGCAGAGGAATTAAGAAATTGTCATTAAAATGACAAATCTGCATAGATAATAGGGGTAAACATTTATATTAATTAAATATATATTTTCATACAAAGTTTTAGGCCTTAAATTTCCTATATAGAACAGCAACTTCATAGGTAAGGGACCCAATAGTATTTATAACTAGCCTAATACATTCGAAGACGATATAACAATAGAAATAGTCAATTATATAACTCAGTGCTTCGAGTTCATTAATATCGTATAATTGTCTTTCAACGAGATACATTTTTAGCTTATACTTAGACTGGGGATTTTTTTATATTAAGGGGTAGCTTGTTGTAACCATTTCCATTTATGATATACCTACGTAACCATTACGTAGGTATATCATACCAACGTAGTTTGGATCCCATTTAAAAAGTTCTAGCTTTGGACGTGAATGAATCAGATTGTTTCTCCCTCTAGTCAAATTATTATGGACATCTGCTTGTGTCGGCAGTTTAGCTAAGTCTTTTATAATCAATTTAATGCACTCTAATACATAAAAATATATCATGGGGTAAGATGATGCAGCTTATACGGTTGCTTTTACGGAGCTCGTCAATAAATTCGTGGAAGTAAGTGACCGCATACCAATCAGCATTCAGAGTACAATTATTCTCCAAAGCAACAGAAGCGGCGTGTTCAGTTTCCCTAAAACAAGGAAGCTTTGATCTGCTTTGCGACACTTTGGTTTCGTTCGGCTCATCTTAAAAGACCCAAATGTTCTATTGCTATCTATGTTTCGTCACCTGTTACTATGCTCCACACCAAATTTGAATGTCTTCAGATGCTCCTTCATTGAATCTGGTAAGCAGGGTATTGCACCAAGCGACGCGTCCCGTTTTTTGAGCCTCAGTCAAATTGTGCGGGACCCACCAGGAGCACAGCTTTCTAACAGCCAAGTGTTTGTGTAGGATTGATTTTACATGACTTATGTGTATGCCTAAGAATGCCCGAACCTCATGTTAGGTCACATGTCAATCTGATTCGATCATACGGCGCACAGCTCAGCTCAGCTCAGCACTACGCGATCATCAATGTTATTGTTTTTGTTGTTGACAGCCGTGGACCTTCGCGAAACCCGTCACTGATGCGTATTACTATGAATTCTACGAACACGACCGCGTATGAATTCTGCAAATTAGCTATGAATTGGCCTTTCTTGGTACTTCATTGCTAACAGCAATTTGAAAACAAACAATGCTAGAGCTGTTAAATTACACTTAAACACTTAGAATATCATGCAGTGAATGTTTCACCAGTTAAAATATCGTAATGCAGACACGCAATAATTAAAATACGCTACAATGGTAAAAACAGATGACAGTTAGATGATATAGATGTTATTCTAGAGCCACAGAGTTCCATCTGCATGTGTTGTAATTATTTTCTTCAAATTGTTCATGCCAAATTCAGGTAACTTTCAATGTGACCTACGTATGTTTTTCATATAAATGGTCGAGCGACACCATACAAACCTAAAAAACATCACTTCATAGAATCAAAATTGTTGAATTACCAATAAGTAGATAAAGGTCTAAAGTATATTATAATTAATGTCTCATTAACTTAACTTCTAAATGCATTGAGAATTATTTGGCAAAAATCAGTAAAAGATCAAAATTGCTTTTACTAGGATCATAACATTATTCTCACCCATATAGACATATATATATATATATATATATATATAGTATAGTATATATATATATATATATATATATATATATATATATATATATATATATATATATATATATATATATATATATATATATATATATATATATATATATATATATATATATATATATATATATATATATATATATATATATATATATATATATATATATATATATATATATATATATATATATATATATATATATATATATATATATATATATATATATATATATATATATATATATATATATATATATATATATATATATATATATATATATATATATATATATATATATATATATATATATATATATATATATATATATATATATATATATATATATATATATATATATATATATATATATATATATATATATATATATATATATATATATATATATATATATATATATATATATATATATATATATATATATATATATATATATATATATATATATATATACTAGCTGACCCGTGCCCACTTCGTTGGGCGGTAAAACATTTTACCTACTTGTTATGAAATTATGAGTGTGGTTTGGTTAGTACTGAGTGCTATGATTTATTTCCTGACTGGCAAAAGACGGGTTATATTTTTACTGCATATGTATGTATGTATTTGCATGCCAATTTGACTATATTACCGTTATTTGTGAGTGTCTTCTTGTGAGTGTCTTATTTGTGAGTATCTTATCTCTTTAACCATTTATGCAGTAAAAGGGAAAAGTCTTTTGTTTTAAATACTTGAGACGTTAAATTTACTTATTTTGATAATAATTCATAATTGTTGATAATATGACCAATAAACATGACCTAACGATTTAAATTATTTTTTTAATGTGAAAAACTACTTTTTGTGACTTAAATATAAAAGTTTGACATATGCTGTCGCTGACTTTTTTGTAGGCATTATTAAGCTCTACAACTTTTTTCTAGAACTTAATCATATATCTCTCATCGTTAAGGCAGCGTTAGTTAGAAACCTTTTCGTTCGACCGTTTTTTCCGACTTACTTTGGAAATCCGACTACCACGAAAAAGTCTTTACATTTTTGGATTAAGATATAGGCTATGACACTCACAAATAACGTGGCTTTCTATTCGTAAAAGAATTTTCAAAATCGGTTCAGTAGATCCAGAGATTTCTTCCTACAACCTCACAATCTTCACCTCTTTATAATATTAGTATAGATAGACGACACGGTCGCGGTTCCATACCTATGTCGTATTATCTCTTTAACTATTTATGCAGTAAAAGGAAAAAGTGTTTTGTTTTAAACACTTAATACGATAAATTTTTGATAATAATTCATAATTGTTGATAATATGACCAATAAACATGACCTAACGATTTAAATTATTTTTTTAATTTGAAAAACTACTTTTTGTGACTTAAATATAAAAGTTACATATATGCTGTCGCTGACTTTTTTGTAGGCATTATCAAGCTCTACACCTTTTTTCTAAAACTTAATCATATATCTCTCATCGTTAAGGCAGCGTTAGTTAGAAACGTTTTCGTTCGACCGTTTTTTCCGACTTACTTTGGAAATCCTACTACCACTAAAAAGTCTTTACATTTTTCGGATTAATATATAGCCTATGACACTCACAAATAACGTGGATTTCTATTGGTAAAAGAATTTTCAAAATCGGTTCAGTAAATCCAGAGATTACTTCCTACAACGTCACAAACTTTACCTCTTTATATTATTAGTATAGATTAAAACTGCTTCCACAGCGGCGCCGATCGCGACCTTAGGTTGCGAGCGCATGTCCCAATGGCGACGTCACATGTCGCTATGGCGCCGTGAGCGACGACAGCGCTAATTTTACGCGGTGGTCGCGCGCAATCAAGTAGGTATAACCGTGTACTCATAGAGGGCGCTAAAAAATACCCCTAACGTAATCGTACCCCGCTTCATCTCACCCCTCGCCTATCTCAAAAGAAAGTTGAATTTGATTTAGCCAATAGCGTCACCTTAAGAGCATTAATTGTAAAATGTTAAAATGAAATCACGGCAAAAATCTTGGCCCTAGTTATAATGTATTTAATATTTGGTTGTACACACATTCATTTACATATTCATGTAAACATTAGACTGTTTTACAAAAGCGAAAAATTTTATTTTTCATAATCATATCGAAAATATATGGTTAGAAATGGTAAAAAAAAAATGAATACAAAAAAAAGTTTGCCCAATTTTAATAAAAATTAAATTCCACCGAATCTTTTTTGACCGTTTCCAACAACATTTTCGATTTAATTTTAAAAAAAATACTTACACAAAAGAACACACAAAAGCCGTTGTTGGTGGAAGCTCGTGCCACGCGTTGAGTACTTTTGAGGTTATGAAAATCACTTGATTAACTAATCGTGCAAAATACACTCTAAATTGATAATTTTATTATTATTAATAAAATAGGAATGATTAATAGTTAATATGAGAGTTACACTGAGATAGCAAAATAATAATTTTCAACGTTACTACTACACTTGATGCATAAACAATAATGATGGCCGACAACTGTGTAGGGAGTGAGAGAAGTCTTATTGTGTGAGAGAAACAGGAGACCGGCTTCGTTCTCATCCCTACTCCGTGCTGTTTACTGGGTGAGAAGTGACACCTGTAGACAACTGGCGGGGATAACTAATTAAATGACGATTGATCAGTTATCGACCGGGGATGAAAAATGATTAAATTACTAAAATGGCTATTAAAAAATAAGGGTTGGTGATAAAAGGGTAAAAATTTAGGGTTGTATATATTTTTTAATGCGACATAATAAAAAAAATAAAGAAATTAAAAAAATGTCTAAACATTAAAGAAAAATGTTTAGGGTGGACAACCCTTATCACTAAGGGGTATGAAAAATAGATGTTGGCCGATTCTCAGACCTACTCAATATGCTCACAAAATTTCATGAGAATCGGTCAAGCCGTTTCGGAGGAGTACGGGAACGAACATTGTGACACGAGAATTTTATATATAAGATATATATATTGTTAATATTTGATTGGTTTTTTGTAAAATCTTTTTTTAAAGAATTCGTTTAAAGGATGACACTTTGATGAAAAAATAAAAATAATAAAAGCCACTTACATAGCTGGAAGGTTTTCCCGGACTGGACTGGGAAATGCTTATTGTTTAAACGAGATGTATTTTTGGATGAGTACCACTTTCGACGGTACACTGTAGGTTTAATGGGATCCCTTTATCGCTAGCGAACGATCACCCTTCATCCACATCTCAAAAACAAAGCGTATCCTTTTGCAAACCAAAATAAAATGTCTTTATTAAAGACAAATTTAAGCAAAAACAATGAAAAAAATCACAATCAATCGTCTCTTAAATGCGGAATGACATTTCGAAAATTCGATTTGAAATTCGAATATATCCACTCTTTTAAAGGACGATATAAGATTGCTGGGCTCGCTATCAGCCAGCTATTAAATGAAAATAAAAATAAAATACTTCATTTGCTCGTTCCCATGAAATAAGATATAAATCGTAATTTCTGGTCGAGAAGTTTATACTTAAGGCTATATGATATTTACAAGAGTTCAAAACATAAGATAAAATTGTATAATATTGTTAATATTTGATTGGTTTTTTGTAAAATCTTTTTTTAAAGAATTCGTTTAAAGGATGACACTTTGATGAAAAAATAAAAATAATAAAAGCCACTTACATAGCTGGAAGGTTTTCCCGGACTGGACTGGGAAAACCTTTATTTTTATTATATTATTTTTATTTTCATTTAATAGCTGGCTGATAGCGAGCCCAGCAATCTTATATCGTCCTTTAAAAGAGTGGATATATTCGAATTTCAAATCGAATTTTCGAAATGTCATTCCGCATTTAAGAGACGATTGATTGTGATTTTTTTCATTGTTTTTGCTTAAATTTGTCTTTAATAAAGACATTTTATTTTGGTTTGCAAAAGGATACGCTTTGTTTTTGAGATGTGGATGAAGGGTGATCGTTCGCTAGCGATAAAGGGATCCCATTAAACCTACAGTGTACCGTCGAAAGTGGTACTCATCCAAAAATACATCTCGTTTAAACAATAAGCATTTCCCAGTCCAGTCCGGGAAAACCTTCCAGCTATGTAAGTGGCTTTTATTATTTTTATTTTTTCATCAAAGTGTCATCCTTTAAACGAATTCTTTAAAAAAAGATTTTACAAAAAACCAATCAAATATTAACAATATTATACAATTTTATCTTATGTTTTGAACTCTTGTAAATATCATATAGCCTTAAGTATAAACTTCTCGACCAGAAATTACGATTTATATCTTATTTCATGGGAACGAGCAAATGAAGTATTTTATTTTTATTTTCATTTAATAGCTGGCTGATAGCGAGCCCAGCAATCTTATATCGTCCTTTAAAAGAGTGGATATATTCGAATTTCAAATCGAATTTTCGAAATGTCATTCCGCATTTAAGAGACGATTGATTGTGATTTTTTTCATTGTTTTTGCTTAAATTTGTCTTTAATAAAGACATTTTATTTTGGTTTGCAAAAGGATACGCTTTGTTTTTGAGATGTGGATGAAGGGTGATCGTTCGCTAGCGATAAAGGGATCCCATTAAACCTACAGTGTACCGTCGAAAGTGGTACTCATCCAAAAATACATCTCGTTTAAACAATAAGCATTTCCCAGTCCAGTCCGGGAAAACCTTCCAGCTATGTAAGTGGCTTTTATTATTTTTATTTTTTCATCAAAGTGTCATCCTTTAAACGAATTCTTTAAAAAAAGATTTTACAAAAAACCAATCAAATATTAACAATATTATACAATTTTATCTTATGTTTTGAACTCTTGTAAATATCATATAGCCTTAAGTATAAACTTCTCGACCAGAAATTACGATTTATATCTTATTTCATGGGAACGAGCAAATGAAGTATTTTATTTTTATTTTCATTTAATAGCTGGCTGATAGCGAGCCCAGCAATCTTATATCGTCCTTTAAAAGAGTGGATATATTCGAATTTCAAATCGAATTTTCGAAATGTCATTCCGCATTTAAGAGACGATTGATTGTGATTTTTTTCATTGTTTTTGCTTAAATTTGTCTTTAATAAAGACATTTTATTTTGGTTTGCAAAAGGATACGCTTTGTTTTTGAGATGTGGATGAAGGGTGATCGTTCGCTAGCGATAAAGGGATCCCATTAAACCTACAGTGTACCGTCGAAAGTGGTACTCATCCAAAAATACATCTCGTTTAAACAATAAGCATTTCCCAGTCCAGTCCGGGAAAACCTTCCAGCTATGTAAGTGGCTTTTATTATTTTTATTTTTTCATCAAAGTGTCATCCTTTAAACGAATTCTTTAAAAAAAGATTATATATATATATATATATATATATATATATATATATATATATATATATATATATATATATATATATATATATATATATATATATATATATATATATATATATATATATATATATATATATATATATATATATATATATATATATAAAGAATTCGTTTAAAGGATGACACTTTGATGAAGAAATAAAAATAATAAAAGCCACTTACATAGCTGGAAGGTTTTCCCGGACTGGACTGGGAAATGCTTATTGTTTAAACGAGATGTATTCTTGGATGAGTACCACTTTCGACGGTACACTGTAGGTTTAATGGGATCCCTTTATCGCTAGCGAACGATCACCCTTCATCCACATCTCAAAAACAAAGCGTATCCTTTTGCAAACCAAAATAAAATGTCTTTATTAAAGACAAATTTAAGCAAAAACAATGAAAAAAATCACAATCAATCGTCTCTTAAATGCGGAATGACATTTCTAAAATTCGATTTGAAATTCGAATATATCCACTCTTTAAAGGGACGATATACGATTGCTGGGCTCGCTATCAGCCAGCTATTAAATGAAAATAAAAATAAAATACTTCATTTGCTCGTTCCCATGAAATAAGATATAAATCGTAATTTCTGGTCGAGACGTTTATACTTAAGGCTATATGATATTTACAAGAGTTCAAAACATAAGATAAAATTGTATAATATTGTTAATATTTGATTGGTTTTTGTAAAATCTTTTTTTAAAGAATTCGTTTAAAGGATGACACTTTGATGAAGAAATAAAAATAATAAAAGCCACTTACATAGCTGGAAGGTTTTCCCGGACTGGACTGGGAAATGCTTATTGTTTAAACGAGATGTATTCTTGGATGAGTACCACTTTCGACGGTACACTGTAGGTTTAA